>CM055117.1:172070429-172115429 GCA_029206835.1 Rana muscosa | reverse complement strand
GGATTTATCCCAGGAAACGTTGAGAAGAAGAAGGAACTTAAAACCTTTATTGAAGGTTCTCACGGACCATGAGATCCAGTACAATTGGGGTTTCCCAGCATGCCTGATTGGGAGGAAAAATGGTTCTTCAGCGAGACTGAGATTTACCGAAGAGATACCTGAATTTTGTAGAAAGCTAGAAATTCCAGTACCAGAAGTCTAAATAGAACGAAGAGGAAAGGTTGCATGATGAGATAGACGGGGGGAGGCGTTTTTAATTTTGTTTTTTTGGGGGGGGCGAGGGTGAGGGTGCAGAGGAAGGGGAGATGAATTAATACAGAGAGGGATCTGGAGACTTGGACCCATTGACTGCTCTGGTAATACTCCCCTAGGAGTAGGGGAGTAGGGACTAAGGGTGCTAAACAGAACTCCACCTTGGGTGTAAGGTGCAGACTACCTAGAGTGGTAGTAAGGAGGAAATCCTGCACCGAGACCATGAGGTCAAGGTTCCAACAAGGGAGGGAGAAGGGGGAGGGAGGGTGGGGGGGAGAAAGGAGTGGTAGGGAAGGGGGGAGGAGGAGGGGGAGGGAGGATGGGAGGGGGAGGAGGAGGGAGAGGGAGGATGGGAGGGGGGGAGGGGGGGTAGGGGAAAAGGGGATCTGGGAGGAGGGAGGGGGAAGGAAGGGGGAGGGAGAGAGATGGAGAGGGAGGGGATGGGGGATCTGTATTTGTACCTTTTAGGGAAAATGAATGAAGAAAAAAGAAAGAGTGGAAGAGGAAAAAAAAAAAGAGATCTGAATGACTGACGTAAATTGTATTTCATATAATGTAAGAGGTCCTAACTCTCCAGAAAAAAGGCACATGATATTAAAGGAACTAGAAAGGTATTCCGCAGAAATAGTTTTCCTCCAGGAGACACACCTAGCGCAGGAGGGTAATACAAAAATATACTCCCGTACGATTCCAACTTGGTTCTATGGAGATTCCCCAAATAAAAGATCAAAGGGGGTAGCCATAGGTGTGGGGAAGAATATAAGTTTTATAGTAGAAGATAGAAGAGTGGACCCTGAAGGTCGCTACCTGTTCCTAAAAGGGAATCTACA
This sequence comes from Rana muscosa, assembly GCA_029206835.1. Classification (NCBI taxonomy): domain Eukaryota; kingdom Metazoa; phylum Chordata; class Amphibia; order Anura; family Ranidae; genus Rana; species Rana muscosa. The sequence goes on along the minus strand of CM055117.1, from coordinate 172,114,347 downwards.
GGGAAAAAAATATACATTAGCAAACGTATACTGCCCAAATAACCAACCCAAAAAATATTTGAATGGGATCCTAAACGCTTTAATGGATTTTAAACAAGGTCATGTAATTCTAGCAGGGGATTTCAATTTCTCAATGGAGCATAGACTTGATAGTACGTCTGGTGCACCGATAAGAGATAGTAAACAATTAAAATTGGTCAAAAAAAATAAAATATAATTATCAACTTGTAGACCCATGGAGGGTGGCCCACCCAAGTAAAAAAGATTATACGTACTATTCAACGGTGCACGACACGTACTCGAGATTAGATTACATATTAATTGACCAAGAGCTTTTGGAAGATGTAGTGGATGCCTCTATAGGAGTTACATCAGTTTCAGACCATGCTCCCGTAAAGGTAAAAATAAGATTTAACAATATAGAACGAAGAAAGGGTACATGGAATTTAAATGAGGACCTCTTAGATAATAAAGAAGTAGGTGAGATAATATCAAAGGAAATAGAAGAATATTTTAAAATGAATAAAACACCAGAAGTAAGCGTAGCAACGATATGGGAAGCGCATAAGGCCTACATAAGAGGTAAACTGATAGCCATAGGAGCAGGAAAAAAGAAAGAAAGGGATCTGAATAGGAAAAATCTATTAAAGGAACTGAATGACTTGGAACAAAAAGTTAAAAAACAGGGAGACAGGGAAATACATCAAAAAATAATAATCAAGAGAGGTCAACTTAGAGACTTGATGGAACAGGAAACCAGAAAAATATTTAAAAATGTAGCAAAGGAAAGGTACGAGTGGGGGAACAAACCTGGGAAATACTTAGCAAGAATAGCAAAGGGGAAAAAAACTTCAAACTACGTAGATAAAATAAAAAATCAGAAAGGAGAGATGAAATTTAAAACATCTGAAATTGCAGAAATATTTAAGACATTCTATAGTACACTATACGACATTAGAGTGAAAGAGACACAACAGGAGGAGGAAAATAGGAAACTTAGAATACAGGAATACCTGGAACAAACTAATTTACCAAAAATAACTACTGAAAGTGCCGAGATTTTAGAAGACCCAATTACGCAAGAAGAAATAAATAAAGCCCTTCAAGAAACAGCAGGGGGGAAAAGCCCAGGTCCCGATGGATTTCATATCAAGTACTATAAAACATTTAAAAAACAGTTGGTACCAGAGCTATGTAACTATTTTAATAGAATAGGGGAAGATGTAGAAATAAGAAAAGAATCTCTCCTTGCCAATATTTCGATTATACCAAAAACAGGAAAAGATAGAACTGTATGTTCCAACTATCGACCCATAGCGCTATTAAATACAGACATCAAGCTATATGCAAAAGTATTGGCAACGAGATTAAAAAACATAATGCCGGAACTAATTAATGCAGACCAGGTGGGTTTTGTGGCAGGGAGGGAAGGGAGAGATAATAGTATAAGAACACTTTTATTAGTTCAGAAAGAGAGAGAGATGAAACCCCCAGTCGTACTCATGTCAATAGATGCAGAAAAAGCATTTGACCGAGTCGTCTGGGGGTTTATGATGAATACACTTAGGTATGTAGGTCTGGGACCAAAGTATATGAGATGGATTAAAAACCTATATACTCACCCAACGGCAAGGGTAAAGGTAAATGGGAGTGTGTCGTCTGTATTCGAGATGTATAATGGAACAAGACAGGGGTGTCCGCTCTCACCCCTCCTGTATGTGTTGGCATTAGAACCATTACTGTCAAATATTCGGAATAGCCGGGATATAGGGGGGGTGAGAATTGGAGAGGAGGAACACAAAGTGGCAGCGTATGCAGACGACATTCTCCTATACCTAACAAGGCCAAGGTTGTCATTGCCTAATGTAATCAAAGAAATAAAAAAATATGGGGAGCTTTCAAACTTCAAGATAAACCCAATTAAGACAGTAATCTTGAATCTAGGTATAGATAGAGAAGAAGAAAGATTATTACAGAGAGAATTCCCGTTTACATGGGAAAAAAAAACTTTAACATACTTAGGAATTAAGATAACACCAACGCAAGAAGGACTGTACTCGGCCAACTTCGTCCCCTTATTAAATGAATTAAAAACAGAATTAAAAAACACCTCTAAGAGACCCATTTCATGGATAGGAAGGATCAACATATTAAAAATGATGATCCTACCGAAAATAACATATAAGCTTCAGATGCTTCCAATAGAAATACCCCATGTTTTCTTTAAGTTGATTAAAACGATCATCCTGAACTACATATGGCAAGGTAAAAAGGCCAGAATTAAATATACACTGCTAACCCGGGAAAAGAAAAGAGGGGGGGTGGCCCTACCAGATTTAAAAAGATACCACAAAGCGATCATATCAGCCAGGTTAATGGGATGGGCAAATCCATACACCAAAAAAAAGTGGGCACAAATGGAAGACACTTTAAGTAAGACTCAGTTAAAAAAAAATATATGGATACCACCGAAATTCAGAGCACTAGGTGAAAAAACACATCACATAACTAGAAAAGTATGGAAAACATGGGATACATTGTATAGACACGAAAAATGGAAATATAATTCTCCATTAATTCCATTAGCAGACACAAAGTTTTTTATACCAGGAAACGGCACACGAATAGGAAAACAAATGGGAAATGCACAATTAAAGGATATCACTTCACTTGGGAAAATAATGACAAAACAAGAATTAAATAACAAGCACGGGTGGGACCAGCTCAGTGACTGGGAATATCTGTCATGGATATGCATTAATGTCTGTCTGCCATCTTACCTTCCTCCTCATGTGTTCATCTTAGAGACCAGACCTCCTTCATCTGGCTTCCTTTATAATCTCCTCCCAGCCTGACTCCACCCCAGGCCCTATCACTGAACACTATATTAACCTGTGCACTGCAAGCCTGCTTTGCTGATCAACGTGTTTGTTAGGCATTGTGTGTTTGGGTTCCTGCCTGCCGTGTGCTACGTCTGTCTCTCTGTTACGTTATTGGCTTGTCCCCGACTATCCCTGTCTGCTCGTGACCCTTGACCTTCGGCTCGTTCTTTCGTTATCCTTGTCTGCTTGTGGCCCCTGACCTTCAGCTTGTTATTCGGTTCTCTCTTATCTTGTGCTGCTGCTTCCCCTCTTTTCCCCTTATCCTACGGGGCGTGAGCTAGGAAACTCCAGGGGCCGCGACCTGGTCCCAGCCTGCAGCATAACATCCTCACCACTAGAGGCCCTGGAGAAGACCAGCTGGGTCTTAGACTCCGCGCCCTGGGGAATCTTGGCTCTAGCTTCCGTTAGGATCCCGGTTGTGCTCCTCTGGTCCCGCTTTCCACAACCACCCAGTTTCCTATCCGCAGAAGCCAGCCATAGGGTTCACTACCTCGCGGTGCACTCCTGTCCCCCTACGGTGTGCATCTGTCACCTGGCCACAGGTGACCCTGACAGTTTGATCAGCCATGAACCCGGCTGACATCCCGCTCCCCGCGGATGATCCATTGCAGGGCATAGTTCGCAGACTTGAAACCCAGGAATCAAATCAGACTCAGGTGATGCGATTCCTCCAGGATCTGGCTTCTCGATTCGAGCAGCTTCAGGTCTCCTTGGGAACCCCGAATCCGCAACCCCAAGTACAACCAGCGGCTGTACCTATCGCACCAGTCGCAGCCTCACACTCACTAAGATTGCCAGCTCCGTTCCGTTTCTCTGGGGACTCCAAGGCCTGCAGGGGGTTTCTCAGCCAATGCACAATTCATTTTGAGCTTCAGCCTCAAAGCTTCCTGTCTGACCGGGCTAAGGTAGCCTATATCATTTCCCTCCTCTCCGGTGAAGCTTTGGCCTGGGCTGCCCCCCTGTGGGACAGGAACGATCCGGTGGTTTCCAGTCTGTCCGATTTCTTGAAGCTCTTTCGTAATATCTTTGAAGAGCCGGCTCGGGCTTCTTCAGCGGCTAGTGCTGTCTTACGTCTTCGCCAAGAATCTAGTTCAGTGGGGCAATATGCTCTTCAGTTCCGTATCCACACAGCTGAATTGAGCTGGAATAATGAGGCCCTGGTCGCTACCTTTTTACATGGCCTCTCTGACCGAGGGAAAGATGAATTAGCGGGAAGAGCCATTCCCGTCGGTCTGGACGATGTAATTTCATTATGCAACCAGATCGACATTTGTTTTCAAGAGAGGTCCTTAGAAAAAAGACGCCATCACTCTCTGGGTCCTAGCCAGTCTGAGCTCCCCTCCCTTCATTCCGTGGAGCATCCTCTACCTGCTGAAGAACCTATGCAGCTGGGCCGGACCAGACTAACCCCCGAAGAACGTGCTAGGCGCAGAACTCTGGGCTTGTGCCTCTATTGTGGGGGCAAGGGTCATTTTCGTGACTCCTGCTCGCTTCGTCCGGGAAACGCTCGGGTCTAATACATTTGGAAGGTGGAGTATTGGACCCAGAAACATCACCTTCTCGCCTGCTCTTGCCGGTGTTCCTTCATGTAGGCACTTCTCCTCAGTCAACCCTTGCATACCTGGATTCCGGGGCTGCCGGCAATTTTATGGATTGGAGAACTGCTTCTTCTATGAAGCTTACCCTTTCACCTCTCACTACCCCATTGGTAGTCTCGGCAATTGATGGCACTGTTCTCCCAGGGGGCCCTATTCGCTTCCAGACGCTACCCATTAGGATGTCGGTAGGGATTCTCCACCAGGAGTGGATATCCTTTCTTATTCTACCCAAGGCCTCTACCCCAGTTGTATTGGGCCTCCCTTGGCTACAGCTCCACTCTCCACATGTGGACTGGGTCTCTGGGCAGATCCTGGCCTGGGGTTCCTCATGTTTCTCGTCGTGTCTTCTCAAGGTGACCCCCAAGGAGAGTCTTCCGGTTGCTGCCACTTCTGTTTCTTCTGATCTTCCTGCTGCATACAGCGATTACCGGGATGTGTTCTGTAAGAAATCAGCTGAGGTGCTTCCTCCCCACAGGTCTTTTGACTGTGCTATTGATCTTGTCCCCGGAACAACTCTACCCAGGGGTCGTACCTACCCTCTGTCCATCCCAGAGACCTAGGCCATGTCGGAGTATGTCGCAGAGAATCTGGAGAGAGGTTTCATCCGGAAATCCTCATCGCCTGCAGGGGCAGGGTTCTTTTTTGTTGCCAAAAAGGATGGTACCTTAAGACCCTGCATCGATTATCGGGGTTTAAATGCGGTTACTATTAAAAATCGATACCCCTTACCCTTAATATCTGAGCTATTCGATAGGTTGAAGGGTGCCTCCATTTTCACTAAGTTGGATCTCAGAGGCGCGTACAATCTCATTCGAATACGGGAGGGTGACGAATGGAAGACTGCATTCAACACTAGAGACGGGCATTACGAATATCTGGTGATGCCTTTTGGTCTGTGTAATGCTCCAGCCGTGTTTCAAAACTTTGTCAATGAAATCTTCAGAGATCTGCTGTACCAGTTTGTTGTCATCTATCTGGATGACATTCTGATCTTTTCTGAAAATCTGCTTGTCCACAGAAACCATGTCCGCACTGTACTTCAACGTCTTAGAGAGAACAATCTCTATGCCAAGCTGGAGAAATGTTCCTTTGAATGTTCTGAGGTCCTGTTTTTGGGGTGCTTCGTCTCATGTTCGGGTCTTCGTATGGACCCTGGGAAGGTCTTGGCTATCACCAACTGGCCTCTTCCTGCTAGCCTCAAGGCCACACAGCGCTTTCTTGGCTTCACTAATTATTATAGGCAGTTCATAAGGAATTACTCTTCCATTGCCGCGCCTATTATCGCTTTGACCAAGAAGGGTGTGAATGCCAGAGACTGGCCTCCCGAAGCTGTCTCTGCATTTCACAACCTGAAACAGGCCTTTGTTTCTGGCCCCCTCTTGAGGAGACCAAATCCTGGGAATGCATTTTTTATTGAAGTGGACGCTTCCTCAATGGGGGTGGGAGCTGTGCTTCTTCAAATCTTTGAGAAGAGACGCCAACCATGAGCGTTCTTCTCCAAAAAAAATTCTCAGGCAGAGAGGAATTATGCCATCGGTGATCGGGAACTTCTCGCAATTAAATTGGCGTTAGAGGAGTGGCGTCATCTCTTGGAGGGTTCCCCTCACTCCATAACGATCTTTACCGATCACAAGAATTTACAGTATCTACAGAATGCTAAACGTCTGAATCCTAGACAGGCCAGGTGGGGTCTCTTCTTTGCCCGTTTTAATTTCACGATTACCTACAAACCTGGTTCCTGCAACGGTCGGGCTGATGCGCTCTCTAGGTCATTTGACACTTTGGACGAGGAGTCCGCCCCTGAACCTGAGCCGATCATTCCAACCTCATGCATTGTTGCCCACTCTACCACCCTGAAGTCAAAAATTCCGCCTGGTAAGACCTTTGTCCCCACTGAGCTAAGAGCTAAGATCCTTCGTTGGGGACATGATTCCAAGGTGGCAGGGCATTCTGGATTCCTCCGATCCTTCCTACTCATCAGTCGTCACTACTGTGGCCTAACCTCCGCTCAGACGTCAAAGACTACGTTAAAGCTTGTCATGTCTGTGCTCAGTCCAAATCCTCCACACAAGCTCCTGCTGGTCTCCTCATGCCCTTGCCCATTCCTAAGGAACCCTGGGCCCATATTGCCATGGATTTTATCACCGATCTCCCACTGTCTGAGAATAATACAGTCATTTGGGTGGTAATCGATCGATTCTCCAAGATGGCTCATTTTGTTCCTCTTCCTGGTCTTCCTTCTGCCCCTGCCTTGGTTCCCATTTTCATTCGAGAAATTCTCCGCCTACATGGGGTCCCTTCTCATATTGTTTCCGACAGGGGAGTCCAATTCACGTCTCGTTTTTGGAGAGCCTTTTGCAAATCCCTCAATATTGTCTTGGATTTTTCTTCTTCTTACCATCCCCAATCCAATGGACAGACTGAGAGGGTTAATCAGGAGTTAGAGGTCTTTCTTCGCACCTTTGTGTCTTCTCACCATGACGATTGGTCCTCTCTACTCCCGTGGGCAGAATTCTCCCATAACAATCATGTGAATACCAGTTCGCAGAAGACACCCTTTTTCACAGTTTATGGAAAACACCCTCAACTTCCTCTTCCCATGATCTGTTCTCCAGACATTCCAGCTTTGGCTTCGGTTCAGGAGTCTCTCAATTCCGTTTGGGGTCACGTTCATGATTCCCTCCGGGCAGCTGCTGAAAAATTCAAAGGCTTTGCCGACCGCCGCAGGCGTAAACTGCCTTCTCTTCAGCCAGGGGACAAAGTCTGGCTCTCTACCAGGAACATCAAGCTCCGAGTTCCTTCTCTGAAGTTTGCTCCACGATTCATCGGTCCATACACGGTAACTGCTAAACTGAATCCGGTTTGTTTCAAACTCCAGATTCCTAAGAGCCTTAAAATCACTAACTCCTTTCATGTTGCTCTTCTAAAGCCTTTAGTCCTCAATAAATTCTCTCGTCCTCTCCCTACCGTGGCGCCTGTCTCTGAGGATAATCAGGAGTACGAGATCAGTCAAATTCTGGACTCCCGACTCTGTAAAGGCGTTCTTCAGTACCTCGTTCATTGGAAAGGGTTTGGTCCTGAGGAGAGGTCTTGGATCACTGCATCTGAGGTCTTTGCACCTCGTCTGTTAAAGGAGTTTCATCTGAAGTTTCCCTCTAAACCTGGGCCCAGGCGGGGAAGGGGGAGGCCTCGTAAGAGGGAGGGTACTGTCATGGATATGCATTAATGTCTGTCTGCCATCTTACCTTCCTCCTCATGTGTTCATCTTAGAGACCAGACCTCCTTCATCTGGCTTCCTTTATAATCTCCTCCCAGCCTGACTCCACCCCAGGCCCTATCACTGAACACTATATTAACCTGTGCACTGCAAGCCTGCTTTGCTGATCAACGTGTTTGTTAGGCATTGTGTGTTTGGGTTCCTGCCTGCCGTGTGCTACGTCTGTCTCTCTGTTACGTTATTGGCTTGTCCCCGACTATCCCTGTCTGCTCGTGACCCTTGACCTTCGGCTCGTTCTTTCGTTATCCTTGTCTGCTTGTGGCCCCTGACCTTCAGCTTGTTATTCAGTTCTCTCTTATCTTGTGCTGCTGCTTCCCCTCTTTTCCCCTTATCCTACGGGGCGTGAGCTAGGAAACTCCAGGGGCCGCGACCTGGTCCCAGCCTGCAGCATAACATCCTCACCACTAGAGGCCCTGGAGAAGACCAGCTGGGTCTTAGACTCCGCGCCCTGGGGAATCTTGGCTCTAGCTTCCGTTAGGATCCCGGTTGTGCTCCTCTGGTCCCGCTTTCCACAACCACCCAGTTTCCTATCCGCAGAAGCCAGCCATAGGGTTCACTACCTCGCGGTGCACTCCTGTCCCCCTACGGTGTGCATCTGTCACCTGGCCACAGGTGACCCTGACAATATCTTCAAATAAAACATTTTGTAAGAACCATCTCACAGCCAATGAGAAATGAAAAAATGCTAACCCCCATTGAAAAGATATGTAGTATAGAGAAGCCCTTGAGGCATGGGATATCGCAGGTATATAAAATTCTAACAGAATTAGAAACGGAAGGATCATTACCCTTTTTAGAAAAATGGAGTCAAGACCTAGGTAAAGAAATAGAGGAAAAACAAATAATAGAATCAGTCTATAGTTTTGCATCCGACATAGCAACGATAGAAATAAACTATAAAAACCTGGTGCGTTGGCATTTGACCCCAGAGAAAATGAATAAAATACATCCTAACAACTCCCCATTGTGCGGAAGGAGATGTGGGCTCTTAGGAACGACAATTCATATGTGGTGGGAATGCCCAAAAATAGAGGAGTATTGGACTGAAATCCTGGAGTATATAGAAATAGTAACTGGAGAAAAAATTTTACAAAGTGCCTGGACATGCCTATTCCATGGCACAAATAAAACAAAAAAGGAATACAGAAAAACGTTAGTCCCATCCCTGCTAAACGCGGCAAAGGGGTTAATTCCAAAAAACTGGTTATCAATAAAAAGGCCAACCATAAAAGAATGGATACAGCAAGTTGACTATATCGCCGAGATGGAATACCTGAGCCGGGGAGAGCAGGGAAGGGGGGAAAGTAACAGAGTAAAATGGGAAGAATGGAGAGTTTTCAAATTGTCAGATAAATATGCGAAAGGAATGATAGAAAAAGATAAATAACAAAACAGAGTAGAAAAAAGATAGAAGAGAAAAAGTAGAGAAAAGAGGAAGGAAATAACAGATCCGGGGGAGGGAGAGGGGGGTAGAAGAAAGGGAGGGAGGGAAATGGGTAATAGGCCTCGTACACACGACCGAGTTTCTCGTCGTAAAAAACACGTCGTTTTTTTCGACGAGATTTTTGTTAAGCTTGTCGATTTTCTCGTCAAGCTTTCTATGCGTACACACTGACATTTCCCAATTTCCTCGTTGTTCTCCGCGCTCACGTCCAGCACGTACGACGGCACTATAAAGGGGACGATCTTTTTTCTTGGCGCCACCCCTTGGGCTGCTTTTGCTGATCTCGTGTTACCGCGTGTGAAGTAAAAGTTTGGGAAGAGACGATTCGCGCTTTTCAGTCTTCGTACTTTTCAGATCGTTTTCTGCGGTTCAGTTTGTGCTTGTGGGTTCGTATCTTGACTTTCAGGGCGTCTAGGCAGGTCGTATCTGTTTTACAGTGCGTTCTTGCCTGTTCGTTTCTGATTTTTAGTTCGTTATTCATAGGCCTTGCTGTTCTAAAGTGCGTTCTGTTCTGTACGTTCTGATAAGACGACCGTTTCTTATTAGCCATGTCGCCTGGACGTTCTCGTCGTCGAGTTCGTGCTGTGCGTGCGCTTGGTGTTGGTCTGCTTGTTTTGGACCAAGACCAGTCCATGAATGGTGTGAGGAGGAGTTCATGGACCAAGAATTGGTTGCTCCAGCGGGACCAATTCTGCCATATGCCTCTGCTGCGGGAGATCGTCGAGAATAATCCTGAGGACTACAGGAATTTTCTACGGATGTCTGACCCCGTTTTTCAGGAACTGTTGGCTTTGGTGTCCCCCTATATTACCAGGCAGGACACCGTTATGCGGGAAGCCATCAGTGCTGAGCAGAGGCTCATCGCCACGTTACGTTACCTGGCGACAGGGAGAAGTCTTCAGGACTTGAAGTTCACCACAGGCATCTCCCCCCAGGCTCTGGGCCTCATAATCCCAGACACCTGTTCTGCCATTATACAAGTCCTGCAGGAGGACTATATTAGGGTAAGTTTTCTCCATTAACATCACATTTTATGTATTACATGTATGCTAATGTATTGTATTTCTTTCATCCTTCCCTAATTACCATGATTGTAATATGCTGAGAATGTCCCCTTTGTCCCCATGCATGCTGGAAGCTTTAGATTGCCCCTTTTTTCTCCTCCATAAATATTTCCCTTCACTAACTTTTCCAGCAGGGGCGCCTGTTGCTCCAAATGTTTGGGGGTCCCACCCCAATTTATGAACTAAATTTCCTCCTTTTTTGCTCAGGTGCCTATTAAACGCCCCCAGTTGTCCCCTCTAATGCAGCCATTTGGTTCCCTCCAATGCAGCCATTTTGTTCCCTCCAATGCAGCCATTTTGTTCCCTCCAATGCAGCCATTTTCCCCCCAGCCCTGCACTTACCTTCTTGTGGTCAGCACCATCCTTCTTCTGTCCTTGATGTCTTCTCCTTCCCTTGATGTTGCATCAGACAATCATGTTACCATTAAACAGACTTGGTGAACATGATTGGCAGAGCAGCCTGCCAGTGTTTACCCAAGGAATGCCCCCCCCCTGCGTCCCCTATTTTACTTTTCGGAAGCCAATTACATCCCCCAGGTTGTAATGTGCAAGACTATTTTACTACCTGTTTCTGCTATGCAATTTGAACCCCCTAAATGCCGCAATTATTCATATGTCGGTGGCTAAACAAGAGGCCATCCACCTGAATAGTGGGCGGCATAGACAATACATAGGTTAATGCAACGCATGAACCTATGTATTGTTCTGAGTGATGGGCACAGGAGAGAGGGGGCAGTGCTCCAGCGCCCACTCTGGACGCACCGCCACTGCAATGCTATCCTGTGGCCAAACACATTTCCCCCCCCCAAAATAATTTAGTAATGGCCCATCAGAGGGGGTGATGAATCTGATAAATGAGCCTTCCCTTATACTTATTTTAAACACCTTAATAAACGTAGAATTTGATTGATGTTGGCCTTGTTTTTTTTTTTTAATCAAATTTCCTTGTAATGTCTGACTTTGGTATTCTAATATTATTTCATCTTGTTTCACTCCACAGCTTCCTTCCACGCCACAGGAATGGCAGACTGTGGCATCGGAGTTTGCCACGCGGTGGGACTTCCCCAACTGCGGTGGTGCCATAGACGGGAAGCACGTCCGCATCGTGCCGCCACCCCGTTCTGGGTCCTACTACTACAATTACAAGGGGTTTCATAGCATTGTGCTGATGGCGGTGGTGTCAGCACGGTATGAATTCCTCTATGTTGATGTAGGGAAGAATGGCCGGATGTCCGATGGGGGATCCTTCATCCAGACGGAGTTTGCCCTCCGTCTCCAGAGTGACGACCTTGCATTGCCACCGGATGCAGGGAATATTGAAGGACTCCCCTTTGTTTTCTTGGCTGATGAAGCCTTCGGACTCGGATGGCATCTTATGAGGCCATTTCCACAGAGGACCCTGACCCCAGAGAAGAGGGTGTTCAATTACCGGCTGGTCAGGGGCCGAAGAGTTGTCGAAAATGCCTTTGGCATAATGGCCAGCCGGTTCCGCCTTTTTATGACTTCAATACACTTGGCGGACTACAAAATAAACTATGTCGTATTATGCTGCTGTGTGCTACACAACTTTCTGAGCCAGAAATCAAATTCCTATATGGCCTCAGTTTTGCCAGAGGCTGGACTTTCCCCTGCAAATCCCCTGCCGGGCCTGGAATCTGCCCGTCCTGGCTTGCCCTCCCAAAATGCCCGTGAGGTTCGGGACAAATACATGGAGTATTTCACGGGTAGGGGGGCAATTCCTATGCCAGCCTATGTCTAAGGATCCCAATAAAAAGCTTGTTTAAACCTTTAATTATTTGTTCTTTCCTGTCTCCTAGTTTGTCTTTGTGCATTTGTAGTGCCAAGTGTATTTTACTTTAGTAAATAACAACCATTTCACTATGTAACCTTACAAAATAACCAAATAAGCTTAGAGGGTATTATAAAAAGAAGCTACACGTTGTTTGTGGTCAAATATTTTACTCTGTGCACATTCTCACCATTTTTAGTTTTTTCAGGTTTTTTGGGTTGGCCTGGCCCCAACCCAGCAATTTTTTGCTTATGAAAATACAAAAATAACAGTTGCATTTCAAAAATTACAACATTGGATACCTCTGAATAGGGATGAGCTTCGTGTTCGAGTCGAACATACGTTCGACTCGAACATCGGCTGTTCGATCGTTCGACGAAGATCGAACGATTTGGGCCGTTCGCGCCAAATTCGAGTGACGCGAACGGCCCACAATGCACTACGCCATCGCAGTGTCATCCAGGCGCTGTGATTGGCCAAGCATGCACTGTGACCCCGCATGCTTGGCCAATCACAGCGCCGGCAGCGAGGAGAGCAATGATTGGCCACAGGCAGGATGCCTGTGGCCAATTATTCTTGAGGGGGTTTAGTACACGCCCCACACTATAAAAGGCCGCCAGCGCGGCGGCCTTGTGTAGTGTGTTCCGGAGCAGGGAAAGAGAAGCATAGGCAGGGACAGTGTCATTTTTTTCCTTTACTAATCCTGGATTCCTTGTGTTTAGGGACGAATAAGGATAGGTAGGGAGAGTGTCAGTGTGTTATTCTGTGCTAAACCTTGTTTATAGGGACAGAGAGGTACAGTGAGGGAAAGTGTCAGTGTGCTATTCTGTTCTAAACCAATCTTGCTGAACCATATTTGAAATCCTTGAGTTTAGGGACAGAGAGGTACAGTGAGGGAAAGTGTCAGTGTGCTATTCTGTGCTAAATCTTGTTTGTAGGGACAGAGTAGGACAGTGAGTGAAACTGACAGTGTGCTATTCTGTTCTAAACCAATCTTGCTGAACCATATTTGAAATCCTTGAGTTTAGGGACTGAGAGGTACAGTGAGGGAAAGTGTCAGTGTGCTATTCTGTGCTAAATCTTGTTTGTAGGGACAGAGTAGGACAGTGAGTGAAACTGACAGTGTGCTATTCTGTTCTAAACCAATCTTGCTGAACCATATTTGAAATCCTTGAGTTTAGGGACAGAGAGGTACAGTGAGGGAAAGTGTCAGTGTGCTATTCTGTGCTAAATCTTGTTTGTAGGGACAGAGTAGGACAGTGAGTGAAACTGACAGTGTGCTATTCTGTTCTAAACCAATCTTGCTGAACCATATTTGAAATCCTTGAGTTTAGGGACAGAGAAGGACACTCGTGGAAACTATCAGTGTGCTATTCTGTGCTAAATCTTGTTTGTAGGGACAGATAGGTACAGTGAGTGAAACTGACAGTGTGCTATTCTGTTCTAAACCAATCTTGCTGAACCATATTTGAAATCCTTGAGTTTAGGGACAGAGAAGGACACTCGTGGAAACTATCAGTGTGCTATTCTGTGCTAAATCTTGTTTGTAGGGACAGAGTAGGACAGTGAGTGAAACTGACAGTGTGCTATTCTGTTCTAAACCAATCTTGCTGAACCATATTTGAAATCCTTGAGTTTAGGGACAGAGAAGGACACTCGTGGAAACTCTCAGTGTGCTATTCTGTGCTAAATCTTGTTTGTAGGGACAGAGAGGTACAGTGAGTGAAACTGACAGTGTGCTATTCTGTTCTAAACCAATCTTGCTGAACCATATTTGAAATCCTTGAGTTTAGGGACAGAGAAGGACACTCGTGGAAACTATCAGTGTGCTATTCTGTGCTAAATCTTGTTTGTAGGGACAGAGAGGTACAGTGAGTGAAACTGACAGTGTGCTATTCTGTTCTAAACCAATCTTGCTGAACCATATTTGAAATCCTTGAGTTTAGGGACAGAGAGGTACAGTGAGGGAAAGTGTCAGTGTGCTATTCTGTTCTAAACCAATCTTGCTGAACCATATTTGAAATCCTTGAGTTTAGGGACAGAGAAGGACACTCGTGGAAACTCTCAGTGTGCTATTCTGTGCTAAATCTAGTTTGTAGGGACAGAGTAGGACAGTGAGTGAAACTGACAGTGTGCTATTCTGTTCTAAACCAATCTTGCTGAACCATATTTGAAATCCTTGAGTTTAGGGACAGAGAGGTACAGTGAGGGAAAGTGTCAGTGTGCTATTCTGTGCTAAATCTTGTTTGTAGGGACAGAGTAGGACAGTGAGTGAAACTGACAGTGTGCTATTCTGTTCTAAACCAATCTTGCTGAACCATATTTGAAATCCTTGAGTTTAGGGACAGAGAAGGACACTCGTGGAAACTATCAGTGTGCTATTCTGTGCTAAATCTTGTTTGTAGGGACAGATAGGTACAGTGAGTGAAACTGACAGTGTGCTATTCTGTTCTAAACCAATCTTGCTGAACCATATTTGAAATCCTTGAGTTTAGGGACAGAGAAGGACACTCGTGGAAACTATCAGTGTGCTATTCTGTGCTAAATCTTGTTTGTAGGGACAGAGTAGGACAGTGAGTGAAACTGACAGTGTGCTATTCTGTTCTAAACCAATCTTGCTGAACCATATTTGAAATCCTTGAGTTTAGGGACAGAGAAGGACACTCGTGGAAACTCTCAGTGTGCTATTCTGTGCTAAATCTTGTTTGTAGGGACAGAGAGGTACAGTGAGTGAAACTGACAGTGTGCTATTCTGTTCTAAACCAATCTTGCTGAACCATATTTGAAATCCTTGAGTTTAGGGACAGAGAAGGACACTCGTGGAAACTATCAGTGTGCTATTCTGTGCTAAATCTTGTTTGTAGGGACAGAGAGGTACAGTGAGTGAAACTGACAGTGTGCTATTCTGTTCTAAACCAATCTTGCTGAACCATATTTGAAATCCTTGAGTTTAGGGACAGAGAGGTACAGTGAGGGAAAGTGTCAGTGTGCTATTCTGTTCTAAACCAATCTTGCTGAACCATATTTGAAATCCTTGAGTTTAGGGACAGAGAAGGACACTCGTGGAAACTCTCAGTGTGCTATTCTGTGCTAAATCTAGTTTGTAGGGACAGAGTAGGACAGTGAGTGAAACTGACAGTGTGCTATTCTGTTCTAAACCAATCTTGCTGAACCATATTTGAAATCCTTGAGTTTAGGGACAGAGAGGTACAGTGAGGGAAAGTGTCAGTGTGCTATTCTGTGCTAAATCTTGTTTGTAGGGACAGAGTAGGACAGTGAGTGAAACTGACAGTGTGCTATTCTGTTCTAAACCAATCTTGCTGAACCATATTTGAAATCCTTGAGTTTAGGGACAGAGAAGGACACTCGTGGAAACTATCAGTGTGCTATTCTGTGCTAAATCTTGTTTGTAGGGACAGAGAGGTACAGTGAGTGAAACTGACAGTGTGCTATTCTGTTCTAAACCAATCTTGCTGAACCATATTTGAAATCCTTGAGTTTAGGGACAGAGAAGGACACTCGTGGAAACTATCAGTGTGCTATTCTGTGCTAAATCTTGTTTGTAGGGACAGAGAGGTACAGTGAGTGAAACTGACAGTGTGCTATTCTGTTCTAAACCAATCTTGCTGAACCATATTTGAAATCCTTGAGTTTAGGGACAGAGAAGGACACTCGTGGAAACTATCAGTGTGCTATTCTGTGCTAAATCCTGTTTGTAGGGACAGAGTAGGACAGTGAGTGAAACTGACAGTGTGCTATTCTGTTCTAAACCAATCTTGCTGAACCATATTTGAAATCCTTGAGTTTAGGGACAGAGAAGGACACTCGTGGAAACTATCAGTGTGCTATTCTGTGCTAAATCTTGTTTGTAGGGACAGAGTAGGACAGTGAGTGAAACTGACAGTGTGCTATTCTGTTCTAAACCAATCTTGCTGAACCATATTTGAAATCCTTGAGTTTAGGGACAGAGAAGGACACTCGTGGAAACTATCAGTGTGCTATTCTGTGCTAAATCTTGTTTGTAGGGACAGAGTAGGACAGTGAGTGAAACTGACAGTGTGCTATTCTGTTCTAAACCAATCTTGCTGAACCATATTTGAAATCCTTGAGTTTAGGGACAGAGAAGGACACTCGTGGAAACTATCAGTGTGCTATTCTGTGCTAAATCTTGTTTGTAGAGACAGAGAGGTACAGTGAGTGAAACTGACAGTGTGCTATTCTGTTCTAAACCAATCTTGCTGAACCATATTTGAAATCCTTGAGTTTAGGGACAGAGAAGGACACTCGTGGAAACTATCAGTGTGCTATTCTGTGCTAAATCTTGTTTGTAGGGACAGAGAGGTACAGTGAGTGAAACTGACAGTGTGCTATTCTGTTCTAAACCAATCTTGCTGAACCATATTTGAAATCCTTGAGTTTAGGGACAGAGAAGGACACTCGTGGAAACTATCAGTGTGCTATTCTGTGCTAAATCTTGTTTGTAGGGACAGAGAGGTACAGTGAGTGAAACTGACAGTGTGCTATTCTGTTCTAAACCAATCTTGCTGAACCATATTTGAAATCCTTGAGTTTAGGGACAGAGAGGTACAGTGAGGGAAAGTGTCAGTGTGCTATTCTGTTCTAAACCAATCTTGCTGAACCATATTTGAAATCCTTGAGTTTAGGGACAGAGAAGGACACTCGTGGAAACTCTCAGTGTGCTATTCTGTGCTAAATCTAGTTTGTAGGGACAGAGTAGGACAGTGAGTGAAACTGACAGTGTGCTATTCTGTTCTAAACCAATCTTGCTGAACCATATTTGAAATCCTTGAGTTTAGGGACAGAGAGGTACAGTGAGGGAAAGTGTCAGTGTGCTATTCTGTGCTAAATCTTGTTTGTAGGGACAGAGTAGGACAGTGAGTGAAACTGACAGTGTGCTATTCTGTTCTAAACCAATCTTGCTGAACCATATTTGAAATCCTTGAGTTTAGGGACAGAGAAGGACACTCGTGGAAACTATCAGTGTGCTATTCTGTGCTAAATCTTGTTTGTAGGGACAGAGAGGTACAGTGAGTGAAACTGACAGTGTGCTATTCTGTTCTAAACCAATCTTGCTGAACCATATTTGAAATCCTTGAGTTTAGGGACAGAGAAGGACACTCGTGGAAACTATCAGTGTGCTATTCTGTGCTAAATCTTGTTTGTAGGGACAGAGAGGTACAGTGAGTGAAACTGACAGTGTGCTATTCTGTTCTAAACCAATCTTGCTGAACCATATTTGAAATCCTTGAGTTTAGGGACAGAGAAGGACACTCGTGGAAACTATCAGTGTGCTATTCTGTGCTAAATCCTGTTTGTAGGGACAGAGTAGGACAGTGAGTGAAACTGACAGTGTGCTATTCTGTTCTAAACCAATCTTGCTGAACCATATTTGAAATCCTTGAGTTTAGGGACAGAGAAGGACACTCGTGGAAACTATCAGTGTGCTATTCTGTGCTAAATCTTGTTTGTAGGGACAGAGTAGGACAGTGAGTGAAACTGACAGTGTGCTATTCTGTTCTAAACCAATCTTGCTGAACCATATTTGAAATCCTTGAGTTTAGGGACAGAGAAGGACACTCGTGGAAACTATCAGTGTGCTATTCTGTGCTAAATCTTGTTTGTAGGGACAGAGTAGGACAGTGAGTGAAACTGACAGTGTGCTATTCTGTTCTAAACCAATCTTGCTGAACCATATTTGAAATCCTTGAGTTTAGGGACAGAGAAGGACACTCGTGGAAACTATCAGTGTGCTATTCTGTGCTAAATCTTGTTTGTAGAGACAGAGAGGTACAGTGAGTGAAACTGACAGTGTGCTATTCTGTTCTAAACCAATCTTGCTGAACCATATTTGAAATCCTTGAGTTTAGGGACAGAGAAGGACACTCGTGGAAACTATCAGTGTGCTATTCTGTTCTAAATCTTGTTTGTAGGGACAGAGAGGTACAGTGAGTGAAACTGACAGTGTGCTATTCTGTTCTAAACCAATCTTGCTGAACCATATTTGAAATCCTTGAGTATAGGGACAGAGAAGTACAGTGAGGGAAAGTGTCAGTGTGCTATTCTGTGCTAAATCTTGTTTGTAGGGACAGAGTAGGACAGTGAGTGAAACTGACAGTGTGCTATTCTGTTCTAAACCAATCTTGCTGAACCATATTTGAAATCCTTGAGTTTAGGGACAGAGAAGGACACTCGTGGAAACTATCAGTGTGCTATTCTGTGCTAAATCTTGTTTGTAGGGACAGAGAGGTACAGTGAGTGAAACTGACAGTGTGCTATTCTGTTCTAAACCAATCTTGCTGAACCATATTTGAAATCCTTGAGTTTAGGGACAGAGAAGGACACTCGTGGAAACTATCAGTGTGCTATTCTGTGCTAAATCTTGTTTGTAGGGACAGAGAGGTACAGTGAGTGAAACTGACAGTGTGCTATTCTGTTCTAAACCAATCTTGCTGAACCATATTTGAAATCCTTGAGTTTAGGGACAGAGAAGGACACTCGTGGAAACTATCAGTGTGCTATTCTGTGCTAAATCCTGTTTGTAGGGACAGAGTAGGACAGTGAGTGAAACTGACAGTGTGCTATTCTGTTCTAAACCAATCTTGCTGAACCATATTTGAAATCCTTGAGTTTAGGGACAGAGAAGGACACTCGTGGAAACTATCAGTGTGCTATTCTGTGCTAAATCTTGTTTGTAGGGACAGAGTAGGACAGTGAGTGAAACTGACAGTGTGCTATTCTGTTCTAAACCAATCTTGCTGAACCATATTTGAAATCCTTGAGTTTAGGGACAGAGAAGGACACTCGTGGAAACTATCAGTGTGCTATTCTGTGCTAAATCTTGTTTGTAGGGACAGAGTAGGACAGTGAGTGAAACTGACAGTGTGCTATTCTGTTCTAAACCAATCTTGCTGAACCATATTTGAAATCCTTGAGTTTAGGGACAGAGAAGGACACTCGTGGAAACTATCAGTGTGCTATTCTGTGCTAAATCTTGTTTGTAGAGACAGAGAGGTACAGTGAGTGAAACTGACAGTGTGCTATTCTGTTCTAAACCAATCTTGCTGAACCATATTTGAAATCCTTGAGTTTAGGGACAGAGAAGGACACTCGTGGAAACTATCAGTGTGCTATTCTGTGCTAAATCTTGTTTGTAGGGACAGAGAGGTACAGTGAGTGAAACTGACAGTGTGCTATTCTGTTCTAAACCAATCTTGCTGAACCATATTTGAAATCCTTGAGTATAGGGACAGAGAAGTACAGTGAGGGAAAGTGTCAGTGTGCTATTCTGTGCTAAATCTTGTTTGTAGGGACAGAGTAGGACAGTGAGTGAAACTGACAGTGTGCTATTCTGTTCTAAACCAATCTTGCTGAACCATATTTGAAATCCTTGAGTTTAGGGACAGAGAAGGACACTCGTGGAAACTATCAGTGTGCTATTCTGTGCTAAATCTTGTTTGTAGGGACAGAGTAGGACAGTGAGTGAAACTGACAGTGTGCTATTCTGTGCTAAACCAATCTTGCTGAAGCATATTGCAAATCCTTGTGTTTAGGGACAGAGAAGGATAGGCAGGGGACAGTGTCAGTGTCATTGTTGCTAAGCCTCCTGCACAGTATACACCTGAAGGTAGCCCTTATTGCTGTTTTTCCCATCTCCCTGCAGGCCATCCATTAAAATGTCTGGAAGGCAAACAAGGAGAGGCAGACAGTCAGTAGGCAAAAAAAGAGGGCAAGCAGGCTCTGTGTCTGGGGGCAACAGTGCTGGTCGTGGACGCGGTGCATTGTCATCAGCACATGGCCATGGGACACGCTTGTCCTTCTTTTCGGCAGCTGGACATGTTGAGCCACATCATGCCGAAGACTTGGTAGAGTGGATGACCAAGCCCACCTCATCCTCCTCATCCTCTCTCACCCAGGCTCAGGGTACTGGCAAAGCAGCTGCCAAAGCGTCCTCTTCTCTGGTATCATTATCTTCATTAGTCAATCCTTCCCTAGACCCACCATGTCCTCCTCCTGAGGAGTCCCCCGAACTGTTTGAGCACAGTGTTGGGTACATGCTCCAGGAGGATGCCCAGCGTTTCGAAGGATCTGATGATGATACCCAGATAGAGGAAGGCAGTAGCGTGAGAGCAGAGAGAGGGGATGCTCAAGAAGGACACCAATCTGGCAGTCATGCTCCAGCAGCTGCAGCATACTGCCAGATTGGCTCCAGTGATGAGGAGGGAGGGGATGATGAGGTCACTGACTCCACGTGGGTGCCTAATAGGAGAGAGGAGGAGGAGGAGGATGAGGAGGAGGCACATCTCCAACGAGGCAGGATGCCCTTGGGTGGCCAGCGTATGGGCAGCACACCGACGGAATCACAAAGCAGAGCTCCGCCTGTGCAGGGCGTTGCCTCTGCCCGTCATTCAAAAAGTTCTTTGGTGTGGGCCTTTTTTGAGGCGAGTGCATCAGATCGCACAGCTGCTGTTTGCAACATATGTCTCAAGCGTATATCGCGTGGCCAAAACATCAGCCGCTTGGGCACCACATGCTTGATCAGACATATGTTGACCTGCCATGCAGCTCGTTGGCAAGCCTACCTTAAAGACCCACACCAAAGAACAAAGCTGACCTCTTCTTGCACCGCATCAGCTGGGATCTCCAACCCCACTATACCTTCAGTCCTCTCTGAAACCTGCTCTGAGAGGAATGAAGGTGTAGAATTAGGTGTGTCACAGCCAAGTACTTGCGGGCACTCTGCTAGCAGTACACCGACGTCCGATTCTAGCAGGCAAATTTCCCTGCCCCAGCTGCTGGACTGACGAAAAAAGTTCACTCCCAGCCATCCACATGCCCAGCGGTTGAATGCTAGCTTGGCTAAATTGCTAGCGCTTCAACTGCTGCCTTTTCAGTTGGTAGACTCGGCCCCCTTCCGTGAGTTTGTGCAATGTGCGGTTCCTCAGTGGCAGGTTCCCAAACGCCACTTTTTCTCACGGAAGGCGATTCCGGCTCTCTACAGGCATGTGGAAGGCAATGTCTTGGCCTCGCTGGACAGGGCGGTCAGCGGTAAGGTGCATATTACCGCTGACTCATGGTCCAGCAGGCATGGACAGGGACGTTACCTTTCTTTCACGGCCCATTGGGTCACTCTTTTGGCAGCTGGGAAGGATGCAGGACAAGGTGCAGTAGTGTTGGAGGTTGTTCCACCGCCACGCCTCCAAAATGCTACTACTGGTTGTGACACACCTCTCTCCTCCACCCCCTCCTCTTCTTCTTCCTCCATGGCCTCTTCCTGTGGTTTGTCCTCGGAACCAGCGGTGCTCCGTAGGCGTTCAAGGGGCTACGCAAGTACGCAGGCAAAAAGATGCCATGCCGTGCTTGCGCTGGTGTGTTTGGGGGACAGGAGCCACACTGGGGCAGAGGTCCTGTCTGCTCTGCAGGGGCAGGCCGAGAGGTGGTTGACGCCACGCCAGCTTAAGCCAGGAATGGTGGTTTGCGACAATGGCACCAACCTCCTCTCCGCCCTCCGACAGGGACAACTGATCCATGTGCCCTGTATGGCTCACGTCCTTAACCTGGTGGTGCAGCGGTTCTTGGGCAGGTACCCGGGCTTACAGGATGTCCTGAGGCAGGCCAGGAAAGTCTGTGTTCATTTCCGCAGATCTTATAATGCCAGTGCTCGCCTGGCTGAGCTGCAAAAGGAGTTGAACCTGCCCAAGAACCGCCTTATATGTGACATGCCCACCAGGTGGAACTCAACGTTGGCCATGCTGCAGCGGCTGCACACGCAGCAGAGGGCCATCAATGAGTACCTGTGCGACTACGGCACCAGGACAGGGTCAGGGGAGCTCAGGTTTTTTTCACCACGCCAGTGGGGCATGATCAGGGATGCATGCACTGTCCTGGCACCATTTGAGGAGGCCACGAGGATGGTGAGCAGTGACAGTGCATGCATCAGTGACACTGTACCTCTTGTCCACCTGTTGGAGCACACGCTGCATGGAATAATGGACAGGGCACTTGAGGCAGAACAGAGGCAGGAAGAGGAGGACTTCCTTGCCTCTCAAGGCCCCCTTTACCCTGACAGTGTTCCTTCTGTCCCACCCATCGCTCAGGAAGAGGAGGAGGAGGAGGAGGAGGAGGATTGTGTCAGCATGGAGGTGGAGGCTGGCACTCAGCATCATTAGCAGCAGTCTTTTAGGGATGATTTACAGTCCCAAGAAACCAGTGGACTTGTACGTGGCTGGGAAGAGGTGGCTGCGGATCATGTCGTCCTTAGTGACCCAGAGGACTCCGGACTGAATGCCTCAGCTAACCTACGCTGCATGGCCTCCCTGATCCTGCAAAGTCTGCGGAAGGATCCTCGTATTCTTCGGATCAAGGAGAGGGACCATTACTGGCTGGCCACTCTCCTTGACCTTATGTTACCGTCGCAGAGGGAGCAGAGGATGAGACAACTCCGGGAGGCCTTGCAGAAAGGTCTGTGCAACGCGTTCCCAGAGACTGGGAGGTTACAAACTCCTGGTCCTGGACAACGAGTTGCTGAGGCTTCGGGCAGTCAAAGAAGGAGCTGTGGGGAAGGTGGCCGTCTGACCGATGCGTTCAGACAATTCTTTAGTCCGCAGCCCCAAAGTATGATCGTTTCCAGCAACCATCGCCAGCGTCTGATATACATGGTGCAGGAATACCTAGGGTCAAGGTCAGACTTGGACACCTTCCCCACCGAAAATCCTCTGGCTTACTGGGTCTTGAGGATGGATCACTGGCCAGAGCTTGCACAGTATGCAATTGAGCTACTGGCCTGTCCTGCATCCAGCGTTCTTTCAGAACGCACATTCAGTGCTGCTGGAGGATTTGTCACGGATCACAGGGTGCGCCTGTCCACCGACTCGGTTGATCGACTGACTTTCATCAAGATGAACCAGTCTTGGATCACCACCAGCTACCACACACACCTGATGCTGATATAACAGACTAATTGATTTTAAAATGTCACATCCCTTCAAGACTGATGCTGATGCTGAGTTCCTGTGCTGTTATGTTGACTAGCTATCCTCCTCCTCCTCCTCAATGATCCGATTAATGATGATAGCTTGGAAGATCATTTTGGTTTATGGGTGCCGCCACCAGTGGCTAAGGCCCAATTTTTCAGCCCCTGTTTAACAGGGGCGTGTAATTACAATTTTTGATGCAATACTTTGCAACAGGCCTCATTGCTGTGCTCCAAGTACAGTATCTGTGAGGGGTTGCAGTGTTGTGCCACCAGTGCCTAAGGCCCAATTTTTCAGCCCCTGTTCAACAGGGGCATGCAATTATAATTATTGATCTAATAATTCACAGCAGGGCCCATTGCTGCGCCCACCAAGAGTAACTGTCAGGCCTTACAGTGTTGTGGCACCAGCACCACCATCAAAGGCCCAATTTTTACTACCACTGTTCAACAATTATATGTTATTACAATTCCTGATATAATAGTTGACAGCAGGGCATTCCAGCACCCACCAAGAGTAACTGTGAGTGCTTACAGTGTTGTGCCAACACCAACACCTAAGGGGCCAATTTCTGCAGAGTATATACGGCAGGTCCCTACTTTCAAACATCCAACTTACAAACGACTACTACTTGCAAACGGAAGAAGACAACAGGAAGTGAGAGGAAATCTACCCCTTGGAAGGAAAATTCTCTCCTGTAAGAATTAATATGGGAGAAAGGTGTCTCCTCTCTACTGATGCTTTATCACCAATCCTTGTTTCAATAAAAACACCACATTTCAAAATCAGTTGTCATTGGGACGCAAAGTGAGGTGAAATGTTCTGAACAGGGGCACAGACAGCAAAACAAATGTTACAGGAGTGATAACCCTTCCCTATGTTTTCCAAAAAGCTTAAAAATAGGTATTTGGGCTGGAGCTACACTTAAACAATGTAGCTGTTCAAAATTACAAACAGATTCAACATAAGAACAAACCTACAGTCCCTGTCTTGTATGCACCGCCTGTATACGGCTGTTCAGAGTATATAGGGCCTTTTTTATTTTGTGTGCGGGGTTCCCCTTAATATCCATACAAGACCCAAAGGGGCTGGTAATGGGCTGGGGTAGAGGGGGGGGGGGTGATGGGGTAGCTATGCCATTTTTCTTAAAGATTTTCATCCATATTACCGGGACCAGACATTACATTAAAGCCGCAAGCAGTTTTAAATGGCTTTTTTTTCCTTTAGAAATGTAATTTTGTGCAGGGACAGTTCTAAACATGGGAAACACGTGGCACTTCACAGGCATACTTTAGACACCCCCCAGGTACAATATTTAAAGGAATATTTGACTTTTTTTTTTCACTTTATGCATCATTAAAATGACTGCTCCCGGAAAACGTCCGTTTTTAAAACTTCTTTTTGCATTGATACATGTCCCCTGGTGCAGAACCCGGGTTCCCAAACTCTGTTTAGGACAATACCATGGATAATAGTCGTTATAATTAGCACTTTAGAATCCAAACGTTCGCATCCATTGTATTTAATAGGGTTCTAATGTTCGTGCGAACTTTCGGTCCGTTCGCGGGTTCTGGTGCGAACCGAACCCGGGGGTGTTCGGCTCATCACTACCTCTGAACAATCTGAGATATTCACTTACACAAACTATGTCTCTATGTGCCCGTCCTAATATGGGGTCCTGCCACCCCTTGCCCAGCCAAAAATTGAATATGCACACATTTGGGAATTTTGACATCTAGGAAGTTTACAATCCTGATCCCTATTGTCAACATGTGCTATCTGCCATCAGGGGTGATCAATGGACGTGTTTTGGGGGTGCAACCCCTTCCTCAGTTCACCGACTTTAGATACGAGGAAGGGGTTTCACCCACAAAAGACGTACATGGATATCCCCTGATGGCAGATAGCACATGTTGACACACTAGGTGCAGATTCAATTTTTGGCTGGTTTGATTGTCAAAAAAATACGAATAGTTGCAAAAACAAACATGTAAAAACAAATGTGTTTGGATGGCTTATTGAATTCTCCCCAAAACATTGAGAATGTCTTTAAATGTTTGTTCCATCACATGGATTCTTTGTTTAATAAGCTCCAGTTCCGTGCTACATTCCATCACTTGCTGGATGAGGCGGAGGGCACTGTCAGCAGAGAACTGTTTACTATCATTCACAACATTTATATACCCTGAAAAAAAAAAAAAGGTATTATAACTCTGCAGGCCTACATCTCTTACCTGAAGCTGTGGTGACAGATACTGACCTGTTGTGGTGACCAGATCCACAACGTCATCCACCTCTCCTTCCTGCACTTCTCCTTCCTCCACCTCAACTTCCTGCACATCTTTCGGTTGTGGGTCTTTGGGAGTTTGGGGTTGCTTGGAAGTTGTGGGGTGCATGTGCTCCCTGGAGTGTCCTCCTCCCAGTCTTCTCTCCCCTATGAGAAGCAAACAAAAGGTCAATTTATCACACTGTAAATCTCAATGTTAAAATAAAAACAGGCTAAATTGCTTGGAAGTGTGGTATAAGTGTGTGTTTGGGCGGAATTTAAAGAAGAATGCATTATTTATGACCAAGAATATGCTTAGTATTCACCTTTTGGATGTAATTTATTTGACATGGAGGCACCACAAAAATTCTAGGATGCACCTGTGTGGGACACCCAAAAAAGGCGGGTCTGGTGGCCCACACTATAGTGCTCCAAAGTACAGATGTGGAAGCAGCTGCTGAGTGTCCTCTCCTTTACACTGATAAAAGTTTGCATTTCATTCTCTTTACAAACACATCATCTAGACGAAAAAATACGCCACAATTTTGGAGCAAAAATGGCAGATGTATAATTACTTTTGTGGCTCTAAAATAAGCCAAAACCGCGGATAGTGGCCGAACGAAGTGTCGGTAACGTAACGAACGATTACTGTGCCCAACCAAGTTCAAAATATTACATTTTGGAAGCGAGTCCAATATGAGAAACCAAAATAAAGAGCAACATGTCAGTTTAGAAAAAGATTAATATCAGAAAAGTCTACATTTTACTTACTTTTAGCGAGCATTCTCTTTATGCTCCTCAACTGCTCTGGCTCCCTCAGTTTGAGGTCTGACCACCTCTTTCTGAGCTGCTCATTTGAGCGTTTCACCCCGAAATTCGCCTTCAGACTCTTCACGACTTTAGTGAGGATTTTGGCCTTCCTTCTATTTGGTTTGCTATACGGCCCATGCTTGGCATCATAATCAGCCTTGACCAAGATGTCCACCATCTCCGCCATCTCCGCCAAAGACATATTCGATGCCTTGAATCTCCTCCTTGATCGTGACGTTTCCTCGGTCTCCGGGCCTGTCTCCTCCTCGTTAGTTGCGGAATTATCAGACACCTGCTGTAACTCCGCCATATCTGTCTGCGCGCCGAAAGAGAAGGGGCGGGGAAAAGATGTTATTTAGAACGTCAGGGGCGGGCGACGTGTGCGGAGCGACGTGTTCGTATTTTGACGCATGCGTGGTGTGTATATAGCAAACACACATGTGACTATAGTACGTTCGGTGTGCAGAGAGAGGAGTTCAAGTGACGGACGTGCGAACGAAGGTATGTGATTTTGTGACTTGTACAAATTGTTGGCCTATACTGTCTTGAGAATGTTGGAGGATATATATGGTGACTAGCATGTTAAGGAGGTTAGACTGTTTGCCTCACATTAGTTATATATAATTTATTTAACTTGCAGATACAATATGAATGTCTTTATTAGCGACAAAGAGTTCCTGGCGGAATTTATTGACCGGGTAAGGGAGCTGCCGGCTCTGTGGGAGACGAAAAACCCCATCCACAAAAAAAGAGGGGTGAGAAAAGCAGCGCTGGAGAAGCTGCTCCCATTTGTGCATACCAAGGTGCCCACAGCCACAGCAAAACAAGTGGACACTAAAATTGGGAGCTTGAGAGGTACCTACAGGACTGAACGCTCTAAGGTGCTGGCTTCTCAGAGGTCAGGAGCAGCAGCAGATGATGTGTATGTCCCGATTTAGTGGTACTACAACAGGATGTCCTTCCTGGATGACCACATTGAGACAAGGCCATCACTCTCCACTCTTCCCCCCAGACTTCCCTGCAGCCAACCTGAGCCTTCTCTGGAGCAAGAGGAGGCAGCCATCCTGGATGATCCTGATTTGGCCATCTGGAGCCAGGTATAGTATTTTTTCGAAAATGTATTGGGATAAACTTAATGTTTGACAAATATGTCAAGATGACAAACATAAACTATTTTGGATTGCACAAGTGAAATCAAGATCTGTAGACATTATTCAGCACTTAATTGGGTGCTAAATAGTCAATCTGATGTAGTGGTAAATTTAAAGCAAGGATTTATGGATTTACATTCTAATTGCTTCAATCAGGATTACAAAGTTTGATGCAAAGATTAAACCAACATATTAAACTATGTCCCTTTTTAATACACAGGATGAAATCAGCCAGGAGGAGGGTCTGGAAACTGTCAGGCAGGAGGAGGAAGGGCCCAGTGGCAGCCAGGAGGTGGCAGGACCCAGTGGCAGCCAGGAGGTGGCAGGACCCAGTGGCAGACAGGAGGTGGCAGGGCCCAGTGGCAGACAGGAGGTGGCAGGGCAAAGGAGAAGCACCAGATCCCAGGTGCCTCCCATCCGGCTTCACAAAAGAGGCAGGAGGGACAGGAGCACGAGTGAGGCAGCAATGGCCCTTATTCGTGAGGCCCATGCCACCCTCCAGGAGCCCACATCCCCTGAAGAGGCCATTGCCGGCCTAGTGGAGGCTAAGTTCAAGGTGATGAGCATGGAGCAACGCCTCCTATGCGAGCCCCTGCTCATCACCTTGCTCAACAAGGGGGTGATGGAGAAAATTACCCCCAACACCGCCATATGTGAGGTGGCACAACTGACCCAACCTCAACCTCCACCTCCCCCTTCTTCTTCTGCCCCACCCCCTTCTGCTACACCTCCACCTTCTTCTTCTGCCCCACCCCCTTCTGCTACACCTCCACCTTCTTCTTCTGCCCCACCCCCTTCTGCTACACCTCCCCCTTCTTCTTCTGCCCCACCCCCTTCTGCTACACCTCCCCCTTCTTCTTCTGCCCCACCCCCTTCTGCTACACCTCCCCCTTCTTCTTCTGCCCCACCCCCTTCTGCTACACCTCCCCCTTCTTCTTCTGCCCCACCCCCTTCTGCTACACCTCCACCTTCTTCTTCTGCCCCACCCCCTTCTGCTACATCTCCTCCTCCTCCTGCCAGGAGTACCCCTCCAGTGGGCCAGCCTCCAGCCAAACGAAGAAGGAAGGCTGCAGGGAAGGCTTCAGGGAAGATTGCAGGGAAGGTTGCCAGGAAGAAGAGGAAGTGATGGCCTTGCTTCATTGTGGTCGGACAGAAGGCAGCCTGTTGTAGTACCACAGACTTGGGACATACACTGTATATCTCACCTGCTGCTGTTCCTGACCTCTGGGAGGCCAGCATCAGATTGTGTTCAGAAATGTTGGCCTTCTCAAGCTCCCAATTTTAGTGTCCACACAGGGTTGCTGTGTGCTCTGGGGTCCCTGGGATGCACAAATGGCAGCAGGTTCTCCAGCGCTGCCTTCTCTTTATTTTATTTTTAAACATGAATAAATGTGATTTTTGTTTACGTTCATACTTGACTATGTGTATTTGTAAAAATTAAAAATCTAGCTTTGGAGTAAGCAGATACATTTGACTGACAAACAAAGGGACAGATAACAACCCCCCAAAAGAATAACTAAATCTGATTATCAAAAAAACATGGTTGGAAATTTAACTAATATAGAGTCCAAAATTAAATGGGAGATCACTACCAAAACATTGCGAAATTATAATTAACATCATTTTCAAAAATATTACCATTTAAATTATTCCTAAAAACTTGCACGATATAATACACATAAATCTTCTTAAGAGCAGCATGAAAAAGGTTAAAAAAAAAGTCATAACTCTGTGTGAATATCAGCAGCAAAAGAAGGTCACTCGTTTTGATTAATGTAACATTCTAACGAAGATTTCAATGCAGAAAATTTAAACGATGCAATATTTTTGAGCGTGACGAATGTGCTCTCTCCATTACGAAGGCTTTTTACCAGAAGATGCGCTCCCGTCTCATAGTTGCTTGTGAGCATGCGCGCTTTTGGAAGAGTCGTAAAAGCATACACACGAACCATTTTCTCGTCACAAAACAGCCCGACGAGAAACACGACGAGGAAATCTGGAATCCTGATGAGAAAATAGAGAGCAGGTTCTCTATTTTCTCGTCGAGATTCTCGGCAAGTTTCTCGTCGTAAAACCATACACACGAACGTTTTTCTAGACAAAAAAGCTCTCGCGGCACATTTCTTGCCGGTTTTGGACGAGAAACTCGGTCGTGTGTACGAGGCTTTAGGGTAAAAATGGGAAAACTAGGAAAAATCTATATATTTGTAATCTTTTTGATATGTTGAAACTGTATTACACCAATGTGGGTGTGTGCTGTATAATATTACCAGATTTTCCAATAAAGAATAAATAAAAATATTGAAGCTTACAGTCATTAGATGCAATGATTGGATTTGACCAATCACAGCAGATCACATGACAGTTGTAAACAATGGTTGGCTTCCTTTCATACCATCCATTGTGTACAATTGTGTTGCTAGCTGTGATTGGTCAATGTGATCACATGGTACAGACAGGGCCAATAGCAGCCCATCTGTATCATTTGATTAGCTCTGGCCAATCACAGCTAATCACAACAAAACAAACTGATTGAATCAGTTTCATTCAGTAAAATGCTTGCTTATAGCAATGAAATTCACTGCTATAAGCAATCATAATAAGTAAAATAAAAATAAAAATCCTGGTCACTTCCCCAGAGTAGTACAATGTTACTATGGTAACATTATAGTGCTCTAGACACAGTGACTTAAAAAAAAATCATTAAAAAAAAGAAAAAAATGTAATAAAACATTTTTTGTCTTGATTACCGCCACACCAGTTACCGTATATGATGATGCTGTGCTGCATCAATACATTTTTTTTACATTTCTTCATCTTCCAAAAAGTTATGGCAGCTTCAAAAAACTTGTGGTGACTCTTACTAAATACCTTGGACTGTCTACTTTCCAAAATTGGAATTCGGGGGATATTTGTACTGACCTGACATTTTTGGGCCTCAAGAAATGAAATAGGTCGTCAGTACATCAGGATTGATCAAATTTTGTGGATTCTAAAACACTGATTTTGGGTTATTTTCACCGCAGAAATGTAGCAAAATACATTTTGGCCTAAATTTATGAAGAACAATTATTTGCAATTTTTGAAAGACAGAAACGGAGAACAAAGCATTTTTTTTTCAAAATGTTCTGGTATTTTTCCATTTATTTAGCAAAAAATTAAAAACCCAGTGGCTATTAACCACTTACAGACCGGACCGCCTGCCATCATTATACGTCGCTACTTTGAAGAGGAATACCGCTGTTATGGTAGCAGCTAGCGGCCATAACCCTGGTATTCTCTTAAAGAGCAGGCGGTCCGCTTTCAGATAAAAGTGGTTACTGCGGCGGATTCGCCACGAGATCACTTTTATCGGCGGCGGGAGAGGGGCCCCCCCCGGAGCCATCGGCAGCGGTGGAGGCGATCGGGTCCTCTCCCAAGGCTGACATGGAGACGAGTGAGGGGAAGATGGCCATATCATTGCAGGGCGGAAGCGACGTCAAAATGCCACTTCCGCCCAATGCTCTTAAAGGGACATTTTTGTGTAAATATGAGATCAGAGGTCTTTTTGACCCCAGATCTCATATTTAAGAGGACCTGTCATGCATTTCTTCTATTACAAGGGATGTTTACATTCATTGTAATAGGAATAAAAGTTACCCAAATGTTTGTTTGTTTTTAAACAGTGTCAAATTATTATTTTTTTAAGTGAAATAAATAAGATTTTTTTTTTTCTAAAGCGCCCCGTCGCGACGAGCTGCAGTACAGCTGGTGGGAGGGAGAAGAGGGGAGGATAGGAGGCAGGTAACCAATCCCCCTGTGGCTCCACCTTGCAGTGCAGCTGGTGGGAGGGAGAAGAGGGGAGGAGAGGAGGCAGATAACCGATACCCCAGTGGCTCCCCTTTGCAGTGCAGCTGGTGGGAGGGAGAAGAGGAGAGGGGGCAGATAACCGATCCCCCTTGCAGTGCATTTGGTGAGAGGGAGAGGAGGAGAGGAGAGGAGGCAGATAGCTGATCCCCCTGTGGCTCCACCTTGCAGTGCATCTGGTAGGAGGGAGAAGAGGGGAGGAGAGGAGGCAGATAACCAATCCCACTGTGGCTCCCCCTTGCAGTGCAGCTGGTGGGCAGGAGAATAAGGGAGGCGATGAGGCAGATAACCGATACCCCTGTGGCTCCCCCTTGCAGTGCAGCTTGTGGGAGAGAGAGGAGGAGATGAGAGGAGGCAGATAGCTGATCCCCCTGTAACTCCACCTTGCAGTGCAGCTGGTGGGAGGGAGAAGAGGGGAGGAGAGGAGGCAGATAACCGATCCCTCTGTGGCTCCCCCTTGCAGAGCAGCTGGTGGGCAGGAGAAGAGGGGAGGAGAGGAGGCAGATAACCGATCCCCCTGTGGCTCCCCCTTACAGTGCAGCTGGTGGGAGGGAGAAGAGCAGAGGAGAGGAGGCATATAACTGACCCCGCTGTGGCTTCCCCTTGCAGTGTAGCTGGTGGGAGGGAGAGGAGGAGAAAAAACTGTAGGGGGTTCAGCTTCAATGATAAGGCAGTACAGCTGGCCCTTCTAATCAGCAGGTGCCCGCCCCCCCCCCCCCCCATTTAACTGATGGGGCCCAGCCAGGTACAGGAGGACTGTCTGTACTACCTTTATCAGCAGCCCTGTCCTGCAGGCTGAAGCAGTGGTTTGCGTCAGAGATTTTATCTGGAGTCAGGCCTATACAGTCTGTTTAGTAAATTGTATACCTAACAGTACAAGCTGTGACCAGACTGACCTTTTGAAATCCAAGCTTTTAAAATGATTTGGTCTCTTTTTAGCATGGTGTAGCAAAGTTTGAATGACTATGTACACATACACGCAGATCATTTTTTTTGCTTTGGAAAGCTATTATTACCTTGGGTAGAGGGAATCCATTGATAGTACTATTTTCTGTCCAGCCTCTGGGAGAGTCAACACCATTTTCATACTCTGGTAGAAGGAGACGCATGAAATCTGTGTTTGAGGCACCAAGCATTGGCTTCTTCCTGCAAATTGTACGTAAGAACAAAATCAGCATTTAACCACTTGACCACTGGGCACTTAAACCCCCTTAATAACCAGACCAATTTTCAGCTTTCGGTGCTCTCACATTTTGAATGACAATTACTCAGTCATACAACACTGTACCCATATGAAATTTTTGTCCTTTTTTTCACACAAATAGAGCTTTCTTTTGGTGGTATTTAATCACTGTTGGGTTTTTTATTTTTTGCGCTATAAGAGAAAAAAGACTGAAAATTTTGTAAAAAAATGATTTTTCTTTCTCGTACATCACGGGACACAGAGCGACATAGTCATTACTAATGGGTTATATAGTTACCGTCAGGTGCTGGCACTGGCAACTTCCAAAACCGGAAATACCCTCCCCTATATAAGCCCCTCCCATCCGGGAGCACCTCAGTTTTTTGCCAGTGTCTAAGGTGTTGGCCAAGAAGAAACATGTGTTTTTCACTGAGCTTGCGTACAGGTTCTTTTGGGCCTCAGTAAGCTATTCCGGATCCGACCAAAAAAGCTTCATAGCTAAACGGTCGGTACCCGGGCCTTGCAAAGAGAAGAGCAAGGTTCTGCCTGTAATGCTTCTCTTAGGAGAGCTGGACCCTGGGATCCAGAGCTCTGGTCATACCCACGACCAAGATGTTTTCTGTGCAGGGTGCTATACAGGTCCAGGGGAGTGGAATCCTTGGGAACCCGGTCCCTGAAGGTTTGATTACAATGCCTGCCGTGATAGGTGAAGTTTGGGCTTTTGTGGACCAAACAAAGTCCTGCGGCGGGGAACAGGTAAGTGGGGGCCCCCAGGAACTTGGTTCTATTGGGGGACCCCCAAGCCTAATTTGTCTTTCTGTCTGTTACCTAATGGTATTCCCGCAAGATTCTGTGCATGCCTGTAACTACTAAAAAAATGTAATAATTTTTAATGGTGGTCAAGAAAAAAAAAAAAAAAAATGTTTTTTTATATATATTTAGTATATTAGACTGCGGTACCTGTGTTTGTCCACTAGAGGCCGCTGTGGAATGTTTTCTTGTCATGTGGACTAGTTTCTTCTCAGAGAGCAAAGTCCAGGCAGTTGGTGAGTTCTCCTATAGGAAACTGCTTCCTCTGCCATGTTGCAGTGCTCGTCCATCCCCCGGCCTGCGGCAAAGAGGGGCCCTGGCTCCTGTCCCTGGTTTCCATGTTTGAAATTAGCGCCGAGGGCGCACGTGGCCGCGCGCGTGCGCGTGCACGCGCCTCTATATATAGAGGTGAGCCGGGAAAGGGGGCGGAGCCTGGGGGATGACGCTCTGTGCGCGCCGCAGCGCTTCTGCGCATGTGCGGGCGTCCCAGCAGGTTTTAAAAAGCCACAATATTGTAGTAAGCTGGCTATGAAGTACAGAGACAGAGCTGGCAACATTTAAAGGCATACAGCAAGCGGTTGATACAGGCATCCCCTAGAAAGGCACATTAGTAGACACCAACTGTTTATTATAGCAGCATTTATGCTAGACTATTATCAGTAACTGGTGTATTTCGGCTGGAATACCTCAGCTTTGTGGCTTAGGAATATGCCGTCTAAAAACTCCGGGACTAGAAATTCCAGGAGGAATAGGGGGTCTCCATCGGGCTCTGAGGATCTTGGGCATGCTTTGGCTGCACCAGTCTCCCCTGAAGAATCAGAGGTTAGTGACCGTAGGGCACCCCCAGGAGTACCTGGTACTGTGGCTGTCCTCAGTTCACCTGCTCCTGTGTATGTAACAGAGGAGGTTTTTTCCTCAGCTCTGGGAGGACTGGAAGAGAGATTGTCAGCATTAATCGCTGCTTCCCTGTCACAGGAGAAAAGCGCTCGATCTCCGTCTCCTCCCTCAGAGTGCCTGTTAACAGAGCAACAGTCCCATACAGAGGTCGACCTACCTGAGGGGGATCAGGATGAGGTTGATTCGGTTGTAGAGGAATCAACAGTGGAAGAGCCGTTCTCAGCATCACATGCTGAGAGGTTATGGGTTCAGTCCCTGACTAATATGGTCCGATCAGCATTTAAAATGCCACTTGCGGAGCCATCCTCCACTTCTGTCTCCTCGTTGGGGTCGCTAAAAGCTCCCCAGACTGTTTGTTCCTTTCCGATCCATCCTTTACTGGAGGGGCTCATTTACCAGGATTGGGAGCATCCTGACAAAATATTTACTCCCCCCAAGAGATTTCCGGTGGTCTATCCCATGGAGGATAAGTTCATCAGAAAATGGAAGGTCCCTACAGTGGACGCAGCCATCTCTTGTGTGAATAAATCACTGACCTGTCCGGTGGAAAATGTCCAAATGTTCAAGGACCCAATAGATAAAAAATTGGAGTCATTATTGAAATCTGCTTTTTCTACAGCAGGATTGGTGACACAACCAGCAGTGGCAGCTATAGGGGTCTGCCAAGCAGTGAAGGATCAGTTGAAACAGGTCTTAAGAGACTTGCCGGATCAGCAGGCTCTTGCCCTAGCTGATCTACCTAGAGCCTTATGCTTTGCGGTGGACGCTATAAAGGATTCAATCCATCAGGCCTCCCGCCTTACGCTGTCTGTAGTACATATGCGCAGGCTTCTATGGCTCAAAAACTGGTCTGCTGAAGCTCCCTGTAAAAAATTGCTGGTCAGCTTCCCATTTCATGGGGAGCGCTTATTCGGGGAAGACCTGGACAAGTATATCCAGAGAATTTCCAGCGGTAAAAGTACACTTTTGCCGGTTAAAAATAGTTAGAGGTCCCTCCTTTAAGAGGCCGGCTTCTCCAGTCCCTAGGACATCGGCTGTGAAACAGTTCCGACGGCCTCCCCGGTCAAATCCCGGAGGTAAAAATCAGGGACAGTTGCAGGGTAACAAGAAGCCCTGGAGCAGGAGAGGTACAAAACCTCCCCCAAAGTCAAATGCATGAAGGGTTGCCCCCACCCAATCGGGTGGGGGGAAGACTTCAGTTGTTCACAGAAACCTGGCGGGACACGATCCGAGACAGATGGGTGCTCTCCGCAGTAAATCTGGGATACAAATTGGAGTTAAAAAACTCCCCTCCTTCCCGCTTTATAAGGTCAAACGTGCCAAGGGATCCCCAGAAGAGAGGATCCCTCCTGTTGGCACTGGAACAATTATTGCTTCAAGCAGTAATTATAGAGGTTCCCCTGGAAGAATGGGGGTTCGGGTTTTACTCAAACCTCTTTACAGTTCCGAAGCCAAACGGGGACGTGAGGCCCATATTAAATCTAAAAGGGCTAAACAAATTCCTACATATCAGGACTTTCCGGATGGAGTCGATCCGATCGGTAGCCACTGCCCTACAAGGGGAGGAATGGTTAGCCTCGATCGACATCAAAGATGCTTATTTGCACATCCCCATCTTTCCAGCCCACCAAAAATTTCTACGCTTTGCGGTAGAAGGGCGCCATTTTCAGTTCAGAGCCTTACCCTTCGGTCTGGCCACAGCACCAAGAGTGTTCACAAAAATTCTGGCCCCATTATTGGCCAATCTAAGAACACGAGGTGTAACGATAATGGCATATCTAGACGACTTGTTGCTGATAGACCACTCAGTGGAAAAACTAGAAGTGGTTGTTCACGAGACAATCAAGTATCTGGAATATCACGGTTGGATTATCAACCGAGACAAGTCAGCCCTAAAACCAGTCAAAAGTCTGGAATACTTGGGGCTAAGGCTGGATTCAGACCAGAGAAAGATTTTCTTGCCTCAAGAAAAGGGGTCGTCTTTGAGAGATTTGATCCACTTAGTGGGTTCAAAAAGACAGCCATCCATACGCCTGTGCATGAGGCTGCTGGGAAAAATGGTGGCATCATTCGAAGCAGTACCCTACGGTCAATTCCATTCAAGGAAGTTGCAAAGGGCCATACTGTCAGCCTGGAACAAAAAAGTTCAGGCTCTGGACTTACCAATGTCCTTGTCCCCTTCCGTTCGCAGGAGCCTCCGCTGGTGGTTGGTTCCCCAGAATCTGGAAAGAGGGAAATCCTTCAGTCCGATTTTCTGGAAGGTGGTCACTACAGATGCCAGCCTTATAGGCTGGGGAGCAGTACTGGAGCAATGGTCTCTCCAGGGCAGATGGTCGGATGCGGAAAAGGCCCTGCCCATCAATCTCTTAGAGATACGAGCAGCCCGGTATGCCCTAGTAGCATGGACATCCAAACTCCAAGGGTCCCCTGTCAGAGTTCAGTCAGACAATGCCACAGCAGTGGCATATATCAATCGTCAGGGGGGCACCAGGAGTTGTGCAGCCCAAAGGGAAGTAAATTACATCCTGAGATGGGCAGAAAGATATGTCCCAGCCATATCTGCGGTATTCATTCCAGGGGTGGAGAATTGGAAGGTGGACTTTCTAAGTCGCCAACAATTATGCCCAGGGGAATGGTCCCTTCATCCCGAGGTTTTCCGGACAATATGTCAGCGGTGGGGAACACCGGATGTAGATCTGCTAGCATCCAGATTCAACACAAAAGTGGACAGGTTTGTCTCTTGGGCAAGGGATCCCCTAGCGTGCGGCTCGGATGCCCTAGTGTTCCCTTGGGATCAGTTCAAGCTGATATATGCATTCCCACCGCCACAATTGTTACCTCGATTACTCCGCAGAATCAGGGTAGAAAAGAAACCAGTGATTCTGGTGGCTCCAGCGTGGCCCCGAAGAGCATGGTACGCGGAGATTGTAAAAATGTCTGTGGGGAGTCCTTGGACCCTCCCACATCGTCCGGACCTGCTTTCGCAGGGACCGATATACCACCCTTCCTTACCAGCCCTAGGTTTGACGGCCTGGCTATTGAAGCCCACATTCTAAAAAAGAGAGGGCTCTCTAATGCTGTGGTATCTACCATGATCAATGCCAGGAAGCCGGTATCCAGGCAGATCTACTATAGAATCTGGAAGGCGTACATCGCCTGGTGTGAAGCCAAGAAATGGCATCCACGTAAATACGTAATAGGTAGGATTCTGGACTTCCTACAATGGGCTGTAGATAGGAAGCTTGCCTTGAGTACTATCAAGGGTCAGATTTCGGCCTTGTCAATATTTTTTCAAAGGCCCTTGGCTTCGCATTCACTAGTCAAAGCCTTTATACAAGGAGTGATGCGTATTAGTCCTCCGGTTAATATTCCCATATGTCCATGGGATCTAAACTTGGTTCTGTCGGTTCTACAGAAACAACCATTTGAACCATTACAGCATATTTCCTTAGTGCTTCTCACCAGGAAATTGATTTTTCTAGTAGCCATTTGTTCGGCTAAAAGAGTATCGGAATTAGCAGCTATGTCCTGTAGGGAGCCATATCTGGTTATCCATAAGGACAGAGTAGTGTTACGTCCTCATCCAGCCTTTCTTCCTAAGGTGGTATCGAGTTTTCATTTGAACCAAGATGTGGTTCTTCCTTCTTTTTTCCCCAAGCCTACTTCGGTAGAGGAAAAGTTATTGCATTCTTTGGATGTAGTAAGAGCAGTTAAAGCTTATCTAAAAGCCACTGCTCAGATTCGCAGAACGGATACTTTGTTTATTCTGCCGGAAGGCCCCAGAAAGGGTCAGGCAGCGTCAAAATCTACTTTAGCCAAGTGGATTCGACAGGTCATAATACAAGCCTATAGCTTGAGAAGTAGACCGCCTCCGTTCAAAGTTAGGGCGCACTCCACGAGAGCAGTTGGAACTTCATGGGCAGTGCATCACCAGGCCTCCCTGGCTCAAATCTGTAAGGCCGCAACATGGTCTTCGGTACACACGTTTACTAGGTTCTACCAGGTGGACGTTAGAAGTCAGGAGGATGTCGCCTTTGGGCGCAGTGTGTTGCAGGCCGCAAAAGATCCTCATGTCTGATAGCGCTCAGCTTATATATGGTGTATCCCCCCCCTCATTTGGCATTGCTTTAGGACATCCCATTAGTAATGACTATGTCGCTCTGTGTCCCGTGATGTACGAGAAAGAAAATAGGATTTTTATAACAGCTTACCTGTAAAATCCTTTTCTTGGAGTACATCACGGGACACAGAGCTCCCGCCCCTCTTTGGGGACACTTATTGCTTTGCTACAAAACTGAGGTGCTCCCGGATGGGAGGGGCTTATATAGGGGAGGGTACTTCCGGTTTTGGAAGTTGCCAGTGCCAGCACCTGACGGTAACTATATAACCCATTAGTAATGACTATGTCGCTCTGTGTCCCGTGATGTACTCCAAGAAAAGGATTTTACAGGTAAGCTGTTATAAAAATCCTATTTTTTTTCGTTTCTGTTATAAAATTTTGCAAATTACTATTTTTTCTTCATAAATTTTGGCCAAAATTTATACTGCTACATATCTTTGGTAAAAATAAGTACAAATTGGTGGATATTATTTGGTCTTTGTGAAAGTTATAGAGTCCACAAGCTATGGTGCCAATATCTGAAAATTGATCACACCTGAAGTACTGACGGCCTATCTCAATTCTTGAGACCCTAACATGCCAGAAAAGTACAAATACCCCCCAAATGACCCCTTTTTGGAAAGAAGACATTCCAAGGTATTCAGAAAGAGGCATTGTGAGTTTTTTGAAGTTGTCATTTTTTCCCACAATTCTTTGCAAAATCAAGATTTTTTTTTTCTCTTTTTTTTTTTCACAAAATTGTCATATTAGCAGGTTATTTCTCACACACAGCATATGCATTCCACAAATTACACCCCAAAACACATTCTGCTATTACTCCCGAGTATGGCGATACCACATGTGTGAGACTTTTACACAGCGTGGCCACATACAGAGGCCCAACATGCAGGGAGCACCTTCAGGCGTTCTGGAGCACCAAGGCCAATTCTGACATTTCTCTCCTACATGTAAAAATCATCATTTATTTGCTAGAAAATTACATAGAACCCCAAAACATTATATATTTTTTTAGCAAAGACCTTAGAGAATATAATGGTGGTTGTTGCAACTTTTTATCTCGCACGATATTTGCGCAGCAATTTTTTTAACGCGTTTTTTACGGAAAAAAAATGTTTTGTGCTTAAAAAAAAAAAAAAAACAGTAAAGTTAGCCCAATGTTTTTGCATAATGTGAAAGATGAAGTTACGCCAAATAAATAGATACCTAACATGTCGCCCTTAAAAATTGCACACACTCGTGGAATGGCGCCAAACTTCGCTACTTAAAAAATCCCCATAGGCAACGCTTTAAATATTTTTACTGGTTACATGTTTTGAGTTACAGAGGAGGTCTAGGGCCAAAATGATTGCTCTCGCTCTAACGTTCGCAGAGATACCTCACATGTGTGGTTTGAAAACCGTTTTCATATGTGGGCGGGACTTACGTATGCGTTCGCTTCTGTATGCGAGCTCACGGGGACAGGGGCGCTTTAAAAAAAAAAATATATTTTATTCTTCATTTTACTTTATTTATTTTAGTTTGACATGTTTTTCCGCCCTAAACATTTTTTTGATCACTTTTATACCTATTACAAGGAACGTAAACATCCCTTGTAATAGGAATATGGCATGACAGGTCCTCTTTACAGTGAGATATGGGGGGGGGGGTGTCAATAAGACCCCACATCTCACCTCTAGGCTGGGAAGCCTGAAAAAAAAACAAAAAAAAAAAACAACAATCCTGGCTTTGATCGTAGCGGTGAGTCGGTAGAAGCACCGGAGGGCGGCGGGGGGGGGGGGACATCCCCTCTCGCCTCCCGTAAGAATGATCAAGCGGCGGAACAGCCGCTATGATTGTTCTTATGGTGTAGGGAATCGCCGGCTGAAAAAGCTAATATCTGAATGATGCCTGTAGCTGCTCCCATCATTCAGATATCCCCGCACAAAGTCAAGGACGTCATATGACGGCCGGAGGGCGGGAAGAGGTTATTGCAGAGTATTGCCGGGCATTGCGGAGTATTGCCGGGCATTGCGGAGTATTGCCGGGCATTGCGGAGTATTGCAGGGCATTGCGGAGTATTGCGGACTATGGCAGGGTATTGCGGTGTATGGCAGGGTATTGCGGTGTATGGCAGGGTATTGCACGGGTATTGCACAGGGTATTGTGGAGGGTATTGCACAGGGTATTGTGGAGGGT
This sequence comes from Rana muscosa, assembly GCA_029206835.1. NCBI lineage: Eukaryota > Metazoa > Chordata > Amphibia > Anura > Ranidae > Rana > Rana muscosa. The sequence continues at coordinate 172,074,044 of CM055117.1, read as the reverse complement.
ATTGCAGAGTATTGTGGAGGGTATTGCAGAGTATTGTGGAGGGTATTGCAGAGTATTGTGGCGGGTATTGCAGAGTATTGTGCAGGGTATTGCAGAGTATTGTGCAGGGTATTGCAGAGTATTGTGCAGGGTATTGCAGAGTATTGTGCAGGGTATTGCAGAGTATTTTGCAGAGTATTGCGCAGGGTATTGCAGAGTATTTTGCAGGGTATTGCAGAGTATTTTGCAGGGTATTGCAGAGTATTTTGCAGGGTATTGCAGAGTATTGTGCAGGGTATTGCAGAGTATTGCACCAGGGTATTGCAGAGTATTGCACCAGGGTATTGCAGAGTATTGCACCAGGGTATTGCAGAGTATTTCGCAGGGTATTGCAGAGTATTTCGCAGGGTATTGCAGAGTATTTCGCAGGGTATTGCAGAGTATTGCACCAGGGTATTGCAGAGTATTGCACCAGGGTATTGCAGAGTATTGCACCAGGGTATTGCAGAGTATTGCACCAGGGTATTGCAGAGTATTGGCAGGGTATTTTGCAGAGTATTGGCAGGGTGTATTGCAGAGTATTGGCAGGGTATAGCACAGGGATGGCTGAGCAGGGATGGATGGATGGCTGGATCTGTGACTGCAATTGTCACAGATCCAGCCCACAGTGCTGCTGCTGCCATCCGCTCCCTCCCCCTCCCCTCTCACACTGTACCGATCGGTACAGAGAGGGGAGGGAGGAACCGGCGTCATCAAATGACGCCGGTCTGTTTACAAGTGATTGCTCCGTCATTTGACGGAGCGATCACGTGGTAAACGGCCGCTATCAGCGGCGATTTACCGCGATTCGTGATCCGCCGGGTCCTCTGGACCCGGCGGTCACGGAGTTTCCCGTGTGCGCGCCCCAGGGGGCGCGCGGGAGCGCGATTCTGGGAGGACGTTATATAACGTCCTCCCAGAGTTAAGCAACCACCTTGTCGACGTTATTTGTCGGCAGGTGGTTGTTAAGTGGTTAAAAAAAAAAAACATTTGATAATAAAGACAGCAAATGTCAACTCACAATTTACTAAGACTGTGCATCAAGTTTCTTGCACTTTGACTCAACTCATACAGGACCTATATTTTCTAAGTATGTACTAAACTAATCTATCATTAGATAACAAGAATTATAACTTTACTTAAATTCTATTACTAATTGTAATTGAGCGCCTCACCCAATTTAACCGGTTACCAACTGTGCTATAGCCGATTGACTGCTACAGCGTGGCTCGATAACTCTGGGAGTGCGTACTATGAGTATGATAACTCTGGGGCGCACACATGGGACTATCCACGCACGCCGGGTTCACGGGACCAGGCACAACACGGATCGCAGTAAAGGGCCAATGACAATGGCCCTTTACCACATGATCGCTCTGTCCAATGACGGAGCGATCACAATGTAAAAACAGCAGGGTCATCCAGAGGTTCAACGCTCTCCTCTCCTCACACCGATACAGAGTGTGTGGAGAGGAGAGGGATTGTGTGCCCAACTGTGAGTTTTACATATATTTGTGTGCCAAGGAAGTGCCCATCAGTGCTACATCAGTGCTCCTCTGTGCCACCTCTGTGTCATCTATACCAACTCTTTGCCACCTGTGCCACATCAGTGCCACCAGTGCCACTACAGGAAGTGAAGGGAAATTCCCCCAATGGGACACACATGGCAAAAAAACCCTGATAGGGTTATAACTAGAGGTCGACCGATATGGGTTTTTCTCTAGCCGATGCCGATATTTAGAAATTGGGGCGGCCGATATATGATGCCGATTTTTGTGGCCGATATTTTAGGCCGATTTAAAAAAAAAAACAAAAAAAAAACCTCACCCACTCCACTCCTTCCTGCTTACTCCTGTCACTCTAGCACACACTTGATGTCCTCAGTACAGATGGCACTGGTTGGCACTGGCAGGTGGCACTGGTTTGGAACTGGCAGGTGGCACTGGTTTGGAACTGACAGATGGCACTGGCAGGTGGAACTGATTGGCACTGGCAGGTGGCACTGATTGGCACTGGCTGGCACTGGTTGGCATTGGCAGGTGGCACTGGTTAGGAACTGACAGATGGCACTATTGGCACTGGCAGGTGGCACTAGCAGGTGGCACTGGTTTGGAACTGACAGATGGCACTGGTTTGGAACTGACAGGTGGCATTGGCACTGGCAGGTGGCACTGGTTTGGAACTGACAGATGGCACTGGCAGGTGGCACTGACAGATGGCACTGGTTGGCATTAGCAGGTGGCACTGTTTGGCACTAGCAGGTGGCACTGGTTTGGAACTGACAGATGGCACTAGCTTGGGACAGATGGCACTGATTGGCAGTGGCACTGGCATTTGGAACTGGTTGGCACTGGTAGGTGGCACTGATTGGCAGTGGCGGGTGGCACTGGCAAGCAGTGGCGGGTGGCACTGGGTGGTGGCACTGGTTGGCACTGGCGGGTGGCACTGACAGATGGCACTGATTGACACTGGCTGGTGGCACTGATTGGCACTGGCTGGTGGCACTGACAGATGGCACTGGCTGGTGGCACTGATTTGCGGTGGCACTGACAGATGGCACTGATTGGCACTGGCTGGAGGCCCTGTTTGGGGGTGGCACTGATTGGCACTGGCTGGTGGCACTGACAGATGGCACTGATTGGCACTGGCTGGTGGCACTGATTGGCAGTGACACTGGCAGGTTTCACACTAAGCCAAGTGTAACTGTAACTGTGAAACTGACAACAGAGGATAGACAGAGAGCTGTCAGAATTGAGCTTGATGTGGGGGTGGGCTGGACTCGGCCGGGGTGGGCGGGACCCAGCAGCTAAATTACACCAGCCAATGATTAGGCTGCTTTAGAAAGGGGGCGGGGCCACATACACGTAGCAGCCCGCCCAGATACCATTCCATTGGCTGGTTTAATATAGCTGCTGGGCCCGCCCACCCCCGACATCGAGCTGACAGCTCCTCTCTCTCTCCTCTCTGTTCACACACTAGGCACAGCGCTTGATGCTGCCAGAGCCACTGAGTGTGGAGAAGGAAGGACTGGAGGAACGGCGGTCAGTGTAAAATATCAACCTAATTTTGATAGTAATCGGCCGATGCCGATTTATCAGAAATGGCCAAATATCGGCCAATATATCGGTCGACCTCTAGTCATCACCTTCCATTACTCTATCCAAATGGAATCAAAAGGAGCATGCCCAGATAAGGGTCCGGTATAGACTGGGGGGACCCCATGCTGTTTTTTTTTCTACTTTTTTTACCTGCAATTTATTTTTATTATTCAGCCAACAGCAGGGAAGCTCATTGACAGCTGATGACACATCGGCTGTTAAGGACACCGCGCCCAGCTTCCCAGCCCTGCTCCTTAACAACCAGCTTTTACTGTGCCCTGCGCAGGAGGGAAAGGAGTGACAGATTCCATCGTCGGCTTGTCATTAGGGCGGCTGTGTCACTTTCATTGTCCCGGGACAGACCTGCAAAATGTGGGACTGTCCCGGGCAATCTGGGATACGTGGTCACCCCAAACTGACACACATAGGAAAGTTTTCACAGCTGCTATAATGTAATTGCTAGAGAGTTGTCATATGAGAAAAAGCATAGCTCCCAAAT
>CM055117.1:171713217-172070329 GCA_029206835.1 Rana muscosa | reverse complement strand
GTCCTCCTCATTTGTCCCTCATTTTGGTCTGATCTGTATAGTTGTATATAAAATGCACTATTTATTTTTAAAGTTTTTCCCAGTGCTAAACCTTTCATCCAATTTCTAAATTTCTGCATTTGTAAATGTCAAAAGCCAGTATAAAAGAATAGTAGTGGTTAAAAAAAGTTCTTGTGGGTTTGACTAATCATTTTTTGTAGAACTCTTCTTTAAGGGGGTGTGGCATGGGGTGTGTCCTATGCTTACATACTTTTGCTAATAGGTGTCCCTCGCTCCCATCTCAAAAAATTGGGATGTATGAAAAAGAACAAATGAAAAGCTTACAACAGCCTTGATGCACAGGTACTGTTCAATAGGATAGCAAGGATATCTGGACTTTTGCTTTAGAGTAATTATAATTGAAAACAAATCTAAAAAGTTGTTGTTGTATCTAAATCCCAAATCCAGATTTTTTTCCCTTCATTTTGAATATTGTGAGGGAAAGATTACTGTAATAATCAAGCTTGAGCCCTCGCCATCACTATTGTGCATTGATGCTAAAAAATATTTTTTGAGGATCTCTCCTCGCACTTCCTTATTTCTGCTCAGGCCAGAATGTTGTCTGCTTTGCCTGCAGCTGCCTGGGATACCCATATCATGGGTCCTAGGTCATGGGTAGGGATGAGCCAAACAACCCCCGGTTCGGGTTCGCACCAGAACCTGCGAACGGACCGAAAGTTCGCGCGAACGTTAGAACCCTATTAAATACAATGGACGCGAACGTTCGAAATCTAAAGTGCTAATTATAACGGCTAATATGCATGTTATTGTCCTAAAAAGGGTTTGTGGACCCGGGTTCTGCCCCAGGGGACATGTATCAATGCAAAAAGAAGTTTTAAAAACGGCCGTTTTTTCGGGAGCAGTCATTTTAATGATGCAAAAAGTGAAAAAAAAAAGTGAAATATTCCTTTAAATATCGTACCTGGGGGGTGTCTAAAGTATGCCTGTGAAGTGCCACGTGTTTCCCGTGTTTAGAACTGTTCCTGCACAAAATGACATTTCTAAAGGAAAAAAAGCCATTTAAAACTGCTTGCGGCTTTAATGTCATGTCTTGTCCTGGCAATATGGATGAAAATCTTTGAGAAAAATGGGATGGCTACCCCATCACACACCCCCCCCCCCCCCAACCCACCCCAGCCCATTACCAGCCCCTTTGGGTCTTGTATGGATATTAAGGGGAACCCTGCACTCAAAATAAAAAAAGGCCCTATATACTCTGAATAGGGATGAGCTTCGTGTTCGAGTCGAACATACGTTCGACTCGAACATCGGCTGTTCGATCGTTCGACGAAGATCGAACGATTTGGGCCGTTCGCGCCAAATTCGAGTGACGCGAACGGCCCACAATGCACTACGCCATCGCAGTGTCATCCAGGCGCTGTGATTGGCCAAGCATGCACTGTGACCCCGCATGCTTGGCCAATCACAGCGCCGGCAGCGAGGAGAGCAATGATTGGCCACAGGCAGGATGCCTGTGGCCAATTATTGCTGAGGGTGTTTAGTACACGCCCCACACTATAAAAGGCCGCCAGCACGGCGGCCTAGTGTAGTGTGTTCCGGAGCAGGGAAAGAGCAGCATAGGCAGGGACAGTGACATTTATTTCTTTCTTTCTTAACCTGGATTCCTTTAGTTTAGGGAAAGAGAAGGATAGGTAGGGAGAGTGTCAGTGTGTTTTACTGTTCGAGTCCTTGTTTCTAGGGACAGGGAAGGACAGTGAGTGAATTCTCCTTGTGCTATAGTGTGCTTTAAAAAAACATTTTTTCTAGGGACAGAAAACTCTAGGTAGGGAGAGTGTCAGTTTCTTTCACTGTGCAAGTCCTTGTTTCTAGGGACAGGGAAGGACAGTGAGTGAATTCTCCTTGTGCTATAGTGTGCTTTAAAAAAACATTTTTTCTAGGGACAGAAAACTCTAGGTAGGGAGAGTGTCAGTTTCTTTCACTGTGCAAGTCCTTGTTTCTAGGGACAGGGAAGGACAGTGAGTGAATTCTCCTTGTGCTATAGTGTGCTTTAAAAAATCATTTTTTCTAGGGACAGAAAACTCTAGGTAGGGAGAGTGTCAGTTTCTTTCACTGTGCAAGTCCTTGTTTCTAGGGACAGGGAAGGACAGTGAGTGAATTTTCCTTGTGCTATAGTGTGCTTTAAAAAAACATTTTTTCTAGGGACAGAAAACTCTAGGTAGGGAGAGTGTCAGTTTCTTTCACTGTGCGAGTCCTTGTTTCTAGGGACAGGGAAGGACAGTGAGTGAATTCTCCTTGTGCTATAGTGTGCTTTAAAAAAACATTTTTTCTAGGGACAGAAAACTCCAGGTAGGGAGAGTGTCAGTTTCTTTCACTGTGCAAGTCCTTGTTTCTAGGGACAGGGAAGGACAGTGAGTGAATTCTCCTTGTGCTATAGTGTGCTTTAAAAAAAAAATTTTCTAGGGACAGAAAACTCTAGGTAGGGAGAGTGTCAGTTTCTTTCACTGTGCAAGTCCTTGTTTCTAGGGACAGGGAAGGACAGTGAGTGAATTCTCCTTGTGCTATAGTGTGCTTTAAAAAAACATTTTTTCTAGGGACAGAAAACTCTAGGTAGGGAGAGTGTCAGTTTCTTTCACTGTGCAAGTCCTTGTTTCTAGGGACAGGGAAGGACAGTGAGTGAATTCTCCTTGTGCTATAGTGTGCTTTAAAAAAACATTTTTTCTAGGGACAGAAAACTCTAGGTAGGGAGAGTGTCAGTTTCTTTCACTGTGCGAGTCCTTGTTTCTAGGGACAGGGAAGGACAGTGAGTGAATTCTCCTTGTGCTATAGTGTGCTTTAAAAAAACATTTTTTCTAGGGACAGAAAACTCTAGGTAGGGAGAGTGTCAGTTTCTTTCACTGTGCAAGTCCTTGTTTCTAGGGACAGGGAAGGACAGTGAGTGAATTCTCCTTGTGCTATAGTGTGCTTTAAAAAAACATTTTTTCTAGGGACAGAAAACTCTAGGTAGGGAGAGTGTCAGTTTCTTTCACTGTGCAAGTCCTTGTTTCTAGGGACAGGGAAGGACAGTGAGTGAATTCTCCTTGTGCTATAGTGTGCTTTAAAAAAACATTTTTTCTAGGGACAGAAAACTCTAGGTAGGGAGAGTGTCAGTTTCTTTCACTGTGCAAGTCCTTGTTTCTAGGGACAGGGAAGGACAGTGAGTGAATTCTCCTTGTGCTATAGTGTGCTTTAAAAAAACATTTTTTCTAGGGACAGAAAACTCTAGGTAGGGAGAGTGTCAGTTTCTTTCACTGTGCAAGTCCTTGTTTCTAGGGACAGGGAAGGACAGTGAGTGAATTCTCCTTGTGCTATAGTGTGCTTTAAAAAAACATTTTTTCTAGGGACAGAAAACTCTAGGTAGGGAGAGTGTCAGTTTCTTTCACTGTGCAAGTCCTTGTTTCTAGGGACAGGGAAGGACAGTGAGTGAATTCTCCTTGTGCTATAGTGTGCTTTAAAAAAACATTTTTTCTAGGGACAGAAAACTCTAGGTAGGGAGAGTGTCAGTTTCTTTCACTGTGCAAGTCCTTGTTTCTAGGGACAGGGAAGGACAGTGAGTGAATTCTCCTTGTGCTATAGTGTGCTTTAAAAAAACATTTTTTCTAGGGACAGAAAACTCTAGGTAGGGAGAGTGTCAGTTTCTTTCACTGTGCAAGTCCTTGTTTCTAGGGACAGGGAAGGACAGTGAGTGAATTCTCCTTGTGCTATAGTGTGCTTTAAAAAAACATTTTTTCTAGGGACAGAAAACTCTAGGTAGGGAGAGTGTCAGTTTCTTTCACTGTGCGAGTCCTTGTTTCTAGGGACAGGGAAGGACAGTGAGTGAATTCTCCTTGTGCTATAGTGTGCTTTAAAAAAACATTTTTTCTAGGGACAGAAAACTCTAGGTAGGGAGAGTGTCAGTTTCTTTCACTGTGCAAGTCCTTGTTTCTAGGGACAGGGAAGGACAGTGAGTGAATTCTCCTTGTGCTATAGTGTGCTTCAAAAAAACATTTTTTCTAGGGACAGAAAACTCTAGGTAGGGAGAGTGTCATTTTCTTTCACTGTGCAAGTCCTTGTTTCTAGGGACAGGGAAGGACAGTGAGTGAATTCTCCTTGTGCTATAGTGTGCTTTAAAAAAACATTTTTTCTAGGGACAGAAAACTCTAGGTAGGGAGAGTGTCAGTTTCTTTCACTGTGCAAGTCCTTGTTTCTAGGGACAGGGAAGGACAGTGAGTGAATTTTCCTTGTGCTATAGTGTGCTTTAAAAAAACATTTTTTCTAGGGACAGAAAACTCTAGGTAGGGAGAGTGTCAGTTTCTTTCACTGTGCGAGTCCTTGTTTCTAGGGACAGGGAAGGACAGTGAGAAAATTCTCCTTGTGCTATAGTGTGCTTTAAAAAAACATTTTTTCTAGGGACAGAAAACTCTAGGTAGGGAGAGTGTCAGTTTCTTTCACTGTGCAAGTCCTTGTTTCTAGGGACAGGGAAGGACAGTGAGTGAATTCTCCTTGTGCTATAGTGTGCTTTAAAAAAACATTTTTTCTAGGGACAGAAAACTCTAGGTAGGGAGAGTGTCAGTTTCTTTCACTGTGCAAGTCCTTGTTTCTAGGGACAGGGAAGGACAGTGAGTGAATTCTCCTTGTGCTATAGTGTGCTTTAAAAAAACATTTTTTCTAGGGACAGAAAACTCTATGTAGGGAGAGTGTCAGTTTCTTTCACTGTGCAAGTCCTTGTTTCTAGGGACAGGGAAGGACAGTGAGTGAATTCTCCTTGTGCTATAGTGTGCTTTAAAAAAACATTTTTTCTAGGGACAGAAAACTCTAGGTAGGGAGAGTGTCAGTTTCTTTCACTGTGCAAGTCCTTGTTTCTAGGGACAGGGAAGGACAGTGAGTGAATTCTCCTTGTGCTATAGTGTGCTTTAAAAAAACATTTTTTCTAGGGACAGAAAACTCTAGGTAGGGAGAGTGTCAGTTTCTTTCACTGTGCGAGTCCTCGTTTCTAGGGACAGGGAAGGACAGTGAGTGAATTCTCCTTGTGCTATAGTGTGCTTTAAAAAAACATTTTTTCTAGGGACAGAAAACTCTAGGTAGGGAGAGTGTCAGTTTCTTTCACTGTGCAAGTCCTTGTTTCTAGGGACAGGGAAGGACAGTGAGTGAATTCTCCTTGTGCTATAGTGTGCTTTAAAAAAACATTTTTTCTAGGGACAGAAAACTCTAGGTAGGGAGAGTGTCAGTTTCTTTCACTGTGCAAGTCCTTGTTTCTAGGGACAGGGAAGGACAGTGAGTGAATTCTCCTTGTGCTATAGTGTGCTTTAAAAAAACATTTTTTCTAGGGACAGAAAACTCTAGGTAGGGAGAGTGTCAGTTTCTTTCACTGTGCAAGTCCTTGTTTCTAGGGACAGGGAAGGACAGTGAGTGAATTCTCCTTGTGCTTTAGTGTGCTTTAAAAAAACATTTTTTCTAGGGACAGAAAACTCTAGGTAGGGAGAGTGTCAGTTTCTTTCACTGTGCAAGTCCTTGTTTCTAGGGACAGGGAAGGACAGTGAGTGAATTCTCCTTGTGCTATAGTGTGCTTTAAAAAAACATTTTTTCTAGGGACAGAAAACTCTAGGTAGGGAGAGTGTCAGTTTCTTTCACTGTGCAAGTCCTTGTTTCTAGGGACAGGGAAGGACAGTGAGTGAATTCTCCTTGTGCTATAGTGTGCTTTAAAAAAACATTTTTTCTAGGGACAGAAAACTCTAGGTAGGGAGAGTGTCAGTTTCTTTCACTGTGCGAGTCCTTGTTTCTAGGGACAAAGAAGGAAAGTGAGGGGAATTCTCCTTGTGCTATAGTGTGCTAAAGCATTCCTCATCAACCATCTTTGAAATCCTTGTTTTTTGGACAGTCAGGGAAATTGTCGTTGTGCTATTCTGTGCAAAAGCAATCATCCTCAACCATATTTAGAAATCCTTAAGTAAAGGGACAGAGAAGGACACCTGAAGGTAGCCCTTATTGCTTTTTTCCCATCTCCCTGCAGGCCATCTATTAGAATGTCTGGAAGGCAAACAAGGAGAGGCAGACAGTCAGGAGGCAATAAAAGAGGGCAAGCAGGCTCTGTGTCTGGGGGCAACAGTGCTGGTCGTGGACGCGGTGCATTGTCATCAGCACATGGCCATGGGACACGCTTGTCCTTCTTTTCGGCAGCTGGACATGTTGAGCCACATCATGCCGAAGACTTTGTAGAGTGGATGACCAAGCCCTCCTCCTCCTCCTCATCCTCTCTCACCCAGGCTCAGGGTACTGGCAAAGCAGCTGCCAAAGCGTCCTCTTCCCTGGTATCAATGTCAGACTCATCATCAGTCACTCCTTCCCTAGACCCACCATGTCCTCCTCCTGAGGAGTCCCCCGAACTGTTTCAGCACAGTGTTGGGTACATGCTCCAGGAGGATGCCCAGCGTTTCGAAGGGTCTGATGATGAAACCCAGCTACAGGAAGGCAGTAGGGTGAGAGCAGACAGAGGGGATGCTCAAGAAGGACACCAATCTGGCAGTCATGTTCCAGCAGCTGCAGCATACTGCCAGATTGGCTCCAGTGATGAGGAGGGAGGGGATGATGAGGTCACTGACTCCACGTGTGTGCCTAATAGGAGAGAGGAGGAGGAGGAGGATGAGGAGGAGGCACATCTCCAACGAGGCAGGATGCCCTTTGGTGGCCAGCGTAAGGGCAGTACACCGACGGAATCACACCGCAGAGCTCCGCCTGTGCAGGGCGCTGCCTCTGCCCGTCATTCAAAAAGTTCCTTGGTGTGGGCCTTTTTTGAGGCTAGTGCATCAGATCGCACAGCTGCTGTTTGCAACATATGTCTCAAGCGTATATCGCGTGGCCAAAACATCAGCCGCTTGGGTACCACATGCCTGACCAGACATATGTTGACCTGCCATGCAGCTCGTTGGCAAGCCTACCTCAAAGACCCACACCAAAGAACAAAGCGGACCTCTCCTTGCACCGCATCAGCTGGGATCTCCAACCCCACTATAACTTCAGTCCTCTCTGAAACATGCACTGAGAGGAATGAAGGTGTAGAATTAGGTGTGTCACAGCCAAGTACTTGCGGCCACTCTGCTAGCAGTACACCGACGTCCGATTCTAGCAGGCAAATTTCCCTGCCCCAGCTGCTGGACCGTCGAAAGAAGTTCACTCCCAGCCATCCACATGCCCAGCGGTTGAATGCTAGCTTGGCTAAATTGCTAGTGCTTCAACTGCTGCCTTTTCAGTTGGTAGACTCGGCCCCCTTCCGTGAGTTTGTGCAATGTGCGGTTCCTCAGTGGCAGGTTCCCAAACGCCACTTTTTCTCACGGAAGGCTATTCCGGCTCTCTACCGGCATGTGGAAGGCAATGTCTTGGCCTCGCTGGACAGGGCGGTCAGCGGTAAGGTGCATATTACCGCTGACTCATGGTCCAGCAGGCATGGACAGGGACGTTACCTTTCTTTCACGGCCCATTGGGTCACTCTTTTGGCAGCTGGGAAGGATGCAGGACAAGGTGCAGTAGTGTTGGAGGTTGTCCCACCGCCACGCCTCCAAAATGCTACTACTGGTTGTGACACACCTCTCTCCTCCACCCCCTCCTCTTCTTCTTCCTCCATGGCCTCTTCCTGTGGTTTGTCCTATGAACCAGCGGTGCTCCGTAGCCGTTCACGGGGCTACGCAAGTACGCAGTGTGAGGGGGTTAGCTCGGCAGCGGGTGTGTGTGACCCCCGGGATGGGCTCCCCACACAAAACAGGCCCAGCAAACGGAGGTTGTGGTTTTCAAAATCAAAAAAAGGTGCGGTTTATTTTCTATTTACAGTGACAAAACACAGCAAAGCAAAAGAAACATAACCAAAATAAATCCTGGTCAACTAGACCTCTGACTAAACATACAGGTTTCCTAACTAACAACTGGGATCAGCCTAGTGCTGTCCTAGTCCCTAAGTCCCTGGTTTAGTAAAAGTCCAAACAAATAGCCACACAGGCTTTTGTCTCACCGCACAGGGGTTCACTCTCCCTAGACAGTCCACACAGGTCTGGGTCCAGGCATGAGCTAACACCTAATGAATCTGGGAGTTTTTATAGAGGCCTAAATGAGCTGACAAGCTTCAGCTGGCCTCATCAACTCCCTGTCTGTACGATGCCCCACACTCTCCCTAGAGGTATGAGTCATCCATGAGCCCACTAGCCTTATACAACTCTCCACCTAGTTGTATAAGTCGGCGTAAAGCCTGAATCTGGGCGAAATATATCTACCCCCCTGGATGCAACCAGGTGACTTTACCTTCCTGCTGTCACATACCCCCCCCTCTTGTTTTAACCTCGGGGTTGGAACACCAGCAATCAGGCATTCATGTACTCGAGACAAAGCATCCACATTCCCCATTTGAACGCCAGGGCGATGCTTTACTGTGAAGTTGAATTCCTGGAGGGCCAGGAACCACCTATTCACTCTTCTATTTGTTTCCTTGTTTTGAGCCATCCACTTTAACGGAGCGTGATCCGTAACCATGTCAAAGTGCCTACCTAGCAGGTAGTACCGAAGGGAATCTAGAGCCCACTTCACCGCTAAGCACTCCTTTTCAACGGTGGCGTAATTTGCCTCATGGGACTTCAACTTCCTGCTGAGGTAAATGACTGGGTGCTCTTCCCCGTTCCAGACCTGGGACAATACTGCTCCTAACCCCACATCTGACGCATCACTTTGTACGACAAAGTCTTTAGAGAAGTCGGGTGAGTACAACACTGGCTGGCTACATAAGGCTTGTTTCAAGAATTGGAATGCTGCCTCAGCCTCGGGGGTCCATTTAATCATGACCGACCCTTTCCCCTTCGTCAGGTTGGTTAGGGGCACAGCCTTAGAAGCAAAGTGGGGAATGAATCGCCGATAATACCCAGCGATTCCCAGAAAGGCTCGTACCTGCTTCTTGCTGTTGGGACGTGGCCAACTCTGGATGGCCTCGACTTTGTTGAGTTGGGGTTTTATTACTCCCCTCCCAATGGTGTACCCAAGATATTTGGCCTCCTCCTGCCCAATGGTACACTTCTTGGGGTTAGCCGTAAACCCCGCTTCCCGAACAGAGTCCAGGACTGCTTGCACTTTTGGCAGATGTGAGGCCCAATCTGTGCTATGGACAATTACGTCATCCAGGTAAGCCGCAGCATACTTCCGATGGGGCCTCAGCATCTGGTCCATTTTCCGCTGGAATGTGGCCGGCGCATTCTGTAACCCGAACGGCATTCTTTTATATTGGAACGCCCCGTCTGGGGTTACAAATGCGGTTTTCTCTTTGGCCGACTTGGCCAGGGGGATTTGCCAATACCCTTTTGTGAGGTCAAGAGTCGTCATGTATCGGGCTGTTCCCAGCCGGTCGATCAACTCATCTATACGTGGCATGGGGTAGGTGTCAAATTTTGTAACTTTGTTCAACTGACGAAAATCGTTACAAAATCGCCAGCTCCCATCCGGTTTAGGCACCAACACGATGGGACTAGACCAATCACTTTGGGACTCCTCTATCACCCCTAAGTTCAGCATTTTCTGTACTTCCTCCCGTATTGCCTCCCGTCGAGCCTCTGGGATCCGATAGGGTTTTAACTTCACCCTTTCACCGGGCGGGGTAATGATGTCATGCTCTACCCCAGATGTTTGTCCCGGCAGCTCAGAGAATACCTCCTTGTTGCGAAGCACAAACTCCTTAACCTCCTGTTGTTGGGGTTGTGACAAGGTGGCTGCTATTCCAACCTCAGGAATCACGCAACCAGTTTGAGCTGGTGACCAAGTGTCTGCGACTAGGGACTCTCTATCCCTCCAGGCTTTCAACAGATTAACGTGATAGATCTGTTCGGGCTTTCGCCTTCCTGGTTGTCTGACCTTGTAATTCACTTCGCTCACTTTTTCCATTATCTCGTAGGGGCCTTGCCATTTGGCAAGGAATTTACTTTCAACCGTAGGGACAAGTACCAATATCCTATCCCCCGGGGAAAAGGTACGGGTCTTGGCTCCACGGTTGTACACTCTCTGCTGTGCCAACTGCGCTTGGGCCAAATGTTCCTTCACGATGGGCATTACCTGTGCAATTCGATCTTGCATCAGGGCGACATGCTCAATCACACTCCTGTGGGGAGAACTCTCACTTTCCCAAGTTTCCTTGGCAATATCCAACAGCCCTCTTGGGTGTCTCCCATACAGTAACTCAAAGGGGGAGAATCCCGTAGAGGATTGGGGCACCTCCCTAATAGCAAACATCAAATAAGGAAGTAAACAGTCCCAATCCTTTCCATCTCTATCCACCACTTTCTTCAACATTTGTTTTAGGGTTTTGTTGAATCTTTCAACCAGTCCATCGGTTTGGGGGTGATACACAGACGTACGCAATTGCGTCACTTTGAACAATTTACACAGCTCTTTCATAACCCGGGACATAAAGGGTGTACCTTGGTCCGTAAGCAGTTCTTTACAAATACCCACCCGGCTAAACACAAGAGATAGCTCTTTGGCTATGGTTTTGGCCGAGGTATTTCGGAGAGGGATCGCTTCTGGATAACGGGTGGCATAGTCCATTATAACTAATATGTACTGGTGCCCCCTAGCGGACTTGATTATAGGACCTACCAAATCCATGGCGATCCTCTCAAACGGGACCTCAATGATGGGTAGAGGGACCAGCGGGCTACGGAAATGTGGCATCGGGGCCAACCTCTGACACACAGGGCAGGAGGAACAATAATTTTCTACGTCCTTCATCACCCCCGGCCAATAGAATCTCTGTAATACCCTCTCTCGGGTTTTCTCTGTCCCCAGATGACCTCCAAGAATGTGCCCATGGGCCAACTCCAACACCAACTTCCTGTAAGGTTTGGGCACCACAAGCTGCTCAACGGTTTCTTCTGCCCTTTTTGCCACCCGATACAGTAGGTCCTTCTCTACGCTGAAGTATGGGTAAGTGCAGGTATTATCTGGGTTCACTAACTCACCATCTATTTTCACTACGTTTTCCCGTGCCTTTATTAGGGCGGGGTCTTTCAACTGTTCTGTGGCAAAGTTTTTCTCCACACGATCCACAAGACCATCGGCCGTCTCTGGGTCTCCATGGCTTACCCACTTTTGGATGGCAGTAGGAAGCGCTCTCAAAAACCGATCCATTACAACACGTTCCACAATCTTTGGTGCGGACAAAGTCTCTGGCTGTAGCCACTTTCTGCTCAGGTGAATGAGATCATACATTTGAGACCTGGGGGGTTTTCCAAGCTGGAAAGTCCAGTTATGCACACGCTGAGCCCGGACAGCCTGGGTGACACCCAGCCTTGCCAATATTTCAGCTTTTAGCATCACATAGTCTTTTGCTTGGTTAGGCTCTAGGTCATAGTAAGCTTTCTGCGATTCACCAGTTAACAGAGGAGCCACCAGTCCAGCCCACTGCTCCTCAGGCCACTTTTCTCTTTCAGCGGTCCTTTCAAATGTGGTCAAAAATACCTCTGGATCATCCTCTCCAGTCATTTTTGTCAATAAACGACTCACCCCAAAGGACGCGGTATTAGTGGGACGGCTTTCCTCACTGGTCTGCGGACGTTGCTGCATTACTGCTTCCATCTGTTGTTGTAGTCTCTGCTCTTGCTTCTGCAACAGGTCTATGAAGCGGGCCTCAGATTGCTGCTGGGCTCGTTGCTGAGCCTCCAGACTCTGTTGCAAAGTTGCGTTTGTCTGCTGCTGGGCTGCAAGGCTCCTTTGCAAACCTGCATTTGTCTGCTGTTGATTGGCATTTGCTAGAGCCAGCTGCTTCAGTATCTCCTCCATGCTGGCTTAAAAAAAACTGCCACTGGTTCTCCACCAACTGTGAGGGGGTTAGCTCGGCAGCGGGTGTGTGTGACCCCCGGGATGGGCTCCCCACACAAAACAGGCCCAGCAAACGGAGGTTGTGGTTTTCAAAATCAAAAAAAGGTGCGGTTTATTTTCTATTTACAGTGACAAAACACAGCAAAGCAAAAGAAACATAACCAAAATAAATCCTGGTCAAGTTGACCTCTGACTAAACATACAGGTTTCCTAACTAACAACTGGGATCAGCCTAGTGCTGTCCTAGTCCCTAAGTCCCTGGTTTAGTAAAAGTCCAAACAAATAGCCACACAGGCTTTTGTCTCACCGCACAGGGGTTCACTCTCCCTAGACAGTCCACACAGGTCTGGGTCCAGGCATGAGCTAACACCTAATGAATCTGGGAGTTTTTATAGAGGCCTAAATGAGCTGACAAGCTTCAGCTGGCCTCATCAACTCCCTGTCTGTACGACGCCCCACACTCTCCCTAGAGGTATGAGTCATCCATGAGCCCACTAGCCTTATACAACTCTCCACCTAGTTGTATAAGTCGGCGTAAAGCCTGAATCTGGGCGAAATATATCTACCCCCCTGGATGCAACCAGGTGACTTTACCTTCCTGCTGTCACAGCAGGCAAAAAGATGCCATGCCGTGCTTGCGCTGGTGTGTTTGGGGGACAGAAGCCACACTGGGGCAGAGGTCCTGTCTGCTCTGCAGGGCCAGGCCGAGAGGTGGTTGACGCCACGCCAGCTTAAGCCAGGAATGGTGGTTTGCGACAATGGCACCAACCTCCTCTCCGCCCTTCGACAGGGACAACTGACCCATGTGCCCTGTGTGGCTCACGTCCTTAACCTGGTGGTGCAGCGGTTCTTGGGCAGGTACCCGGGCTTACAGGATGTCCTGAGGCAGGCCAGGAAAGTCTGTGTGCATTTCCGCAGATCTTATAATGCCAGTGCTCGCCTGGCTGAGCTGCAAAAGGAGTTGAACCTGCCCAAGAACCGCCTTATATGTGACATGCCCACCAGGTGGAACTCAACGTTGGCCATGCTGCAGCGGCTGCACACGCAGCAGAGGGCCATCAATGAGTACCTGTGCGACTACGGCACCAGGACAGGGTCAGGGGAGCTTGGTTTTTTTTCTCCACGCCAGTGGGGCATGATCAGGGATGCATGCACTGTCCTGGCACCATTTGAGGAGGCCACGAGGATGGTGAGCAGTGACAGTGCATGCCTCAGTGACACTGTACCTCTTGTCCACCTGTTGGAGCACACGCTGCGTGGAATAATGGACAGGGCACTTGAGGCAGAACAGAGGCAGGAAGAGGAGGACTTCCTTGCCTCTCAAGGCCCCCTTTACCCAGACAGTGTTCCTTCTGTCCCACCCATCGCACAGGAAGAGGAGGAGGAGGAGGAGGAGGAGGAGGAGGATTGTGTCAGCATGGAGGTGGAGGCTGGCACTCAGCATCATCAGCAGCAGTCTTTTAGGGATGATTTACAGTCCCAAGAAACCAGTGGACTTGTACGTGGCTGGGAGGAGGTGACTGCGGATCATGTCGTCCTTAGTGACCCAGAGGACTCCGGAGCGAATGCCTCAGCAAACCTACGCTGCATGGCCTCCCTGATCCTGCAAAGTCTGCGGAAGGATCCTCGTATTCTTCGGATCAAGGAGAGGGACCATTACTGGCTGGCCACTCTCCTTGATCCACGGTACAAGGGTAAGGTTGCGGACCTTATGTTACCGTCGCAGAGGGAGCAGAGGATGAGACAACTCCGGGAGGCCTTGCAGAAAGGTCTGTGCAACGCGTTCCCAGAGACTGGGAGGTTACAAACTCCTGGTCCTGGACAACGAGTTGCTGAGGCTTCGGCCAGTCAAAGAAGGAGCGGTGGGGAAGGTGGCCGTCTGACCGATGCGTTCAGACAATTCTTTAGTCCGCAGCCCCAAAGTATGATCGGTTCCAGCAACCATCGCCAGCGTCTGATAAACATGGTGCAGGAATATCTAGGGGCAAGGTCAGACTTGGACACCTTCCCCACCGAAAATCCTCTGGCTTACTGGGTCTTGAGGATGGATCACTGGCCAGAGCTTGCACAGTATGCAATTGAGCTACTGGCCTGTCCTGCATCCAGCGTTCTTTCGGAACGCACATTCAGTGCTGCTGGAGGATTTGTCACGGATCACAGGGTGCGCCTGTCCACCGACTCGGTTGATCGACTGACTTTCATCAAGATGAACCAGTCTTGGATCACCACCAGCTACCACACACCTGATGCTGATATAACAGACTAATTGATTTTAACATGTCACATCCCTTCAAGACTGATGCTGATGCTGAGTGCCTGTGCTGTTATGTTGACTGGCTATCCTCCTCCTCCGAGTCCTCAATGATACGATTGATGATGATAGCTTGGAAGATCATTTTTGTTTATGGGTGCCGCCACCAGTGGCTAAGGCCCAATTTTTCAGCCCCTGTTTTACAGGGGCGTGTAATTACAATTTTTTTAGCAATAATTTGCCATAGGGCTCATTGCTGTGCTCCAAGTACAGTATCTGTGAGGGGTTGGAGTGTTGTGGCACCAGTGCCTAAGGCCCAATTTTTCAGCCCCTGTTTAACAGGGGCGTGTCATTACAATTTTTGAAGCAATACTTTGCAACAGGGCTCATTGCTGTGCTCCAAGTACAGTATCTGTGAGGGGTTGTAGTGTTGTGCCACCAGTGCCTAAGGCCCAATTTTTCAGCCCCTGTTTAACAGGGGCGTGTCATTACAATTTTTGAAGCAATACTTTGCAACAGGGCTCATTGCTGTGCTCCAAGTACAGTATCTGTGAGGGGTTGTAGTGTTGTGCCACCAGTGCCTAAGGCCCAATTTTTCAGCCCCTGTTCAACAGGGGCATGCAATTACAATTCTTGATGTAATAATTCACAGCAGGGCCCATTGCTGCACCCACCAAGAGTAAGTCTGAGGGCTTACAGTGTTGTGGCAACGCCACCACCACCACCACCACCACGAAAGGCCCAATTTTTCAGCCCCTGTTCAAAAGGGGCATGTAATTACAATTCTTGATCTAATAATTCACAGCAGGGCCCATTCCTGCACCCACCAAGAGTAACTCTGAGGGCTTACAGTGTTGTTGCAACACCACCACCACCACCACCACCACGAAAGGCCCAATTTTTCAGCCCCTGTTCAACAGGGGCATGCAATTACAATTCTTGATCTAATAATTCACAGCAGGGCCCATTGCTGCACCCACCAAGAGTAACTGTCAGGGCTTACAGTGTTGTGGCACCAGCACCACCATCAAAGCCCCAATTTTTACTACCACTGTTCAACAATTATATGTAATTAAAATTCCTGATATAATAGTTGACAGCAGGGCGTTCCAGCACCAACCAAGAGTAACTGTGAGTGCTTACAGTGTTGTGCCAACACCAACAACTAAGGGGCCTATTTCTGCAGAGTATATACGGCAGGTCCCTACTTTCAAACATCCAACTTACAAACGACTCCTACTTGCAAACGCAAGAAGACAACAGGAAGTGAGAGGAAATCTACCACTAGGAAGGAAAATTCTCTCCTGTAAGAATAAATATGGGAGAAAGGTGTCTCCTCTGTACTGATGCTTTATCAGCAATCCTTGTTTCAAGAAAAACACCACATTTCAAAAACAGTTGTCATTGGGACGGAAAGTGAGGTGAAATGTTCTGAACAGGGGCACAGACAGCAAAACAAATGTTACAGGGGTGATAACCCTTACCTATGTTTTCCAAAAAGTTTAAAAATAGATTTTTGGGCTGGAGCTACACTTCAACAATGTACCTGTTCAAAATTACAAACAGATTCTACATAAGAACAAACCTACAGTCCCTGTCTTGTATGCACCGCCTGTATACGGCTGTTCAGAGTATATAGGGCCTTTTTTATTTTATGTGCGGGGTTCCCCTTAATATCCATACAAGACCCAAAGGGGCTGGTAATGGGCTGGGGTAGGGGGGGGTCATGGGGTAGCTATGCCATTTTTCTTAAAGATTTTCATCCATATTACCGGGACCAGACATTACATTAAAGCCGCAAGCAGTTTTAAATGGCTTTTTTTTCTTTTAGAAGTGTCATTTTGTGCAGGGACAGTTCTAAACACGGGAAACACGTGGCACTTCACAGGCATACTTTAGACACCCCCCAGGTACGATATTTAAAGGAATATTTGACTTTTTTTTTTTCACTTTATGCATCATTAAAATGACTGCTCCCGAAAAACGACCGTTTTTAAAACTTCTTTTTGCATTGATACATGTCCCCTGGTGGACACCCCGGGTTCCCAAACCCTTTTTAGGACAATAACATGCATAATAGTTGTTATAATTAGCACTTTAGAATTCGAACGTTCGCATCCATTGTATTTAATAGGGTTCTAATGTTCGTACGAACTTTCGGTCCGTTCGCGGGTTCTGGTGCGAACCGAACCCGGGGGTGTTCGGCTCATCACTAACTCTGAACAGCAGTATACAGGCGGTGAAAACAAGACAGGGACTGTAGGTTTATTCTTAAGTAGAATCTGTTTGTAATTTTGAACAGGTACATTGTTTAAGTGTAGCTCCAGCCAAAAAATATAATTTTAAGCTTTTTGGAAAACATAGGGAAGGGTTATCACCCCTGTAACATTTGTTTTGCTGTCTGTGCACCTTTTATTGAAACAAGGATTGGTGATAAAGCATCAGTAGAGAGGAGACACATTTTTCCCATATTAACTCTTACAGGAGAGAATTTCCCTTCCTAGGGGTAGATTTCCTCTCACTTCCTGTTGTCTCCTTCCGTTTGCAAGTAGGAGTCGTTTGTATGTTGGATATTTGAAAGTAGGGGCCTGCCGTATATATTCTGCTGAAATTTGCCCCTTAGATGTTGGTGTTGCCACAACACTGTGAGCCCTCACAGTTACTCTTGGTGGGCGCTGGAACGCCCTGCTGTGAACTATTATATCAGGAATTGTAATTACATGCCATTGTTGAACAGTGGTAGGAAAAATTGGGCCTTTGGTGGTGGTGCTGGTGCTACAACACTGTCAGCCCACACAGTTACACTCTTGGTGGGCGCATGAATGGGCCCTACTGTAAATTATTAGATCAAGAATTGTAATTGCATGCCCCTGTTAAAGAGGGGCAGAAAAAATGGGCCTTTGGTGGTGGTGGTGTTGCCACAACACTGTAAGCCCTCACAGTTACTCTTGGTGGGCGCAGGAATGGGCCCTGCTGTCAATTATTAGATCAAGAATTGTAATTACATGCCCCTGTTGAACAGGGGCAGAAAAATTGGGCCTTAGGCACTGGTGCCACAACACTGCAACCCCTCACAGATACTGTACTTGGAGCACAGCAATGAGCCCTGTTGCAAAGTATTGCATCAAAAATTGTAATTACACGCCCCTGTTAAACAAGGGCTGAAAAATTGGGCCTTAGGCACTGGTGCTGGTGCCACGACACTGCAACCTCTCCCAGATACTCTAGTTGGAGTGCAGGAATGAGCCCTGCTGCAAAGCATTGCATAAAAAAATTGTAATTACATGCCCCTGTTAAACAGGGGCTGAAAAATTGGGCCTTAGCCACTGGTGGTTCTTCCAAGCTATCATCAGGAATCGGATCATTGAGGAGGAGGAGGATAGTCAGTCAACATAACAGGACAGTCACTCAGCATCAGCATAGGCAGTCTCGAAGGGATGTGACATTTCAAAATAAATTATTCTGTTACATCAGCTTCAGGTGCTTGGTAGCTGGTGGTGATCCAAGACTGGTTCATCTTTATGAAGGTCAGTCGATCAACCAAGTCGGTGGACAGGCGCACCCTGTGATCCGTGACAAAGCCTCCAGCAGCACTGAATGTGCGTTCCGAAAGAACGCTGGATGCAAGACAGGCCAGTAGCTCAATTGCAGACTGTGCAAGCTCTGGCCAGTGATCCATCCTAAAAACCCAGTAAGCCAGAGGATTTTCGGTGGGAAAGGTGTCCAAGTCTGACCTTGCCCCTAGGTATTCCTGCACCATGTATATCAGACGCTGGCGATGGTTGCTGGAACTGATCATACCTTGGGGCTGCGGACTAAAAAATTGTCTGAACGCATCGGTCAGACGGCCACCTTCTCCACCGCTCCTTCTGCTACTGACCGAAGCCTCAGCAACTCGTTGTCCAGGACCAGGAGTTTGTAACCTCCCAGTCTCTGGGAACGCGTTGCACAGACCTTTCTGCAAGGCCTCCCGGAGATGTCTCATCCTCTGCTCCCTCTGCGACGGCAAGATAAGGTCCGCAACCTTACCCTTGTACCGTGGATCAAGGAGAGTGGCCAGCCAGTAATGGTCCCTCTCCTTGATCCGAAGAATACGAGGATCCTTCCGCAGACTTTGCAGGATCAGGGAAGCCATGCAGCATAGGTTAGCTGAGTCCTCTGGGTCACTAAGGATGACATGATCCGCAGCCACCTCCTCCCAGCCACGTACAAGTCCACGGGTTTCTTGGGACTGTAAATCATCCCTAAAAGACTGCTGCTGTTGATGCTGAGTGCCAGGCTCCACCTCCATGCTGACACAATCCTCCTCCTCCTCCTCCTCGTCCTCCTCCTCGTCCTCCTCCTCGTCCTCGTCCTCCTCCTCATCCTCGTCCTCATCCTCGTCCTCCTCCTCTTCCTGTGCGATGGGTGGGACAGAAGGAACACTGTCTGGGTAAAGGGGGCCTTGAGAGGCAAGGAAGTCCTCCTCTTCCTGCCTCTGTTCTGCCTCAAGTGCCCTGTCCATTATTCCACGCAGCGTATGCTCCAACAGGTGGACAAGAGGTACAGTGTCACTGATGCATGCACTGTCACTGCTCACCATCCTCGTGGCCTCCTCAAATGGTGCCAGGACAGTGCATGCATCCCTGATCATGCCCCACTGGTGTGGTTAAAAAAACCCGAGCTCCCCTTACCCTGTCCTGGTGCCGTAGTCGCACAGATACTCATTAATGGCCCTCTGCTGCATGTGCAGCCGCTGCAGCATGGCCAACGTTGAGTTCCACCTGGTGGGCATGTCACATATAAGGCGGTTCTTGGGCAGGTTCAACTTCTTTTGCAGCTCAGCCAGCCAAGCACTGGCATTATATGATCTGCGGAAATGGACACAGACTTTCCTGGCCTGCCTCAGGACATCCTGTAAGCCCGGGTACCTGCCCAAGAACCGCTGCACCACCAGGTTAAGGACGTGAGCCACTTAGGGCAGATGGGTCAGTTGTCCCTGTCGGAGGGCGGAGAGGAGGTTGGTGCCATTGTCACAAACCACCATTCCTGGCTTAAGCTGGCGTGGCATCAACCACCTCTCGGCCTGCCCCTGCAGAGCTGACAGAACCTCTGCCCCAGTGTGGCTCCTGTCCCCCAAACACACCAGCGCAAGCACGGCATGGCATCTTTTTGCCTGCGTACTTGCGTAGCCCCTTGAACGCCTATGAAGCACTGCTGACAAAGCACAGGAAGAGGCCATGGAGGAAGAAGAAGAGGAGGGGGTGGAGGAGAGAGGTGTGTCACAACCAGTAGTAGCATTTTGGAGGCGTGGTGGCGGAACAACCTCCAACACTACTGCACCTTGTCCTGCATCCTTCCCAGCTGCCAAAAGAGTGACCCAATGGGCCGTGAAAGAAAGGTAATGTCCCTGTCCATGCCTGCTGGACCATGAGTCAGCGGTAATATGCACCTTACCGCTGACCGCCCTGTCCAGCGAGGCATGGACATTGCCTTCCACATGCCGGTAGAGAGCCGGAATCGCCTTCTGTGAGAAAAAGTGGCGTTTGGGAACCTGCCACTGAGGAACCGCACATTGCACAAACTCACGGATGGGGGCCGAGTCTACCAACTGAAAAGGCAGCCGTTGAAGTGCTAGCAATTTAGCCAAGCTAGCATTCAACCGCTGGGCATGTGGATGGCTGGGAGTGAACTTCTTTCGACGGTCCAGCAGCTGGGGCAGGGAAATTTGCCTGCTACAATCGGACGTCAGTGTACTGCTAGCAGAGTGCCCACAAGTACTTGGCTGTGACACACCTAATTCTACACCTTCATTCCTCTTAGTACAGGTTTCAGAGAGGACTGAAGGTATAGTGGGTTTGAAGATCCCAGCTCATGAGGAGCAAGGAGAGGTCCGCTTTGTTCTTTGGTGTGGGTCTTTAAGGTACGCTTGCCAACGAGCTGCATGGCAGGTCAACATATGTCTGGTCAAGCATGTGGTGCCCAACCGGCTGATGTTTTGGCCACGCGAGATACGCTTGAGACATATGTTGCAAATAGCAGCGGTGCGATCTGATGCACTCGACTCAAAAAAGGCCTACACCAAAGAACTTTTGGAATAACGGGCAGAGGCAGCGCCCTGCACAGGCGGAGCTCTGCGGTGTGATTCAGTAGGTGTGCTGCCCTTACGCTGGCCCCGGAGGGCATCCTGCCTCGTTGGAGATGTGCCTCCTCCTCATCCTCCTCCTCCTCCTCTCTCCTATAAGGCACCCACGTGGAGTCAGTGACCTCATCATCCCCTCCCTCCTCATCACTGGAGCCAATCTGGCAGTATGCTGCAGCGGCTGGAACATGACTGCCAGATTGCTGTCCTTCTTGAGCATCCCCTCTCTCTGCACTCATGCTACTGCCTTCCTCTAGCTGGGTATCATCATCAGACGCTTCGAAACGCTGGGCATCCTCCTGGAGCATGTACCCAACACTGTGCTCAAACAGTTCGGGGGACTCCTCAGGAGGACATGGTGGGTCTAGGGAAGGAGTGACTGATGATGACATTGATACGAGGGAAGAGGACGCTTTGGCAGCTGCTTTGCAAGTACCCTGAGCCTGGGTGAGAGAGGATGAGGAGGATGAGGAGGGCTTGGTCATCCACTCTACCAAGTCTTCGGCATGATGCGGCTCAACACGTCCAGCTGTCAAAAATAAGGACAAGTGTGTCCCATGGCCACGTGCTGATGACGATGCACCGCATCCACGACCAGCACTGTTGTCTCTAGACACAGAGCCTGCTTGCCCTCTTTTATTGGCTCGTGACTGTCTGCCTCTCCTTGTTTGCCTTCCAGACATAGTAATGGCCTGCAGGGAGATGGGAAAACCAGCAATTGGGTAGTGTATATTGTGCTGGAGGCACACAACACCCACTAACTCCTGCAGATGCCTTTATTGGAGAACACCAGCAATAAAGGGTAGATACAGGTGTATACTGTGCTGTGCTGGAGGCACACAACACCCACTAACTCCTGCAGATGCCTTTATTAGAGAACAACAGCAAAAAAGGGTAGATACAGGTGTATACTGTGCTGTGCTGGAGACACACAACACCCACTAACTCCTGCAGATGCCTTTATTAGAGA
Organism: Rana muscosa; assembly: GCA_029206835.1. Classification (NCBI taxonomy): domain Eukaryota; kingdom Metazoa; phylum Chordata; class Amphibia; order Anura; family Ranidae; genus Rana; species Rana muscosa. The sequence goes on along the minus strand of CM055117.1, from coordinate 172,049,134 downwards.
ACACCAGCAAAAAATGGTAGATACAGGTGTATACTGTGCTGGAGGCACACAACACCCACTAACTCCTGCAGATGCCTGTATTAGAGAACACCAGCAATAAAGGGTAGATACAGGTGTATACTGTGCTGTGCTGGAGGCACACAACACCCACTAACTCCTGCAGATGCCTGTATTAGAGAACAGCAATAAAGTGTAGATACAGGTGTATACTGTCCTGGGGCACACAACACCCACTAACTCCTGCAGATGCCTGTATTAGAGAATAGCAAAAAAGTGTATATACAGGTGTATACTGTGCTGGGGCACACAACACCCACTAACTCCTGCAGATGCCTGTATTAGAGAACAGCAAAAAAGTGTAGATACAGGTGTATACTGTGCTGGGGCACACAACACCCACTAACTCCTGCAGATGCCTGTATTAGAGAACAGCAATAAAGTGTAGATACAGGTGTATACTGTGCGGGGGCACACAACACCCACTAACTCCTGCAGATGCCTGTATTAGAGAACAGCAATAAAGTGTAGATACAGGTGTATACTGTGCTGGGGCACACAACACCCACTAACTGCTGCAGATGCCTGTATTAGAGAACAGCAAAAAGGTGTATATACAGGTGTATACTGTGCTGGGGCACACAACACCCACTAACTACTGCAGATGCCTGAGAAAAGAACACACTGTCCCTGCCTATCTAGCTTAGAGAACAGCAATAAAGGGTAGATACAGGTGTATACTGTGCTGGAGGCACACAACACCCATTAACTCCTGCAGATGCCTGAGAAAAGAACACACTGTAGAACACACTGTCCCTGCCTATCAAGCTCTTTCCCTGCACGCCGGAACACACTACGCAAGGCCGCCGCGCTGGTGGCCTTTTATAGTGTGGGGCATGTACTAAACCCCCCTGAGCTATAATTGGCCACAGGCATCCTGCCTGTGGCCAATTATGGCTCTCCTCGCTGCCGGCGCTGTGATTGGCCAAGCATGCGGAGTCACAGTGCATGCTTGGCCTATCACAGCGCAGGCAATGCAGTGCGATGGCGCAGTGCATTGTGGGCCGCTCGCGTCACACGTATTTGGTGCGAACGGCCCACAAAGTTCTGGTTTCGCCGAACAGGCGATGTTCGAGTCGAACATGCATTCGACTCGAACACCGAGCTCATCCCTAGTCCTGGGGTATGTCCAATTATGGTTTTTGCAGTACTCTCCCCAGTTCCAGATTATGTGGTGAGCAACATGTGCCCCTCATTATAGGACCACTGCAAAATCAGAAGAGACAGATGCCCCCTGGGGATGTCAGACTGGGTGTGCTGTGGTGAAGAGGATCCCTAAAGAATTCCGTTTGATTGCCATATTTCTGAATATGATTTAAGGTAACAACCCGGCAATACAAGAATGAAGAGGGGGAGAAATAGTGGGGTGGAGGTAAGGTTCTCTTTAACCTCTTCACCTCCGGAAGATTTACCCCCCTTCCTAACCAGGCCATTTTTTGCGACAAGGCATTGCGTGACTTTAACTGGCAATTGGTCAGTCGTGCGACACTGTGCGACAATAAAATTTGTGCCCTCTTTTCCCCAAAAATAAAGTTTTCTTTTGGTGGTATTTGATCACCACTGCATTTTTTAGTTTGCACTATAAACAAAAAAAGACCGACAATTTAAAAAAACAAACAAAAAAAAAAACAATATTATTTACTTTCTGCTATAAAACATATCCATTAAAAAAATCGAATTTCTTTATAGATTTACGTCAATATGTATTGTGCTACATATTTTGCTAAACAAAATCCCAATAAGCAAATATTGACTGGTTTGCGCTAAAGTTATAGTGTCTACAAACTATGGGGTATTTTTATTTATTTATTTTTATTTACCAGTAATGATGGTGATCGGCGACTTATAGCGGGACTGTGATATTGCGGCGAACAATCGGACACTAACTCACACTTTTGACACTTTTTTGTAAAACAGTGACACTAATACAGTGATCAGTGCTAACAATATGCACTGTCACTGTACTAATGACAATGGCTGGGAGGGGATTAAACATCATTGGTGAACAAAGGGTTAAAAGTGTGCCTAGCCTGTGTTTTCTAACTGTGGGGGAAGTGCTTGTACTAGAGGAAAACATGGATCCATGTACCTGGTTTGCAGAGACACAGGATACATGTGTTCCCTACTGACAGAATGGCAATCTGCCTTGTTTAAATAGGCAGATTGCTGTTCTGCCTGTGTACCGAGTGATCTGATCTGCGGGTGCCGGCGGACATTGGGTCCGCGATACCTGCCCATCAGCTCCCGCTGTAAATAATCACAGCGGGAGTGACCTGATGGTGGCGCATTCTTGCGCCCGCTACCCGGAAGTGCGGAATCATGTATGTATATATATATATATATATATATATATTGTGAGGGGGTTAGCTCGGCAGCGGGTGTGTGTGACCCCCTGGATGGGCTCCCCACACAAAAACAGGCCCAGCAGACGGAGGTTGTGGTTTTCAAGATCAAAAGGGTGCGGTTTATTTCTCTATTTACAGTGACAAAAACACAGCAAAGCAAAAAGAAACATAAACAAAATAAACCCTGGTCAGCTTGACCTCTGACTAAACATGCAGGTTTCCTAAACTAACAACTGGGATCAGCCTGGTGCTGTCCTAGTCCCTAAGTCCCTGGTTTAGTAAATGTCCAAACAAATAGCCACACAGGCTTTGTCTCACCGCACAGGGGTTCACTCTCCCTAGACAGTCCACACAGGTCTGGTTCCAGGCATGAGCAAACACCTAATGAAGCTGGGAGTTTTTGTAGAGGCCTTAAACGAGCTGACAAGCTTCAGCTGGTCTCATCAACTCCCTGCCTGCACGACGCCCAGCACTCTCCCTAGAGGTATGAATCATCCATGAGCCCACTAGCCTCAGCTGGGTTTCATCACCTCTCTCCCTAGTTGTATAAGTCGGCATAAAGCCTGAATCTGGGAGAAATATACCTACCCCCCTGGATGCAACCAGGTGACTTTACCTTCCTGCTGTCACATACCCCCCCTCTTGTTTTAACCTTGGGGTTGGAACACCAGCAATCAGGCATTCATGTACTCGAGACAAAGCATCCACATTCCCCATTTGAACGCCAGGGCGATGCTTTACTGTGAAGTTGAATTCCTGTAGGACCAGGAACCACCTATTCACTCTTCTATTTGTCTCCTTGTTTTGAGCCATCCACTTTAACGGAGCGTGATCCGTAACCATGTCAAAGTGCCTACCTAGCAGATAGTACCGAAGGGAATCTAGAGCCCACTTCACCGCTAAACACTCCTTTTCAACCGTGGCGTAATTTACCTCATGGGACTTCAACTTCCTGCTGAGGTAAATGACTGGGTGCTCTTCCCCGTTCCAGACCTGGGACAATACTGCTCCTAACCCCACATCTGACGCATCACTTTGTACGACAAAGTCTTTAGAGAAGTCGGGTGAGTACAACACTGGCTGGCTACATAAGGCTTGTTTCAAGAATTGGAATGCTGCCTCAGCCTCGGGGGTCCATTTAATCATGACCGACCCTTTCCCTTTCGTCAGGTTGGTTAGGGGCACAGCCTTAGAAGCAAAGTGGGGAATGAAGCGCCGATAATACCCCGCGATTCCCAGAAAGGCTCGTACCTGCTTCTTGCTGTTGGGACGTGGCCAACTCTGGATGGCCTCGACTTTGTTGAGTTGGGGTTTTATTACTCCCCTCCCAATGGTGTACCCAAGATATTTGGCCTCCTCCTGCCAAATGGTACACTTCTTGGGGTTAGCCGTAAACCCCGCTTCCCGGATAGAGTCTAGGACTGCTTGCACTTTTGGCAGATGTGAGGCCCAATCTGTGTTATGGACAATTACGTCATCCAGGTAAGCCGCAGCATACTTCCGATGGGGCCTCAGTATCTGGTCCATTTTCCGCTGGAATGTGGCCGGCGCATTCTGTAACCCGAACGGCATTCTCTTATATTGGAACGCCCCGTCTGGGGTTACAAATGCGGTTTTCTCTTTGGCCGACTTGGCCAGGGGAATTTGCCAATACCCTTTTGTGAGGTCAAGAGTCGTCATGTATCGGGCTGTTCCCAGCCGGTCGATCAACTCATCTATACGTGGCATGGGGTAGGTGTCAAATTTTGTAACTTTGTTCAACTGACGAAAATCGTTACAAAATCGCCAGCTCCCATCCGGTTTAGGCACCAACACAATGGGACTAGACCAATCACTTTGGGACTCCTCTATCACCCCTAAGTTCAGCATTTTCTGTACTTCCTCCCGTATTGCCTCCCGTCGGGCCTCTGGGATCCGATAGGGTTTTAACTTCACCCTTTCACCGGGCGGGGTAATAATATCATGCTCTACCCCAGATGTTTGTCCCGGCAGCTCAGAGAACACCTCCTTGTTGCGAAGCACAAACTCCTTAACCTCCTGTTGTTGGGGTTGTGACAAGGTGGCTGCTATTCCAACCTCCGGAATCACGCAACCAGTTTGAGCTGGTGACCAAGTTTCTGCGACTAGGGACTCTCTATCCCTCCAGGCTTTCAACAGATTAACGTGATAGATCTGTTCGGGCTTTCGCCTTCCTGGTTGTCTGACCTTGTAATTCACTTCGCTCACTTTTTCCATTATCTCGTAGGGGCCTTGCCATTTGGCAAGGAATTTACTTTCAACCGTAGGGACAAGTACCAATATCCTATCCCCCGGGGAAAAGGTACGGGTCTTGGCTCCACGGTTGTACACTCTCTGCTGTGCCAACTGCGCTTGGGCCAAATGTTCCTTCACGATGGGCATTACCTGTGCAATTCGATCTTGCATCAGGGCGACATGCTCAATCACACTCCTGTGGGGAGAACTCTCACTTTCCCAAGTTTCCTTGGCAATATCCAACAGCCCTCTTGGGTGTCTCCCATACAGTAACTTAAAGGGGGAGAATCCCGTAGAGGATTGGGGCACCTCCCTAATAGCAAACATCAAATAAGGAAGTAGACAGTCCCAATCCTTTCCATCTCTATCCACCACTTTCTTCAACATTTGTTTTAGGGTTTTGTTGAATCTTTCAACCAGCCCATCGGTTTGGGGGTGATACACAGACGTACGCAATTGCGTCACTTTGAACAATTTACACAGCTCTTTCATAACCCGGGACATAAAGGGTGTACCTTGGTCCGTAAGCAGTTCTTTACAAATACCCACCCGGCTAAAAACAAGAGATAGCTCTTTGGCTATGGTTTTGGCCGAGGTATTTCGGAGAGGGATCGCTTCTGGATAACGGGTGGCATAGTCCATTATAACTAATATGTACTGGTGCCCCCTAGCGGACTTGATTATAGGACCTACCAAATCCATTGCGATCCTCTCAAACGGGACCTCAATGATGGGTAGAGGGACCAGCGGGCTACGGAAATGTGGCATCGGGGCCGACCTCTGACACACAGGGCAGGAGGAACAATAATTTTCTATGTCCTTCATCACCCCAGGCCAATAGAATCTCTGTAATACCCTCTCTCGGGTTTTCTCTGTCCCCAGATGACCTCCAAGAATGTGCCCATGGGCCAACTCCAACACCAACTTCCTGTAAGGTTTGGGCACCACAAGCTGCTCAACGGTTTCTTCTGCCCTTTTTGCCACCCGATACAGTAGGTCCTTCTCTACGCTGAAGTATGGGTAAGTGCAGGTATTATCTGGGTTCACTAACTCGCCATCTATTTCCACTACGTTTTCCCGTGCCTTTATTAGGGCGGGGTCTTTTAACTGTTCTGTGGCAAAATTTTCCCTGTGAACCTCAAGATCAGAAAACTCCACAGACGGTAGGTTTTCGTCTGAGGAGGTGGGCTCCTCTCCAGTTTCTTGAGTCTCGCCTGCCAATACTGACAAGGGAAATTCTGGAGAGTCCTCACCACTCTCAGAGGAGTTCTGGCTATCACCTTCCTGGTACATAGGGGCACCAGTGGGGGGCTCAGGATCATCCCACAGTTCCCAGAACTTCGGAAAATCCCTTCCCACAATGGCATCATGCGGTAATTGAGATACTAACCGCACTGGATGAGAGAGGGTACCTTTGGGGGTCTTGAAACACACTGTAGTCACTGGATACTCTCGGGTGTCCCCATGCACACAAATAACAGCTACCTTGCTATTCCCAGAGACCTCTGTTTTAACTAATTCAGCCTTTATCAGGGTCACAAGGCTACCTGAATCCAGTAATACCACAACATTTCTACCATTAATACACATTTTGCATAAATGTTTCTCAGTTCCCCGAATGGCAGTGCATGCGACTGTCGCACACAGCGACTGACGTCTGTCCGTCAGAAAGTCACATTGCATGGGTTCCTCCACAACCGGGCAATTTGCTGCAATATGTCCCGCTTGCCGGCAGCGGTAGCAAACAATCCTTTTGGCTGCCTCTTGAGCCCCCGACTTCCCAGGCTGTTCTCGCCAAACCCTGGGCAGAGCTCCCACCCTCTCACTCTCTCCACCCTCACCCCTTGGAATCATCTTATCCGCCCCTGGGGATGGTCTGGTCTTAGGGTGGAAAGTCCGAGAGTCTCTGGAAGAGGCCGTCAGGTTCTCTGCAGCCAAGTATCTCTCTACACGATCCACAAGTTTACCGGCCGTTTCTGGGTCTCCATGGCTTACCCACTTTTGAATGGCGGTAGGAAGAGCTCTCAAGAAACGATCCATCACAACACGTTCCACAATCTCCGGTGCGGACAAAGTCTCTGGCTGTAGCCACTTCCTGCTCAGGTGAATGAGATCATACATTTGAGACCTGGGGGGTTTCCCAAGCTGGAAAGTCCAGTTATGCACACGCTGAGCCCGGACAGCCAGGGTGACACCCAGCCTTGCCAATATTTCAGCTTTTAGCATCACATAGTCTTTTGCTTGGTCAGGCTCTAGGTCATAGTAAGCTTTCTGCGATTCACCAGTTAACAGAGGAGCCAGCAGTCCAGCCCACTGATCCTTAGGCCACTTTTCCCTTTCGGCAGTCCTTTCAAATGTGGTCAAAAACACCTCTGGATCATCTTCTCCAGTCATTTTTGTCAATAAACGACTCACCCCAAATGACGCGGTATTAGTGGGACGGCTTTCCTCACTGGTCTGCGGACGTTGCTGCATTACTGCTTCCATCTGTTGTTGTAGTCTCTGCTCTTGCTTCTGCAACAGGTCTATGAAGCGGGCCTCAGATTGCTGCTGGGCTTGTTGCTGGGCTGCAAGGCTCCTTTGCAAACCTGCATTTGTCTGCTGTTGATTGGCATTTGCTAGAGCCAGCTGTTTCAGTATCTCCTCCATGCTGGCTTAAAAAAAACTGCCACTGGTTCTCCACCAACTGTGAGGGGGTTAGCTCGGCAGCGGGTGTGTGTGACCCCCTGGATGGGCTCCCCACACAAAAACAGGCCCAGCAGACGGAGGTTGTGGTTTTCAAGATCAAAAGGGTGCGGTTTATTTCTCTATTTACAGTGACAAAAACACAGCAAAGCAAAAAGAAACATAAACAAAATAAACCCTGGTCAGCTTGACCTCTGACTAAACATGCAGGTTTCCTAAACTAACAACTGGGATCAGCCTGGTGCTGTCCTAGTCCCTAAGTCCCTGGTTTAGTAAATGTCCAAACAAATAGCCACACAGGCTTTGTCTCACCGCACAGGGGTTCACTCTCCCTAGACAGTCCACACAGGTCTGGTTCCAGGCATGAGCAAACACCTAATGAAGCTGGGAGTTTTTGTAGAGGCCTTAAACGAGCTGACAAGCTTCAGCTGGTCTCATCAACTCCCTGCCTGCACGACGCCCAGCACTCTCCCTAGAGGTATGAATCATCCATGAGCCCACTAGCCTCAGCTGGGTTTCATCACCTCTCTCCCTAGTTGTATAAGTCGGCATAAAGCCTGAATCTGGGAGAAATATACCTACCCCCCTGGATGCAACCAGGTGACTTTACCTTCCTGCTGTCACAATATATATATATATATGTGTGTGATCCTGCACACAACAGCCACCCTGTAGCAGTAAAACTGCTATAGAGCACTCAAGAAGCGATTAAGATCGTTTCGGGCTTTAAATGCTTTTGGGATTTTCCCTGACTTCCTGATACTTTTTCTAAAAGGCTCATAGAAAGCAATAAAACCCCTAAAAGAGCTTTTAACCCTTTACCAATCTACTAGTGGAAAAAAAAAATGTTTTTAGTGCTGCCTTTGTCAACGTTTTAGAGATTTCCAGTCATTTACCATTCTGTCTACCACCCATCATATGACAGAAGTGAGGAGAAAATTCCCAAATAAGGACTCAGTCGCTTCATCTAAAACTTATCAAAGAAAGTTTTGCACTGTATTTATATAACTTATAATTCTTTGAGACGATGCCTTTCTAAAACAGGTAGACCGGGAATATCCTGCAAATAACAAATATTCCACATATAACGTGGGACGCTAGAAGTTCTCACCTATTATTACACTCTCCATTGATAGTGCGGTAGGGAGATTCGGAGCAAGCCTTGGGTAGATACTGGCAGGGCCGCTGATAAGCCAGTACAACTGGCCCTGTTGTACTGGGCCCCTGCCAGCAGGGGGGCCCGGCAATCAGAGAAAAAAGAGTGCAGAATAAAAAAATTAAAAAAAAGTCCTTCTCCAGCTAACCCCCCCCCCCCCTCCTCTCTGCTCCACTTATCTGAGGGTGTTTTCTTCTTTCTGAGTACCATCGTATCGATGTTCTTGTGGGTGTGTGGGAGGGACTATTTTCTCTATTTCGGGTGCACGTCACTTCCATGCCTGCTCCGCAAGCTGGCTCAAGTTTCAGCCTGCATATTCCCTTCCCTGGCGTAGTGATTCATCTCCCTCCACTCATTGCAGTGGCAGACAGGACACAGAAGTAGCCATTGCTACTGGGCACCATGCTGAAGGGGAACTCTGTGCCCACTCATGCCTGAATTGTTAGAGATGTGGCTGCCCAGCTGGTGTGTAAATGCAGGAGCTCGATCTCACTGTTTACACTGAAACTGAAAGCAAAGGGAGAGATGTCTGGCACAGTGTGTGCTCTCTGCCTCCCCCTACAGCGCAGTACCCAGGCATGGAGAGTGAAGGTACAGTGCTGCTGACAATTTTTTTAAAACCAATCTATATATGCTTGTATGCATGTGTTCAAAATCAGGAGGCAGGGAAGAGGCATAGAACTGACTATAGTAGATGGTAAATTCTCACAGTATCCCTCAGGAGAGGAGACCATAGACCCTTCAAATACACAGATTTTGGATATACAGTATAAGTGAGGGGCCTATTCTGTTGAAAACGCATGGCCAGAAATCTGTCATTTTTGTCCCCCTGTTTAAAAAAAAAAAAAAAAGTTGTCTGCTATGTAAATCTAGCCTCATGCCATGTGTAACTGCAGGTCCCCCCTTTAGCAGACAGCTACTGTTTAAGAGGTGTGTCTGTGTGTGTGCATGTTTGTGTGTGTGTGTGTATTTATTTGTTGTATATATGTGTGTGTATGTGCTTACATGTGTGTTTACATGCGTATGTGTGTGTGTATACACACACGTTACTTTTAAACCATGATGCCTTTTTTCTGTACGTTCAAAACTGATTTTTTTTAGAGCAGGTTCATAATACCAACAAGAAAATACCAATACCATTACTCTGAAAAACAATCCAAGCTCAGATCGCTTCTCAGAGGCAGTTGACAGGCAGTGAAGAGGCAATATATTTCGCCATAACTGGTAAAATGTTGAGAAATACTGATCTAGAGGAAACAATCTCTCCAATTTCCTCCTGCAGCCACTGAAAGCCTGGAAGGGCTGAAGGAGGGACCAGGGGTGGGGCTGAAGGGGGCCCTGTCAGGTAGGCTGTACGGGGCCCCATGATTTCTATCAGCGGCCCTGGATACTGGTATGCACATCATGTCAGTTTACTAAGGATTTCCTTCTGCTCGGCAGTTAACACATCTAGACATTAATGAAAACACATTAATTGGCATCTATTCCCATAGAGTAATACTGGAAATTGGAGGACAGCACCAATTGAGACCTAAATCAGTAGAGTAGAACTGCATTAGATAATACAGTAAAACCTTGGATTGCGAGCATAATTTGTTCCAGAAACATGCTTGTAATCCAAAGCACTAGTATATTAAAGCAAATTTTCCCAATACAGGGGGTCCCCGGGTTACGAACAAGATAGGGACTGTAGGTTTGTTCTTAAGTCAAATTTGTTTGTAAGTCGGAACAGTACTTATTTATTTATTTTTTTATTTTTGTATAATTTTCTTATTATTTTTAATATTATTTTTCTTTACTTTTTAATTACTTTTTTATTTTAATTTAATTTTTATTTCTTATAATTTATTGCTATCACACAGGAGAAAACAATTCCATGTGTGATAGCAATTGGAGGTAACAGGTTCTCTTTATTGACCCTGTCACTTCCAAAACAGGAGTCTTAGCACTGTGATAGAACGCCTGTCACAGCTGAGATGGGAAGAGCACAGCTCTCCCCTCTCACTGTATACGTGGGGGGGGGGGGGACGGACGGCAGCAGCACACATATTACTGTACAGTACAGGGAGATGGATGCGATCCGAGTCCAGGCAAGCCGGCCGCGATGCACCTCCGCGACGGGGCAGCGGAGCAGGAAAGACCGGGGATTCGGAGGCTACACTAGGCCGCGGCCACGACGGGCAGTTTTAGCGGCCTGGCAGGCCACCGGACCGTACCAGGCCTATGGATGGGCAGGCAGGATGACGAGGGGGCCCCCTTAACCTCACAGCCAGGCCAGGAACGGAGGAACAGCTTTCTCCAGCAATGGCGGCGGCCGGCAGTGACGTCACTCGGGTCCCGTTCGTAAGTAATGGTCGTTCACAACTCGGATGTTCGTAAGTCGGGGACCCCCTGTAATGGAAACTAGAATGATTCGTTCCACAACCATTTATTCATAAGTCCTTTAATTTATAGTCCATATAAAAAAGATTATAGCAATGTGAAAGGTTGTGTAACCATAAAATGTCCATCCACAAATAGAAGCCTCCACCAGGGGATTAAAAACAAAATCCAGCAGGAGCTACAGAGTATAAAAGAGAAGAGAGGCGCCTCTAAGTGTAGCAATATGGGTACATTTAACCACTTCAATACAGGGCACTTATACACCTTCCTGCCCAGACCAATTTTCAGCTTCACTGATATGTGGCACGGATGGGCACTGATACGTGGCACTGATGTACTGTAATGTATTGTTCTGATGGATGCCAATCAGTGCCAAACAATAATGCCTGCCAATCAGTGATGCCTATTGTGGGCACTGATTGGCGACCATTGTGGGCACTGATTGGCATCCATTGTGGGCACTTTTTGGCATCCCTGGTGGTCTAGGGGGGCATACCTGGTGGTGACATCCCTAGTGGTCCTAGTGGCGTCCCTGCTGGTCCAGTGTGGGCATCCTCGGGGGGGGGGGTGGGCTGCGCTGATAATCGATCAGCATAGACCCCCCTGTCAGAGGAGCAGCCGATCACCGGCTCTTCATGTTTACATCGTGATCAGCCGGGATTGGACATGGCTGATCACGTGGTAAAGAGTCTCCGTCAGAGACTCTTTACCTAGATCAGTGTTGCGGGGTGTCAGACTGACACCCCGCAACAGCGATCGCTGCGCGGCTCAATATCCTGATCATGTCATATGATGTCCGGTCAGGATATTGAAACCACTTTGATGCCGTCATTTTGTAATAGGGCGGACGGCAAGTGGTTAATGAAGGTACAACATTTAGCAACTCACATGGTTGATGACTAGGGATGAGCCGAACACCCCTCGGTTCGGTTCGCACCAGAACCTGCGAACGGACCGAAAGTTCGCGCAAACTTTAGAACCCTATTAAAATCAATGGACTTGAACGTTTGAAATCAAAAGTGCTAATTATAACGGCTAATATGCAAGTTATTGTCCTAAAAAGGGTTTGGGGACCCGGGTCCTGCCCCAGGGGACATGTATCAATGCAAAAAAAAGTTTTAAAAACGTCAGTTTTTTCGGGAGTAGTGATTTTAACCACTTAACGACCGCCCCATGTACATATACGTCGGCAAAATGGCACGGACAGGCACAATCACGTACCTGTACGTGACTGTCTTGGTATGGGTGGGGGGTCCAATCGGACCCCCCTCCGGTACATGGAGCGGTGGTTTTCCATTTGGGAGCAATCCGTGATGAGGGGGTCGCCATTGGTTTCTGGTCACCCCCTTGCGATCGCTCCTGGCGAATGAAAGGCTTCCCCTGCCTGTGAAATGTAAACGCAGGCAGAGGAAGTGATGTCATCTCTCCATGCGGTGCTCAATTCGTCCGGAGCGCCGTGGAGAGAAGACATCAGGTTAGTGCACTTACAGTACACTGACACCAGCACACATAGGTACATAAATCGCCCCCCCAGTCACCCCCAGATCACCCCCCAGATCACCCCCCAGCCCCCAGTCACAGTGTCACTGATTGCAGTGATCATTTATTTACTGATCACTGCAAACCGTGACATTTGTGATAGAAAAAGTGTCAGGGCAGTTAGTGTTAGGTCCCTTTAGGTCCAGGGTAGCCCCCCAACCCCCCCTAATAAAGGTTTAACCCCTTGATCGTCCCCCAGGTAACCCTTTCACCCCCTATCACCACTGTCACTAAGCGATCGTTTTTCTGATCGCTGTATTAGTGTCAGTGGTGTCGCTAGGTAGTCAGTTGTTTTTTTAGGTTCGCCGCCAGGTTTTTATAGCGTCAGGTACCCCCATATATTACCTAATAAAGGTTTAACCCCTTGATCGCCCCCCAGGTAACCCTTTCACCCCCTATCACCACTCTCACTAAGCGATCGTTTTTCTGATCGCTGTATTAGTGTCGGTGGTGCCGCTAGGTAGTCAGTTGTTTTTTTAGGTTCACGGACAGGTTTTTATAGCGTCAGGTACCCCCATATATTATCTAATAAAGGTTTTAACCCCCTGATGCCCCTAGAGTTAACCCTTTCACCAGTGATCACCGTGTAAGTGTCACTGGTGACACTGGTTAGCCAGTTAGTTATTTTGTTACTTAGGTTCCCCGTCAGGTTTTTATATAGCATCAGGTACCCCCATATATTACCTAATAAAGGTTTTAACCCCCTGATTGCCCCTAGTTAACCCTTTCACCAGTGATCACCGTATAAGTGTTATGGGTGACGCTGGTTAGTTAGTTTGCTTTTTATAGTGTCAGGGCACCCACCGTATATATCCCAATAAAGGTTTAAACCCCTGATCACCCGGCGGGTGATATCAATTAGGTTTTAGCGTCAGAGAGGGTCTGCGTCGCCCCAGGCAGCGTCAGGTTAATGCCAGTACCTTAGTGGTATAGTATTTGAACAGATCAATATCTGATCTGATCAGATCTATACTAGCGTCCCCAGCAGTTTAGGGTTCCCAAAAACGCAGTGTTAGCGGGATCAGCCCAGATACCTGCTAGCACCTGCATTTTGCCTTTCCGTCTAGCCCAGGCCACCCAAGTGCAGTATCGATCAATCACTGTCACTTACAAAACACAACACACATAACTGCAGCATTCGCAGAGACAGGCCTGATCCCTGCGACTCCAGTGCTGTAGGTGGCGATTTCACCACCACAGTTAAAAAAAAGAGCATATATGCCGAAGCATGGGGGCAGCAGGGGCGGAGGAGCGATTTTGCTCCTAATGCCGCGTACATACGGTCAAAATTCTGACGGAGGCTTGCCCGTGGAAAAGTCCGACTGTGTGTACGCGGCATAACTTTTGCGGGAGGATGCCCCCATGCTTCGGCATATATAAATGGTGCATGAATGCCTATCATTAGAAGTGGGTGAATGAAGGGAGGTATTCTAATGGTGGGCATACCCACTGATCAATCTCTTTTTTTCGTTCAGCCAACAGGCTGCATGAAAAAAAAGATTACAATAAATGTCCAACAAGGACCAGCAACGTACTGGTATGTTGCTGGACTTTGAATGGTTATACCAGAATGATGCCTGCGGCCGGGTTTAGGTATCATCTTGGTATCATTCTTTTCAGCCAGCGGCCGGCTTTCATGTAAAAGCAATCCTAGTGGCTAATTAGCCTTTGGACTGCTTTTACAAGCAGTGGGAGGGAATGTCCCCCCCCGGATATAAAAAGCGCCATTGGGAAATTGGGAAAGCATTTTATCACACCGATCTTGGTGTGGTCAGATCCTTTGAAGCCAGAGGAAAGATCTAGGGTCTAATAGACCCCAGTTTTTTTTTTTTAAAGAGTACCTGTCACTACCTATTGCTATCATAGGGGATATTTACATTCCCTGAGATAACAATAAAAATTATAATTATGTCCCGCCCTGCTCTTGCGCAAAGGCGAACGCAAGCATCGGTCTGGCGTCATATGTAAACAGCAATTGCACCATGCATGTGAGGTATCACCGCAAAGGTCAGATCAAGGGCAGTAATTTTAGGAGTAGACTTCCTCTGTAAATCTAATGTGGTAACCTGTAAAAGCTTTTAAAAATGTATCTAGTTGGTCGCCACTGCGTGTTTGTGCAAAATTTTAAAGCATGTCGTGTTTGGTATCTATGTACTCGGCCTAAGATCATCTTTTTTATTTCATCAAACATTTGGGCAATATAGTGTGTTTTTGCGCATTAAAATTTAAAAAAGTGTATTTTTTCCCTAAAAAATGCGTTAAAAAAAATTGCTGCGCAAATACTGTGTGGAAAGAAAACAATGCAACACCCACCATTTTAATCTGTAGGGCCTTTGCTTTAAAAAAATATATAATGTTTGGGGGTGCAACGTAATTTTCTTGCAAAAAAAAATGTTTTCATGTAAACAAAAAGTGTCAGAAAGGGCTTTGTCTTCAAGTGGTTAGAAGAGTGGATGATGTGTGACATAAGCTTCCTAATGTTGTGCATAAAATGCCAGGACAGTTCAAAACCCCCCCAAATGACCCCATTTTGGAAAGTAGACACCCCAAGCTATTTGCTGAGAGGCATGTAGAGTCCATGGAATATTTTATATGTTGACACAAGTTGCCGAAAATTTTTTTTTATTTTTTTTTGCACAAAGTTGTCACTAAATGATATATTGCTCAAACATGCCATGGGCATATGTGGAATTACACCCCAAAATACATTTTGTTGCTTCTCCTGAGTAAGGAGATACCACATGTGTGAGACTTTTTGGGAGCCTAGCCGCGTACAGGACCCCAAAAACCAAGACCCCAAATTATTTACTTTCTTCATTTTCAAAAACAAATGAGAGCTGTAAAATACTCACCATGCCTCTCAGCAAATAGCTTGGGGTGTCTACTTTCGAAAATAGGGTCATTTGGGGGGGTTTTGTGCTATTTTGGCATTTTATGGCCTTCAAAACTGTGATAGGTAGTGAGGAGTGAAATCAAAAATTTGCGCCCTATGAAATCCTGAAGGCGGTGCTTGGTTTTCGGGGTCCCGTACGCGGCTAGGCTCCCAAAAAGTCCCACACATGTGGTATCCCCGTACTCAGGAGAAGCGGCAAAATGTATTTTGAGGTGCAATTATACATATAACCATGGCATGTGTGAGCAATATATAATTTAGTGACAACTTTTTGTAATTTTTATTTGTCATTATTCAATCACTTGGGACAAAAAAACAAAATATTCAATGGGCTCAACATGCCTCTCAGCAATTTCCTTGGGGTGTCTACTTTCCAAAATGGGGTCATTTGGGGGGGTTTTGTACTGCCCTGCCATTTTAGCACCTCAAGAAATGAGATAGGCAGTCATAAATTAAAAGCTGTGTAAATTCCAGAAAATGTACCCTAGTTTGTAGACGCTATAACTTTTGCGCAAACCAATAAATATACGCTTATTGACATTTTTTTTACTAAAGACATGTGGCTGAATACATTTTGGTCCAAATGTATGACTAAAATTGAGTTTATTCAATTTTTCTTATAACAAAAAGTAGAAAATATCATTTTTTTTCAAAATTTTCGGTCTTTTTCCGTTTATATCGCAAAAAAATTAAAAAATTGCAGAGGCAATCAAATACCATTAAAATAAAGCCCTATTTGTGGGAAGAAAAGGACGCAAATTTCGTTTGGGTACAACATTGCATGTCCGCACAATTTCCAGTTAAAGCAGCGCAGTGCCAAATTGTAAAATCACCTCTGGTCTTTATGTTGCGTATTGGTCCGGGGCTTAAGTGGTTAATGGTGCTTAAAGTGAAAAAAAAGTGAAATATTCCTTTAAATATCGTCCCTGGGGGGTGTCTAAAGTATGCCTGTGAAGTGGCACGTGTTTCCCGTGTTTAGAACTGTCCCTGCACAAAATTACATTTCTAAAAGGAAAAAAAGTCATTTAAAACTGCTTGCAGCTTTAATGTAATGTCTGGTCCCGGCAATATGGATGAAAATCATTGAGAAAAATAGCATGGGTAGCCCCCCCCCCCCAGCCCATTACCAGCCCCTTTGGGTCTTGTATGGATATTAAGGGACTGTAGGTTTGTTCTTAAGTAGAATCTGTTTGTAATTTGGAACGGGTACATTTTTTAAGTGTAGCTCCAGCCAAACAAATCTATTTTTAAGCTTTTTGGAAAACATAGGGAAGGGTTATCACCCCTGTAACATTTGTTTTGCTGAAAATACTTGCAGCTCTCTGCCTGTGGTTTTATTATGAGAACACCACCAATTCTATTCAGGTTCCTTTAAGTGAACGCTGTGCAAAGGACAGAAGTACACTAAATGAAATTAATGCAGCTCCCTGCCTGTGGTTTTATTATAAGAACACCACTAATTGTATTCAGGCAAGCTTTAGGTGAAAGCTATGAAAAAGAACACAGTACACTAAGTGAAACACTGACTGCAGCTAGCACAATCACCTGCCTGCCTGTCACAGTATAGAGAATAACAGGAACAGACCTAGCTAAACTGAATACAGCGTATAAATATATATACAACACCTAGGATGCATATATATCCTCTACACACTGTAACTGCAGCTAACTGACTCGCCTGCCTGCTCTATCTAACTCAAATCAAAATACACTGTCTCTCTCTCTCTCTCTCTCCGTATGTATTTTAACCAACACTGCAACACACTACACAAGGCCGACTTCCAGGCGGCCTTATATAGTGTGGGGCGTGTACTAAATCCCATGAGGCATAATTGGCCAAAGCCACCCTGGCTTTGGCCAATTATGGCTCTCCGTTTTTTGCGCGCTGTGATTGACCAAAGCATGCGGGTCATAGTGCATGCTTAGCCAATCATCAGCTAGCAATGCACTGCGATGCCACAGTGAATTATGGGCCGTGACGCGCCACTCGAACTTGGCGCGAACGCCCCATAATGTTTGTAATTCGTCGAACGGCCAAACAGACGATGTTCGAGTCGAACATGGGTTCGACTCGAACTCGAAGCTCATCCCTATTGATGACTAAAAGAAGCACATCTAATTATGCAGGCACACCAGGGGTAAAGCTGTCCACATGGACCATCCTTCTCACTGCCGGCTCTCACCGCTGTCAGTCTGCAATCGTGACTGGGAAGACTACCCTGCAGAAGAGCAATCTGAAAGCGAGGCTTGAACCGCTCGTGGAGCGCAGCGTGAAAGGGATGACGTCAATGTCGGTGAGGAGGATTTGAATATTACTTACGTATGGTAATTAACCCTTTGCCACCCAGGCCAATTCTGACACTTCTCTCTTACATGTAAAAATCATAATTTTTTTGCTAGAAAATTTCTCTGAAGAACACTCAAACATTATATATATATATATATATATATATATATATATATATATATATATATATATATATATATATGTGTGTAGCGGGTACTTACTTTCCCGGGTGCATTTTTTGAATCTAGCTGTGACATCAGTGCTATGTTCCCTGCGGTCCACCGGGTGGCGCTGTCACCGTGGCCGGAGGGACGAATCTCACTGTGTGTTGAGCCTCCTTTTTGTCCTCTCTCGGTAGCGGTATGGTGGGGCGGGGAACCCGCCGTGCTTGCTGGGAGAGGGAATAAAGGGGCCGGCCATCTTGGTCACGGGGTCTTCGTCCCAAGCACCTTCAGCTTGCGGACGTGGGTTCGTGCTCGTCCCCTAGGAGGCCTCGGCCTAGGGGACCAACGGAGATCGTGTTCCACCTCAGGCACCTTCAGTCCTGGGGTGAGGTACTTACAAGAAGGTCCGGAGCTCAGTGCCCAACACTGAGTTCCGCGAGGGAAGGGTCCTAAGGTACATTGGGGATGGAGGCCTGAATCTGAGTAAGACGCAATGGACCGGGGAGAGCTCCTCACTCGAAGACCCGGTGCAGCAGACTGCCGGTGACGGGTGAGTCTCTTGTCGGAGACCGTCCAGAAGGATCCCCTTCCTCTCGTGCGGAGACCATAGCCCACTCTCCAGGAGGAGAGTGGAGGAGCGAATTTGTGTCTGGGCCTATTCACACTCACACCTCCTTTCCTGTTCTATCGATCAAGGGAGTCCATGTATGGTGTGTTCTAATAAAGGAGTGTTGGACTTTATTGGTGTGAGGCTCACTTCCTGGCGGACGAAGTTCATGGTGACTCTTGGAGGGAGGATCCGGGTGCACAACACAGACCTGAAGGTAAATGAGACATTGCTGATACCACAGGTATTCTACACGTGGTGGAAGCTAGGCGTAGCCCACCCGCTCTCTCTCTCCACCCTACCAGATACCCCTAGACGAGAGACAGTGCGAGCCGCACGGAGAGAGAAGAGGGGCAGGCGCTACATATATATATATAGTTCTAGCAGACACCCTAGGGAATAAAATGGTGGTTATTGCAACTTTTTATATACTATGAAAGATTATGTTATGCACATCCCTGCACTACTATTGGTCAGGATAGGGTCAAGGCAGCACTGAAAGAAGAGTACTGGAGTCCAGATCTCTCTGCTAGATACAGGCTGTCATTCTGCAACTGGGAATAGTAAAGATGACTATTACAGGAAAGAGCCTAGTATTATTAACCTCCCTGGCGGTATTCCCGAGTCTGGCTCGGGGTTAAATTTCAGCACCAAAAGCGGTAACCCCGAGCCAGACTCGGGCTGCATCGCAGTGATCCAGGCAGAGTTACTTACCTTGTCCCCTGGATCCTGCGATGCCTCCCCGCTGTGTGATCGAGCTGTCTCCTCGCTCGATTCACACACTTCCGAGTGCCGCCGAGCTCCGTTCCCTGCGACGTTACGACGCACGGGGACGGAGATCAGCGCCAAATTCAAAAAAGTTAAAACACAGTATACATACAGTACACTGTAATCTTACAGATTACAGTACTGTATGTAATAATTACACACCCCCGTTGTCCCTAGTGGTCTGTCCAGTGTCCTGCATGCACTTTTATATAATAAAAACTTTTCTTTCTGCCTAGAAACTGGAGATTGTCCATAGCAACCAAAAAGTGTCCCTTTATGTCAAAAGTGGTTTTAGACCAGCTAAAAAACAGCGATAATAAATTAGAATCACTCGCAGAATTAAGCGATAGCAATTTGTGGGGAAATTCGTCATCAAACACCGAAAAACACTTTTATTATTATTATTATATTATTTGTTATAATTATTTTAGGGCTGTTACTGATTAAAATTTTCGTGTTCGATTAATCGATTTTTTTAAAATCGATTAATCGACTAATTTCGATTAATTATAACGCACATAGATATCCAACTACTTTTAGCTGATCTCCTTGCAGGTGGATTCCCAGTGCAGCTACCAACCACTGGAAAAATCGATAGCAGGATACAAAAAACACAAAAAGGCAGCGCTCGATGGGAATAGCATTAAAACTTTTATAGTCTTCAAGTAGGTAACAAAATAAATATTGCACTGGAGATAAAATCTATGGTAGCAAAAGCAGTCATAAAAACATGTACCTAAGTATGATACTGGTATAAAAATGTGTACAACGATACCACTGCTGAATCCAGATGAGAAGGGGCTAACATCAGTCCGTCGGCATGTAGATGTCCTGTGAAGGGAACTATCACAACTCCCAGTGGATGGCTGTAGAATCCCAGGTTGATAGAGGGAAATGTAACAGCCCTTGCGTGTGGCAGATAGTAAGGTCCCGCCGGCATGCAGATATGAAGGCACAGCAAAGGAGCCATTCAGATGGACACGGCAAGCCCAAAGAATTTTGATCGAATTTTGATCGATCAAAATAATTTTGATCGATCAAAGCAATTAATCGATTAATCGAGGAATTAATAGTTAATTTCCACAGCCCTAAATTATTTTATAGTTATTTATTTTATTATAATGTATAATTTTGTTTTTTGAACTTTATCATACCCGGGATGTCTACTAGACTCTGGTTTGGACAGATTTAAGTGAGTTATTCCTAAGAATTACAGGCCTGCAATATAAAACGCCAAATTTCCATGCAGAATAATGGTACCGCTTTCAGCACCTAAAATCTGACAGAATCATACCGCCAGGGAGGTTAATTGACATCAACTGGCTTTATGTACACTTGTCTGAATTTCTGTCTTTGATTAGGGGGGAGAAAAAAGGAAGTATTAATTCCAGCTCTTATTGACAATCTGAATTTACTCTTTGTGATTTGCTGACAATGCTGTTTAAAAAAAAAAAAAAAAAAAATCAAATAAACATGCAATTAATAAATTAACTAACAATAGAAATTACCGGTATAGCCACATCTGAAATATATTCTCCAAAGTGGAAAAATAACAAGTATAGTTTGTGCTTTTTTACTTTAAGGCCTCATGCCCACGGACGTTTTTACAGCCGCGTTTTTGAGCGTTTTTTACAGCTTAAAAACGCCTGTCCATGTTAGTCTATAGCTTCATGCCCACCTAGACGTTTTTGAGCTGCAAATAGCATAGACGTTTTTAAGCTGTAAAAAAAACCCAGGACCAGTGCCTTCCTCAGCGTCAGAATTAGGCAGAAAAAAACGCGAGCGTCAAAAAACGCGCAAAAACGCGCACTAACGCGCGGTCGCGTTTTTAGCTCCAACGTTTTTTTTTTTTTTTTTAAATAAAAAAAAATAAAAAAAAAATATTTACAATAACATGGACAGGCGTTTTTAGGCCTCATGCCCACGGGCGTTTTTTCAGCCGCGTTTTTGAGCGTTTTTTACAGCTTAAAAACGCCTGTCCATGTTATTGTAAATATTTTTTTTTTTTTTTTTTTTGAAAAAAAAACAAAAAAAAAAACGTCGGAGCTAAAAACGCGACCGCGCGTTAGTGCGCGTTTTTTGCGCGTTAGTGCGCGTTAGTGCGCGTTTTTGCGCGTTTTTTGACGCTCGCGTTTTTTCCTGCCTAGTTCTGACGCTGAGGAACGCACTGGCCCTGGGTTTTTTTTACAGCTTACAAACGCCTATGCTCTTTACAGCTCAAAAACGCCTAGGTGGGCATGAAGCTATAGACTAACATGGACAGGCGTTTTTAAGCTGTAAAAAACGCTCAAAAACGCGGCTGAAAAAACGCCCGTGGGCATGAGGCCTTAAGCTGCAAAAAACGCAGCTGTAAAAACGCCAGTGGGCATGAGGCCTAAAAAGTATAATATTTCTAGTTTTGTGTCACTAGAGGACAGTTCTGATATATTTATTTATTGATGTAATACCTGAAATATTGACAGAACTTGGATAGATGTATTTTAGTTTCTCATCCATAAACCGGAGGGTCATATCCATGTAATCAGCAGCTCTGATAGCATTTCTGCATTTGGCTACGGGTTGTTTGACATATGCTATAGTATCAGCATAACTTGCAGCTTCTCTCTTTGCTCGTTGCTTCAGGCTAAAAAGACAAAAAACACGTTATTCACCAAGTTGCACTAAATATTCTGACAAAGGTATACATCTACCATAGAATACAAGAAGCTGGTGTTCCTCTTTTTTTTCTGTATATACTGTGTGCGCCCATTGTCATGGTGCCATTTGGCTGACCTGCCAGACAGCAACTCCTGCTGTGGTCCCACCAGTGCCACTGGCTTAATTTCTTCTATTATCTGTACCAAACCACTCAAAAGCCTTAAAGAAGATTTAAACTCTAACGGAATGACATTTATTATGTGAACGCACTGTGTATCATGACAGATGCCATTTACTTTCTTTAAATATTTTTTTACTCATCTTCTGCAGCCTCCATGCAGCTGCTTCCTCTTTATATGCATATGTTTCAATGATGGCTGCATGTCATTTCTCAGAGTGGGTTTTTAGATAGTGACTACAATGGAAGCATATAAAATGCAATTTCAGAAAAATAACTATTGTTTCTGTAGCACACCCCCATAGGAGCTGCTGGTTTAAATTTGGGCCTTGCACTTTCCCTAAGTATCTGTTGTCTAGGGGAAGAAAGTCTGTAGAAACTCCAATGTCCACACAAGATGTAAAACCTTAAAGTGGATGTAAAGCCACTCTCATCCTTTCTAAACTACTGCCATAGTGCTGATCTATAAGGATATAGATGCCTCCTGCATGTATCCTTATCTGTCAAATGTCTCCCCTCTGTCTGTTATGAGACCTGACAAACTGCAGATTCTGTGGGTGGATCTGTTGTCTGGAGCTCGGTGGGTGGAGTTGTGATGTCAGTAGACTCTCCGCCCACCTCTACACTCCCCTTGTCAACATGCATTTTCTCCTGTGTATTCCTTCTGCTATGATCACTAACATCCAGTCAAAATCCAGAAAAGTAACCACATGACTTCAAAAAAGGAGTGGGGGTGGGAATTAAAAAATAATGCCTGTCTAAAGCTAGTGCACGAGATATGTAAATAACCTGTCACTCAAAGCAAGGGGGCGGAGCGGACAAAGGTCTTTCTCTGTTTGTCCGTTTTATCTCCCTGAACAATAAAAGAGGATTGCTCAGAGCTGGATTAACTCTTTGTGGCAAGACCTGGCACAAATGATAGGAAATCTTATACTCTACATTGTGACAGCAAACCCCCCCCCCCAAAAAAACAAACAAATTTCAGGTTTACCTCCACTTTAAGCTGTTAGGTTTTATTTTTCCTTTTTTTTTGCATAAAACATATGAAGAATAGTAGAAGGGTGAAGGGAAAGGGTAGGTTCAGTTACGCAGTACAGATCACTGGGGAAACTCCTCAATTATAAAGTCACTCACCACTCCTGCTTGAGTGGGTATTGCTCACCCAGATAGGCCCCTCTCACCTGACCTAGCAGCCGGGGTGATGCACGGACAATACTCAGGACCAGTTTCTGCCACAGACCGGTTGTGGACAAAATTGGATAATTCAGGGTCCTCTACCACAGGACTCAACACCCGGACTTCCAGCCAAGCAGTCAAGAACCTTTAAGCCGACCCAGCAGACTGCAAGGTAAACTTTAGCTATGGTGCATCCTCCAATAGAATCACCAGGCCCTCCTCAAGACACCAGCCTTCCGCTCGGTCTTCTCCAGGACAGGTCCTCCCCTGGTTTCCTCTATTGAGTGGCTTCCTCCCTCAGGACGGACAGCACAGGATCACCTTCAAAGGGTAGGCACCAGTCAGCGTAACTGGGCCTAATTGTTGGAGTTGCAGCCTCGGACTAGCATGGTTCCGAGGCCAAAAATCACACAATACACCCCTCGCGCCAGGAGGGCCGCGAGCGGACGAAGGACCCCAAAAGATGGCGTCTGCCCCTTAAGTACCCTTCCCCAGCATGCTCAGCGGGTAGACCACGCCCACTGAACTGTTCCCGGGGAAGGTACCCAATGAACTCTGGCTTGTCAATCTTCCACATCGGCCTGAGATGGTAACGCCACCTGCAGGCAACAGTGGGAAGCTTTCCAACACAGCCATAGCCGGAACAGAGGCTTAATTTAACATTAAATACTTACATCTGAGCCCAACTATTGGCTCAGATACCCTCTAAATTTAACATAGCGCCCAGTCATTGGGAGCAGGGCGCTACATTTCTATGGGGGAAAAAAAATAGAATGTATTTCTATACCCATCCTAAAAAAAAAAAAAAAAACCTACCCCGCGCTTCCAAAAGCTGGCCCAGATGTAGCAGGCTCGTCACTTGGTCCTAACCGAATGGGAGAATGAGAGATCATTCAGTTCTCTGGACTAGTTGGCCCTATCCGAATATGAGTTTTCTAATGGCAATTGTATATGTAACAATCTGATCATTTTAATATAACTATTTCTTCAATTAAACAATTATGTCTTTAATAATTTGCTTGCACTGGATGGTTATTTTGATTTACAGAGACCATTTTCATCATGGTCTTCCAATTTATCCTGATATTATGATGGGATCTATGATTGATCATTAAGGTGGACGTAACGTATTTAGTGTGGATCCTGCATGCTATCCATTTCCTCTGCTATACATATGAGTAATTTCTGACAGTTTTCTCCAACCCAAAGGCAATTGTTGTAGATGGCCCCCGGCCCTCACTTCTTCCAGCACACAGCAGGTAATTGACAGCCTCAGATGTGCATGTTTCCCAGCGAGACTGTGTGTAGGGAGGTTGGCTTTTCCCTCCACTCAGGTCTCAGATTACACTCAGCTCTGTGTTGTGCAGTGTGTGCCATTAGATCCCACCACCTGCCTTCTGGAAGCTGAGAAAAATCCTCCAAACTGTGTGCTTTGGAAGGCTGTATGTAGAGGAGGGAAGGTTGCTCATAAACATGTACAGCATATGTAGGATGATTTGATTCATCAATGTATATCACCTGAAGCTAGTCACTTTAGTGGGTAAGGGTTTATTTTCACTTTAACTTATTATTATGTAGCGATACCTCCAACTAAGAAGGCCGCAGATTTAGTTTGGGCCCTGAAGACAGCTCCGCCAACCCCCGGCAATATGCTCTACCCCCTACTGGCACAGCTAGTGGATGGGTGAGTGGAACTTAGGCTAAAGATAGCATTATTGCAAAAAGATGAAATCTGATATGTGTGCTTAGATAGCACAGGAATTATGGGCTGTGTGCTCTGTAAACAGCAGCCTAGAATTCCACAACAGTTTATGGCGGGCCAGGACCTTTGGGAATAGATGGAGTCCCTTTGGACATCGGATCGAGATGGGGGGGAAGAGTGGATCTACGTTCCGATGTGGGGGGCTCTACTCTGTAAAAGAACATTTTTTCGTCTTTTTGAAATAATGCTGTTTGCAGTGTGTGTGTATGTCTGCGAATCGTATGTGTGTGTGTGATTTTGTCATGGATCGTATGCCTGTGAATTTGATTGTGTGTGCCTGTGTGGGTATGCCTGTGTGTGATTAGATTGTTTGTGTGATGTAGGACATGTGTACCCATGAGTACGATTGAAATTGTGTAAGAGATGGCTGTTTGTGCGATGTATTGAGCAGTTTGTAAAGTGGACGATTGTTTGTGAGCCATGAGGTTTAGCGGTATTTTAGGCTGCTGTTTACAGAGCACACAGCCTATAATTCCTGTGCTATCTAAGCACACATCAGATTTCATCTTCTTGAAGTAATGCTATCGTTAAGTTAAGTTTGCTAAAGTCCACTCACCGTTCATTCCATCATTCAATCAAGGAAACCACCAACACAGGTCTTATCTTCTTATCAGGCCATTCCAGCAAAGACCGTTAAGCCGACGCCTACTCATAGGCTTTTATTAAACTCAAAAGATCTCAAGACAGGAGGTGATTGGCTGCAGCAACCAATCCCCTCCCCATGGGCGGGAACCTCATAGGATGTTCCCTCCTCACATGAAAATGACAACACTTGGACATTCCTTCCAACAGGAGATGTCATACATGAATACAATAAACGTATGATGGCTAAAGTTACCGTTGATAGGAATTCTTATTCTGCGCCATTCCATAGAATAACGCATAATAAGATTATACTATTATTGAATGGGGGAGGGAGGCTATCTGCAGACGCACGCTACGAATTCCAACTAATGTTGATCAGACATAGCAGAGACAAGAGCGCCCATCCGCCTATAACCAATGATGTCATTGCAGAGCGAGCATATCCCCTCCTTAACGATCGTCCATGCTAATGCACAGAGGGCCCCCGTTGGCGGACATATCCGCACCCTGCAAACATCACACTCCAACCTCAAAACGTTTTCCCCTATCAGACGGGATTCAACCAGCCTCAGACTACCCCAATCAGCTCTTTTAGAGCGGGTTGCGGAAGTACTAACACTGGGTGACACTATGACAATACATATTAAATACATCTCCATAAAAATCTCCACAACAGTCCTCCCTTTTTTGTCATATGCACCCTATGTGTCCCTCGATGAGAGTTGATATGCTTCTTACACCTGGAAATCAATCAGTTATTAGTCCATAAAAAGGAAAACACGGCTTGACATGTAGACTCTACTCTTCAGGGGCATGACTTATAAAGGAGGACACGACATGGTGAGCTGTAGTAATCGCCGATCCGTCTGTGATTCTCTGTCTTGTATGTGGGTCCGGCTTCGGGGCGTCTCATCAAGGAAACTCTGGTCACGCGTCAAATCAGGCAACAGGAGCACCTCGTCACGACATAGAAAGAATAGAAATAAAAACGACATGAGTATATATATTCCCACTTCCTTTAACCACGATCCGCTGTAAAATAAAAAATTAGATCCCCAAAGATTCCCAGACCCTTAAAAAAAGGGACTCCCAACCTTCACTTAGCTACAGCTCTGGCTTCAACAATTACATGAAGAACCCTATCCTTAACGGATGAGAATTGTTCAATTGTATCCCAAGCCCGAGCCGCCCCCACCTTGTACATGCAGGACCCCATGCCCAGACCTGGTCGGGATTGGTGAACAAATCCCTACTAGCTGTCCCTGCCATTCTTAATTTCCTGCGCCATCAGATCCTCGCGATCGGCCGCGACCTAAAATGTTGGGACAGCTTCACCATCGCGCATGAACCTCTTGCTTTGGGGGAATTACCTTTATAAGCTGCAGATCCACATAAACACCAAACTAAAGTTCAAACACACTTGTGGGCTGCCTAGATACCCAAACCGACAAGAGACAGAGCCATTAAAACTAAAACCAATTTTACCCTCTAAAAATACATCGTTAGATTCCATTGACAAGTGTCTGTCTGGAGTCTTCACTAGTGTTGAGCGGACCCGAACTGTAAAGTTCGGGTCCGTACCGAATTTTGGCGTTTTCCCGACCCCGGACCCGGATTTTGCGCTAAAGTCCGGGTTCGGGTCCGGATTCGGGAATTTAATGGCGCAGTTAGAAATGCTTCAGGGGCCAGCCAATCACCATTTGATTAGCTGGTGTGCCCTTAGAAGCCATCATAGCCATGCCTACTAATGGCATGGCTGTGATTGGTCAGTGCAACATGTGACCCAGCATGTGACCAGCTTCTATATAAGCAAGAGGCACACAGCACAGATCGTCACTCTGCTTTTAGACAGTGTAGGGAAAGGATCCTGGCTGCTGTTGCTGTGAGGGAGAGAATTATATGATAGGAGTTAGTCCTGATTCTGCAATCTACTGATAGAAAAGATAGAGAGACAGTGTAGTGTAGTGTAGGGGCAGGATCCTGTTTGTGCTTTCAGGGAGAGAGATTTAGATAGGAGTCCAGATTGAGAGATATAATAGCTCAGCGATCTGCATAGGTTTATCTGTTTGTGTTGCAAGCTCAGTGCACCAGCACTGCATTACGTTGAGTGATACACCTATTCCATACTGTGGCTGTATTGTGCTCTTGCTAAAAGACCCATTTCGGGCAGAAAAAAAAAAAAAAAAGGCACTTTATTGTGCTTTTGCTAAAAAGACCCATTTTTGGGCCCCAAAAAAAAAAAAAGGCACTTTATTGTGCTGTTGCAAAAAAAAAAAAAGGCACTTTGTTGTGCGCAAAAAAGACCTATTTTTGGGCAAAAAAAATATTTTGCAGTGTATATCTCTAGTTGTGTGAAATAACCAATTTCTATATATTTTTCTTGTACTATGCTATACTAAAAAAAAAAAAAAAAAAACTTTTTTTTGAATAGCATTCTCTGCAGCTGTGCGATTCAGCGGTTATATACTGTGGGTGTGTTGTGCTCTTCCAAAAAACGCCATTTAGGGCCACAGAAAATATTTTGCAGTGTGAAATACACATCTGGAGGTGTGTGAAAAAACAACATTATTTTTGAATAGCATTCTCTGGCCTCTTCAGCTGTGCGATTCAGCGGTTATATACTGTTGGGGTTGTTGTGCTCTTGCAAAAAACGCCATTTAGGGCCACAGAAAATATTTTGCAGTGTGAAATACACATCTGGAGGTGTGTGAAAAAACAACATTATTTTTGAATAGCATTCTCTGGCCTCTGCAGCTGTGCGATTCAGCGGTTATATACTGTTGAAGTTGTTGTGCTCTTCCAAAAAACGCCATTTATGGCCACAGAAAATAAAT
This sequence comes from Rana muscosa, assembly GCA_029206835.1. Classification (NCBI taxonomy): domain Eukaryota; kingdom Metazoa; phylum Chordata; class Amphibia; order Anura; family Ranidae; genus Rana; species Rana muscosa. Next base: position 172,020,826 of record CM055117.1, on the reverse strand, counting down.
TGCAGTGTGAAATACACATGTGGAGGTGTGTAAAATAAACAATTTCTATATATTGTACAGTGCTATACTAAAAAAAACAACATTTTTTTTGAATAGCATTCTCTGCACTTCTATAGCTGTGCGATTCAGTGGTTAAATACTGTGGTTGTGTTGTGCTCTTCCAAAAAACGCCATTTAGGGCCACAGAAAATATTTTGCAGTGTGAAATACACATCTGGAGGTGTGTGAAAAAACAACATTATTTTTAAAAAGCATTCTCTGGCCTCTGCAGCTGTGCGATTCAGCGGTTATATACTGTTGGGGTTGTTGTGCTCTTGCAAAAAACGCCATTTAGGGCCACAGAAAATATTTTGCAGTGTGAAATACACATCTGGAGGTGTGTGAAAAAACAACATTATTTTTGAATAGCATTCTCTGGCCTCTGCAGCTGTGCGATTCAGCGGTTATATACTGTTGGAGTTGTTGTGCTCTTCCAAAAAACGCCATGTATGGCCACAGAAAATAAATTGCAGTGTGAAATACACATGTGGAGGTGTGTAAAATAAACAATTTCTATATATTGTACAGTGCTATACTAAAAAAAAAAACATTTTTTTTGAATAGCATTCTCTGCACTTCTATAGCTGTGTGATTCAGTGGTTAAATACTGTGGTTGTGTTGTGCTCTTCCAAAAAACGCCATTTAGGGCCACAGAAAATATTTTGCAGTGTGAAATACACATCTGGAGGTGTGTGAAAAAACAACATTATTTTTAAAAAGCATTCTCTGGCCTCTGCAGCTGTGCGATTCAGCGGTTATATACTGTTGGGGTTGTTGTGCTCTTGCAAAAAACGCCATTTAGGGCCACAGAAAATATTTTGCAGTGTGAAATACACATCTGGAGGTGTGTGAAAAAACAACATTATTTTTAAAAAGCATTCTCTGGCCTCTGCAGCTGTGCGATTCAGCGGTTATATACTGTTGGGGTTGTTGTGCTCTTGCAAAAAACGCCATTTAGGGCCACAGAAAATATTTTGCAGTGTGAAATACACATCTGGAGGTGTGTGAAAAAACAACATTATTTTTGAATAGCATTCTCTGGCCTCTGCAGCTGTGCGATTCAGCGGTTATATACTGTTGGGGTTGTTGTGCTCTTTAAAAAAACGCCATTTAGGGCCACAGAAAATAAATTGCAGTGTGAAATACACATGTGGAGGTGTGTAAAATAAACAATTTCTATATATTGTACAGTGCTATACTAAAAAAAAAAACATTTTTTTTGAATAGCATTCTCTGCACTTCTATAGCTGTGCGATTAAGTGGTTAAATACTGTGGTTGTGTTGTGCTCTTCCAAAAAACGCCATTTAGGGCCACAGAAAATATTTTGCAGTGTGAAATACACATCTGGAGGTGTGTGAAAAAACAACATTATTTTTAAAAAGCATTCTCTGGCCTCTGCAGCTGTGCGATTCAGCGGTTATATACTGTTGGGGTTGTTGTGCTCTTGTAAAAAACGCCATTTAGGGCCACAGAAAATATTTTGCAGTGTGAAATACACATCTGGAGGTGTGTGAAAAAACAACATTATTTTTGAATAGCATTCTCTGGCCTCTGCAGCTGTGCGATTCGGCGGTTATATACTGTTGGGGTTGTTGTGCTCTTGCAAAAAACGCCATTTAGGGCCACAGAAAATATTTTGCAGTGTGAAATACACATCTGGAGGTGTGTGAAAAAACAACATTATTTTTGAATAGCATTCTCTGGCCTCTGCAGCTGTGCGATTCAGCGGTTATATACTGTTGGGGTTGTTGTGCTCTTCCAAAAAACGCCATTTAGGGCCACAGAAAATAAATTGCAGTGTGAAATACACATGTGGAGGTGTGTAAAATAAACAATTTCTATATATTGTACAGTGCTATACTAAAAAAAACAACATTTTTTTTGAATAGCATTCTCTGCACTTCTATAGCTGTGCGATTCAGTGGTTAAATACTGTGGGTGTGTTGTGCTCTTCCAAAAAACGCCATTTAGGGCCACAGAAAATATTTTGCAGTGTGAAATACACATCTGGAGGTGTGTAAAATAAACAATTTCTATATATTCTTCTTGTACAGTGCTATACTAAAAAAAAAAACCTTTTTTTTTGAATAGCATTTTCTGTAGCTGTGCGATTCAGCGGTTACGTGCTGTGGGTGTGTTGTGGTCTGGCAAAAAACGCCATTTAGGGCCACAGAAAATATTTTGCAGTGTGAAATACACATGTGGAGGTGTGTAAAATAAACAATTTCTATATATTGTACAGTGCTATACTAAAAAAAACAACATTTTTTTTTGAATAGCATTCTCTGCACTTCTATAGCTGTGCGATTCAGTGGTTAAATACTGTGGTTGTGTTGTGCTCTTCCAAAAAACGCCATTTAGGGCCACAGAAAATATTTTGCAGTGTGAAATACACATCTGGAGGTGTGTGAAAAAACAACATTATTTTTAAAAAGCATTCTCTGGCCTCTGCAGCTGTGCGATTCAGCGGTTATATACTGTTGGGGTTGTTGTGCTCTTGTAAAAAACGCCATTTAGGGCCACAGAAAATATTTTGCAGTGTGAAATACACATCTGGAGGTGTGTGAAAAAACAACATTATTTTTGAATAGCATTCTCTGGCCTCTGCAGCTGTGCGATTCAGCGGTTATATACTGTTGGGGTTGTTGTGCTCTTCCAAAAAACGCCATTTAGGGCCACAGAAAATAAATTGCAGTGTGAAATACACATGTGGAGGTGTGTAAAATAAACAATTTCTATATATTGTACAGTGCTATACTAAAAAAAACAACATTTTTTTTGAATAGCATTCTCTGCACTTCTATAGCTGTGCGATTCAGTGGTTAAATACTGTGGTTGTGTTGTGCTCTTCCAAAAAACGCCATTTAGGGCCACAGAAAATATTTTGCAGTGTGAAATACACATCTGGAGGTGTGTGAAAAAACAACATTATTTTTGAATAGCATTCTCTGGCCTCTGCAGCTGTGCGATTCAGCGGTTATATACTGTTGGGGTTGTTGTGCTCTTCCAAAAAACGCCATTTAGGGCCACAGAAAATAAATTGCAGTGTGAAATACACATGTGGAGGTGTGTAAAATAAACAATTTCTATATATTGTACAGTGCTATACTAAAAAAACAACATTTTTTTTGAATAGCATTCTCTGCACTTCTATAGCTGTGTGATTCAGTGGTTAAATACTGTGGTTGTGTTGTGCTCTTCCAAAAAACGCCATTTAGGGCCACAGAAAATATTTTGCAGTGTGAAATACACATCTGGAGGTGTGTGAAAAAACAACATTATTTTTAAAAAGCATTCTCTGGCCTCTGCAGCTGTGCGATTCAGCGGTTATATACTGTTGGGGTTGTTGTGCTCTTGTAAAAAACGCCATTTAGGGCCACAGAAAATATTTTGCAGTGTGAAATACACATCTGGAGGTGTGTGAAAAAACAACATTATTTTTGAATAGCATTCTCTGGCCTCTGCAGCTGTGCGATTCAGCGGTTATATACTGTTGGGGTTGTTGTTCTCTTCCAAAAAACGCCATTTAGGGCCACAGAAAATAAATTGCAGTGTGAAATACACATGTGGAGGTGTGTAAAATAAACAATTTCTATATATTGTACAGTGCTATACTAAAAAAAACAACATTTTTTTTGAATAGCATTCTCTGCACTTCTATAGCTGTGCGATTCAGTGGTTAAATACTGTGGTTGTGTTGTGCTCTTCCAAAAAACGCCATTTAGGGCCACAGAAAATATTTTGCAGTGTGAAATACACATCTGGAGGTGTGTGAAAAAACAACATTGTTTTTAAAAAGCATTCTCTGGCCTCTGCAGCTGTGCGATTCAGCGGTTATATACTGTTGGGGTTGTTGTGCTCTTGTAAAAAACGCCATTTAGGGCCACAGAAAATATTTTGCAGTGTGAAATACACATCTGGAGGTGTGTGAAAAAACAACATTATTTTTGAATAGCATTCTCTGGCCTCTGCAGCTGTGCGATTCAGCGGTTATATACTGTTGGGGTTGTTGTGCTCTTCCAAAAAACACCATTTAGGGCCACAGAAAATAAATTGCAGTGTGAAATACACATGTGGAGGTGTGTAAAATAAACAATTTCTATATATTGTACAGTGCTATACTAAAAAAAACAACATTTTTTTTGAATAGCATTCTCTGCACTTCTATAGCTGTGCGATTCAGTGGTTAAATACTGTGGTTGTGTTGTGCTCTTCCAAAAAACGCCATTTAGGGCCACAGAAAATATTTTGCAGTGTGAAATACACATCTGGAGGTGTGTGAAATAAACAATTTCTATATATTTTCCTTGTACTGTGCTATACTAAAAAAAAACAACCTTTTTTTTTTTTAATAGCATTTTCTGCAGTTCTGTAGCTGTGCGTTTCAGCCATTACGTACTGTGGGTGTGTTGTGGTCTTCCAAAAAACGCCATTTAGGGCAAGATCCTAAATTTGGAAAATATGAGGGGAAGGTCAAAGGGACGTGGTGGCCCCGGTCGTGGTGCTGCTGGTGGAGCTCCTGTTGCAGGGAGAGGACGTGGTGGATCTGTGCCAGCTACACGCACAAGTGAAACACCTTCCTCAGGTGCGAGTAGGCGACCGAGCCTGCGGCGGTATTTTGTCGCACCTAATGAGGCTGTACCAATGTTTAGGCCAGGACAAGTACAGGCGATAGTAGATTGGGTTGCTGACAGTGCCTCGGGTTCCTTCACATTGTCTCCCACCCACTCTTCTGATGAAAGATCAGAGTTGGCACCTGAAGCCCATGTCCATCAGTCTTTCACCTCACCCCCTTGCAAATCAGCCAAGCAGTCTGAGCCCCAAATCATGCAGCAGTCTCTTCTGCTTTTCGATGACTCTGTTAGCAGGGTTTCCCAGGGCCATCCACCTAGCCCTGCCCCAGAAGTGGAAGAGATTGAGTGCACCGATGCCCAACCACTTATGTTTCATGATGGGTACATGGGAGGACCATCGCAGCACGTCTCGGATGATGACGAAACACAGGTGCCAACTGCTGCTGCTTTCGCAATTGTGCAGACAGACATGGAGGGCAGGGGTGAAGACTGGGTGGAAGATGATGTGGAGGACGATGAGGTCCTCGACCCCACATGGAATCAACGTTATGCAGGTGACCAGTGTAGTTCGGAGGAAGAGGCGGTGGTCGCACAGAGCCACCAGCACAGCAGAAGAGGGAGCAGGGTGCAAAAACGGAGCATTCGTCCCCTAGACAGTACATCTGCTACTGCCCAACGCAGCAAGGGACCGAGCACACCAAAGCCAGGTCCAAGGACTTCCCTAGCGTGGCAGTTCTTCACACAGTGTGTTGATGACAAGACACGAGTGGTTTGCACGCTGTGCAATCAGAGCCTGAAGCGAGGCATAAACGTTCTCAACCTGAGCACAAGCTGCATGACCAGGCATCTAAGTGCAAAGCACGAGCTGCAGTGGAGTAGACACCTCAAAAACCAAGAAAGGTCTCTGGCTCCTCCTGCTTCCTCTTCTGCTGCAGTCTCGGCCTCTTCATCCACCTCTGTAGTGACAGTGGCACCTGTCACCCCGCAAACAGAGGATCTGCCAGCAACACTACCACCTGGGTCACCAACCATCTCCACAATGTCCCATGGAAGCGTTCAGCTCTCTATCTCCCAAACATTGGAGCGGAAGAGGAAGTACCCCCCTAGCCACCCGCGATCCCTGGCCCTGAATGCCAGCATTTCAAAATTCCTGGCCTTTGAAATGCTGTCATTCCGTCTGGTGGAGACGCAGAGTTTTAAAAGCCTGATGGCATTGGCTGTCCCGCAGTACGTCGTGCCCAGCCGCCACTACTTTTCCAGGCGAGCCATCCCTTCCCTGCACAACCAGGTGGGGGACAAAATCAGGTGTGCACTGCGCAACGCCATCTGTGGCAAGGTCCACCTAACTACGGATGCGTGGACCAGTAAGCACGGTCAGGGACGTTATATCTCCCTAACAGCACACTGGGTAAATGCAGTGGCGGCTGGGCCTGAGGCAGATAGCGGTTTGGCGCATGTCCTTCCACCACCGAGGATTGCAGGGCGCTTCAGTTTGCCTCCTGTTGCTAACTCCTCCTTCTCCGCTTCCTCATCCTCTACCGCCTCCTCATCCATTCAGCGTAACACCTTCACCACCAACTTCAGCACAGCCAGGGGTAAACGACAGCAGGCAGTTTTAAAACTTTCCTGTTTGGGGGAAAATCCCCACACCGCGCAGGAGTTGTGGAGGGACATGGAACAACAGACCGATGAGTGGTTGCTGTCAGTGAGCCTCAAGCCCGGCCTGGTGGTGTGCGATAATGGGCGAAATCTCGTAGCAGCTCTGGGTCTAGCCGGTTTGACGCACATCCCTTGCCTGGCGCATGTGCTGAACTTGGTGGTCCAGAGGTTCCTTAAAAATTACCCCAATATGCCAGAGCTGCTGCAGAAAGTGCGGGCTGTCTGTGCGCACTTTCGGCGTTCTCACCCTGCTGCTGCTCGCCTGTCAGCGCTGCAGCGTAACTTCGGCCTTCCCGCTCACCGCCTCATATGTGACGTGCCCACAAGGTGGAACTCCACCTTGCACATGCTGGCCAGACTGTGCGAGCAGCAGCAGGCAATAGTGGAGTTTCAGCTGCAGCAATCACGCGTGAGTCGCTCTGCGGAACAGCACCACTTCACCACCAATAACTGGGCCTCCATGCGAGACCTGTGTGCCTTGTTGCGCTGTTTCGAGTACTCCACCAACATGGCCAGTGCCAATGACGCCGTTCTCAGCGTTACTATCCCAGTTCTATGCCTCCTTGAAAAAACGCTTTGTGCGATGATGGAAGAGGATGTGGCACAGGAGGATGAGGAGGAGGAGGAGGAAGCGGGATCATTTCAAAGGCTTTCAGGGCAGTCTTTCACAAGTGGCTACGAGGGTGGGTTCCTGCACCAACAAACGCCAGGTACACAATTGTCCGGCAGAAAGGGCACAGTTCTGGAGGATGACGAGGTGGAGGAGGAGATGGAGGAGGAGGAGGAGGAGGAGGAGGAGGAGCCATGTTCACAGCAGGGTGGCACTCAGACCAGCTCGTGGCCATTACTGGTGCGTGGCTGGGGGGATACAGAGGACACAGACGATACACCTCCCACAGAGGACAGCTTTTCTTTGCCTCTGGGCAGCCTGGCACACATGAGCGATTACATGCTGCAGTGTTTCCGCAACGACAGCCGAGTTGCCCACATTTTAACTGGTGCTGATTACTGGGTGGCCACCCTGCTGGATCCCCGTTACAAGGACAACGTACCGTCCTTAATTCCCTCACTGGAGCGGGATCGTAAGATGCGCGAGTACAAGCGCACGCTGGTAGACGCGCTGCTGGTGGCATTCCCACCTGACAGCGGGCGTACGGTGGAAGCACAAGGCGAAGGCAGAGGAGGAGGAAGAGGTCGCCAACGCAGCCGGGGCACGGGCAGCACCTCAGAAGGCAGGGTTAGCATGGCCGAAATGTGGAAAAGCTTTGTCAGCACGCCACAACAACCAGCACCACCAGCTGAGATGGAACGTCTTAGCAGGAGGCAGCATTTCACCAACATGGTTGAGCAGTATGTGTCCACAGGCCTACACGTACTGGATGACGGGTCTGCCCCCTTTTACTTCTGGGTCTCCAAATTGGGCACATGGCCTGAGCTTGCCGTTTATGCCTTGGAGGTGCTGGCCTGCCCTGCAGCCAGTGTATTATCTGAACGTGTATTTAGCACGGCAGGGGGCGTTATCACAGACAAGCGCAGCCGCCTGTCCAGAGCCAATGTGGACAAGCTCACGTTCATTAAAATGAACCAGGCATGGATCCCACAGGACTTGTCCGTACCTTGTGCAGAATAGACATGTATACTGGTGTTGTGACAAAAACTGTCCGGCCATCGGATTGTGCCCGGCCCGTACTGCGCAGGCGCAGCGCTTGCGCAGTACAGAGGACAAGGAGATTCACAAAATCTCCGAAGATGAACGGCGCCTGCGCTGTGAGTGCAGGTTCAAGCCCCACCATCCAAGAGGACATACGGTAGCACATAGTAACAGGGCCCCTCACGGGCTCGCTTCGATCGCGGCCTTGCTTGGCTCGGCTTGAACCACGGATGGTGTGGCCTTCACCTGAACTCAACACGCAGGCGCCGTTAGTCTTGGGAGATTTTTGAAATCCCCTTGTCCTACATACTCAGCAAGTGCAGTACAGGGCGGACACTATTCGACAGGGGACAGAATTCGACACATCACCGGCCTTACCCAGCCATTGTTGTATTTTTGAACCAGTGTTGGCTACCTCGTCCTCCTCCACCGCCGCTTCCACCTACACAGCCACATCCACCGCCACCTCAACCTCCTACTCCATATGGACCTCGTCCTGCTAGGCCAAGATTAAAATTTTTATTTTATTTTTTTGTAGCGCACAGATCCTTTCCCCCTTACCTGCCTTTATGTTGTTGGCTCTTCGCAGGAGGGAGAAAGGCACACCGCACTACCAGCCCGTATCCTCCTATATAAAGAGGTTGAGCGGTGTACTTGACGGGCCGTGTCCACAGCCGGAGTCAAAACTCCTCCAGAGGATGATTCTCACCTCTACTGTAGGTAGAGGCAAGTCCTTTAATTGCCAGTAAAGTCAATGTCCACACCAGCTGAAACTCCAACTCTTATTCTCTCATGGCAAAATAAACTGTACTCAGATAGAAAAGGTTAGAGCAAAGAAACAGGACAGCTTAAGGTGTGGAGGTGGTCCAGGCACAAACGTAGCACATTCACTTCACTGCTTAGGTTTCTCAAACAGTTTTTGGCGCACGGTCTCTGCCACAGACATTGAGGTTGGTCTCTGCCACAGACCGGGTGTAAAAGGCCCCTGCCACGGGCCTGGAGAACTTTGGTCTCAGCCACAGACCAGGGTGTATAAGGCCCCTGCCACGGGCCGGTTGAATAAGGCCTCTGATACAGTCAAGGTGACCTTGAGCTTCTCCTTCTACGAACCTAGCCCATATCAAGGGGAAGACATCTCTCCAGGGAGTCAACAGACCATTCCTTCACCGTGACTCCCGCATCGGTCCATCAGAATGATCCTCCCTTCCCTGGAACAGGGTCCCCTACACGAGGCGGCTCTGGACTCCAGGCTTTACTCCCGCCCCTAGGCCTCCATACCCAGGGCAGCAAGAACTCCAGGATAGTACCTCACCCCGGGCTAAAGGTGCCCGAGATGGAACAGGAACACATGCACCCAGGCCGAAGGCACCTGGGCGCGGACCCCACTGGACATCAGCCCCCAGGCCAAAGGTCTGCCCCTTTTATATGCTCTCCCGGCATGCACAGCAGGTTCCCTGCCCCGCTGTACTACTGCCAAGAGGGGACACAAAAGGCGCCACCTGTAGGCCGCAGGGAACTGCACACCAATACTGTCCCCCGAGGACAAAATGGTCCATGAATCCTACAGAATTAGGGTATTTGAGCCTATTTACCACTCAAACACTTTCCTTAAATTTAGCACCCCGCTACATTTTTATTTCAAAGTATTTTATTTTCCCACTAGCTTATCCATTAAATTAAATAATTTATTCCAGAAAGGGCGTATTCTGGGGCATTCCCACCATATGTGTGGCATCGTGCCGTTGAGTTTCTGAGGTTCTTAATGACTTCCTGTACCTCTTCTGCTGAAAAGGGGGCCTCCAGCATATTTTTTTATTTTTTAATTTTTTTTATGTTCTTTTAAGTTATTTCCTATCCACATTTGTTTGCAGAGCACTTGCCATGTTCTTAACAACATTTTGCTGCCATTTGCAGCCCTCTAGCCCTTTCCATTACTTTTTTAGAGCCTTTTTAGTCGTCAGAAGTCCGGGTCCCCATTGACTTCAATGGGGTCCTGGGTCCGGGTCCGGGTTAAAGTTCGGTCCCGAATCCGAACTTTTTTCCGAATTTCGGCCGAACCCGCCGGACCCGAATATCCAGCTACCCGCTCAACTCTAGTCTTCACTAGTTTGTCAAAACTCCTCATACCCATAATAACATCATAAATGTCATGTACCGCTGTCATCGCTGGGGACTAAAACTCGGTGAAGACTCAGAACAGACCATCGGTCCTGTTCGCTTTCTGAGCTAGTCAGGACATACACTTTAAATAATAACTTGGGATGCTTTTCACCGTTACCCTCGCTAAAATTTACTAAACAACAAAAATATAAATAAACAAAGATACTCCTCATTCTTTGGTGTGGTTGAGCCGCTTCTTGCAGTGGCTGGCGTGGTCTCATCCCTCAAGCTTCTTTACAACGACCCAGTCACCTGGTTGGAAAGAATGTAAACTGATTATTGTGTCGGGTCCAGGAGGGACTCGTGAAAACCTTTTGGTGGACATTTTGAAGTTCATGTCACAACGATCGCACCCACCCCATCAGCCGAGAATATAAGTGACAGCTAATGAGGAAAGTACGACCCTGATTTTGATTGACCTCCAAACAACCCTCATATGACAATAACCCAGACATCGGGACTGTGGTCACTGCATAACCTGTGCGTGGCTTACAATTAGGGATGAGCTTCGTGTTCGAGTCGAACATACGTTCGACTCGAACATCGGCTGTTCGATCGTTCGACGAAGATCGAACGATTTGGGCCGTTCGCGCCAATTCGAGTGACGCGAACGGCCCACAATGCACTACGCCATCGCAGTGTCATCCAGGCGCTGTGATTGGCCAAGCATGCACTGTGACCCTGCATGCTTGGCCAATCACAGCGCCGGCAGCGAGGAGAGCAATGATTGGCCACAGGCAGGATGCCTGTGGCCAATTATTGCTGAGGGTGTTTAGTACACGCCCCACACTATAAAAGGCCGCCAGCACGGCGGCCTAGTGTAGTGTGTTCCAGAGCAGGGAAAGACAAGCATAGGCAGGGACAGTGACATTTATTTCTTTCTTGCTTAACCTGGATTCCTTTAGTTTAGGGAAAGAGAAGGATAGGTAGGGAGAGTGTCAGTGTGTTTTACTGTGCGAATCCTTGTTTCTAGGGACAAAGAAGGAAAGTGAGGGGAATTCTCCTTGTGCTATAGTGTGCTTTAAAAAAACATTTTTTCTAGGGACAGAAAACTCTAGGTAGGGAGAGTGTCAGTTTCTTTCACTGTGCGAGTCCTTGTTTCTAGGGACAAAGAAGGAAAGTGAGGGGAATTCTCCTTGTGCTATAGTGTGCTTTAAAAAAACATTTTTTCTAGGGACAGAAAACTCTAGGTAGGGAGAGTGTCAGTTTCTTTCACTGTGCGAGTCCTTGTTTCTAGGGGCAAAGAAGGAAAGTGAGGGGAATTCTCCTTGTGCTATAGTGTGCTTTAAAAAAACATTTTTTCTAGGGACAGAAAACTCTAGGTAGGGAGAGTGTCAGTTTCTTTCAATTGTGCGAGTCCTTGTTTCTAGGGACAAAGAAGGAAAGTGAGGGGAATTCTCCTTGTGCTATAGTGTGCTTTAAAGTGTTTAAGTGTTGCTGCAGCCAATCACCTCCTGTCTTGAGATCTTTTGAGTTTAATAAAATCCTATGAGTAGGCGTCGGCTTAACGGTCTTTGCTGGAATGGCCTGATAAGAAGATAAGACCTGTGTTGGTGGTTTCCTTGATTGAATGATGGAATGAACGGTGAGTGGACTTTAGCAAACTTAACTTAACGATAGCATTACTTCAAGAAGATGACATCTGATGTGTGCTTAGGTAGCACAGGAATTATAGGCTGTGTGCTCTGTAAACAGCAGCCTAAAATTCCACAACAGTAATGGCGACTCACGGTTGGGACCAATTGCGGCCTCTTTGAGCATCAGATCAGCAGAGGGGGGAGAGTGGACCTGCGATGTGATGTGTAAAGAGGCTGTACTTTGAAACGAACAAAAAAAAAAAATTTGTCTTTTTGAAATAATGTTTTAAGTTTGCAGCGTGTGTATGTCTGCGAATCGTATGTGTGTGTGTGATTTTGTCATGGATCGTATGCCTGTGAATTTGATTGTGTGTGGGTATGCCTGCATGTGCCTGTGTGATTGTTTGTGCGATGTATTGAGAAGTCTGATGCCAGCCATGGCTGCTGCATTGTCCTGGTCTTTGTGAGCCATGAGGTTTAGCGGGGGTGGGGCTGCCAGCATCTCAGGTACAAGGGTGAAAGTTGGTGACTTTCTGTAAATAGCATGTTTTGTAGTGGGAGGGCCCTGAGAGATGATCTGATGGAAACTGTGGGCTGTAAGAGTGTAACTAAGTGAGAAATATAGACTGTATATTGTGTATGAAATGAAGGTATAGATGTGGTATTTAGTGCACTGAACAGTTTGTAAAGTAGATTGCTTGGCTGCCATGTGCTTGAATGGGGGAAGGGCTTTGTGTTGCTGGGCTATGCCCTAAGGGAAGGACAATGGTGCTGGAAGGGAAACGCCCTGAGGGAAAGACACTCTAAGCAGATGTACAAGCAACAATATACTGTATGTGTGTGGTGTTTGTGATTTCTATGAAAAATAGAAATGAATAGATTGTGATTTTTGCCTTTATAGGGGACAAAGACACATGTCCCCATAAGTGTAAAAATATTAAGTGTTTGGTTTTTGAGTTGAAAGTTCCTGCCAAGTGGCCAGGCTGAGGCCACTGTGTGTGAACTTTAGGTAGAGAAGTGGTGAATATCTCAGAGTATATGAACTTAGAGAAATTAATATGTTTTTAATATTGTCATGTAACTCACATTTATTGAATGTGCTGTTTAGTTGGCCAAAGGGAGGCTAAGTTTGTAAGTGTACATGTGGTCCTTGTAGAGTGTAGCTGACACCTTTTTCAGTGGATTTTGATGATAATTTAGAAAAGTTTCAATGGTGTAGTCAGTCTTTGTGGAGAAAAACATTTTTGATTTTCTTTTAAAGAGATGCTGGTTTTGGCGGGAAAAATTGCATGCGTCAATGGCGCAATTTTTGTTGTCCATGAGGTGCTGTGGTGGGTCATCCACCATTTTGTAGTCCTGGCTTGTCGGCCATTTTGAGAGACGTTTACAGTTTGAGATAGGAAGTTCCAGTTTAGCAAACACGGCCCCTGAATATGCTGTATTGGCATTTGTTGATTGGCGCAGTTTTGTGTCCTGTTTTGTGCGCTTGCAGTTTGACCTGTGCACTGCTGGGGAGAGTGCTGGGATGCCAGAGTGACATACTGAGGATGGTTTTGTCTTTGGTTTAAATTGCTTTTCTAAGCATCACCTTTTGAGGTGAGTTGAGTGGTATCTTAAAATAGCGCGGTTTTACCCCGAGGGGCCACAACGCGCTTGCGGACACACGCACATGCTGGGGCCTAGTTATGGATAGGATCTGGCTGACCTACCAGCAGTTGGAGTGTGGGAGGAGGCCAACGCAGACACAGGGAGGACATGCAAACTCCATGCAGATGGTGTTAGGAGGGGGGATTTCTCTGTTTTCATTTAAGTAGATGTGAGCTATTGCAGGGTCGGCTGGCTTTGCAGTATATGAAAAACTTCACTTTACACTGAATTTTGATGGATTGTAAGACTAACAGAGTTTTTGTACAATGATGTGTTTTTATGTTTAAATATTTCCTTCCCAGAAGGCAATTCATATGTTTTGAAGCTTGTATTGTATAGCCTGTAGAGGAGGAGTGGGGGTTTTGGTCGAAACCCCTAGAGCCATCTTTTTGCAGGAGTTTTGTATTTGAGTCAACTTGTGGTTTTGCTTGCAGGGGATGTTTGGGTCAGGACCCTCCCATTTGCAAAGGGGGATTTTATTCCACCATTTTCTTGACAAGGTTTTAAATTGTTGAAATATATAATGTGTAGCCATGGATTTTTTTGGAGTCTTGATAGACACAGCAATGTGGCTGGGCTCCCCCCCCTCCCCCTCCCTCTTCCTGAACAATTGATATGTAAATAAACCAGTTTGGTTTTTTTAAGTAGCTGAGCATAACCGGAAGTTTCTTTTCAGCATTTATATATCAGCAGAAAGTTAGTGGGAGGAGCTTGGGGTTTTTAAAGGTGAGCAATGAGATTTGTGTCTGGAAGGAAAATGGAAAGCATTTTGGCGTTTAAAAGTGTTTTATATTTTGTTCCAGTTTTGTGAAGTTTTGTACTGTAAATACAGTTTTGGGTAGAGAGAAAAACAGGGGGTATCACCATTATTCTATCATCTAGATACAGAGAGAAGCCACATTGTTCTGCAGGTGGTAAACTGGCGTAATTGTTCTGTGAGGTTTAGTCTGACAACGCAGTGTATGGGTGTATAGCGGAAATTGCTTGTGTATGCATGCACTGTGAGGGGTAGAGGCCTAATTCGGGGGTTGATCTGTGGTTGTTCTGTAGTTCCAAAAGTGTTGGGACAACAAGCCATAGATATGACGCCTTGGTTAGGGTTTCTAGTTGGAGGACTTGACCATATAGTGGTTGTAGTTCTTCAATCCACCGTATAAGAAGACACCGGGCGGTGCTCTCCGAAAATGGGTGCAACGGTTTAACCTGGACGCAGGTTTAAGACGATAAGCCGATTCGAATCGCCATGGACACAAGGAGGTCTGTGCAAAGAGAAGGAATGGAGGCTTCCCATAGTCAGACGGTCACACAGTGCACGAAGCCTAGTTTTGGGACAAAGGCCTTTGAACCCCAAAAAGATTAACATAGGTGGTCCAAGGATACTATTTTGGGTATCCCTCTGGAATGGATGTAGTTGAGCTGCGGCTTCAGAAATCTGTAATGATGAGGAACAGTGGCTCATGCCCGTTTGTTTGAACTTTGTATGGCTGGTACATGGAAGGTTCTCGAGCTGCTCTCATGGTTGTCCCATTGTATTTTTTTCTATTGCTGAAAGAGTGAAGGGAGAATTCTGGCGGTTTGTTTTTTTCATTTTTGGTTTTGGAAACTTTGAAGTATCTCCCCCACGTTTGTATCTGAGTGTTTATATGTAGTAACGTGAATATGTTCGAACTTACCGCGGCAATCCTCCGATGCGTCGCAGCTGTTGTATGTTTGTAGGAACGGGAAAAGTAAGGGTTACAGAGGGTTTTGTTTGAATCGGTTTTGAAAGAATGTCATTGACAATTTACCATTCTTTGCAGGTTAAATATGAAGGATAGAGTAATGATTTTGCTTATAAGTATTTTTCAGGTCCAAGGAGCTTGTACACAGAGAACAGGTGTATGTAGACAGCTGTACATATGGATAAATATGAGTCTAAGGGAGGTAAAAGTATCACAGGCTATTTCATTGTTTCTTTTTTCCTGCAACACGCATTTCTTCCTTCAGTCTGTAATGAGGAAGAAAAGGGGGGAGAAGTGATAAATGTAAGAGTGACAGTTTTTTTTTTGTCAAACGAATAATGTTAACCTCTGTAATTCTAACCAAGTTTGTGCCAAGACGGTCTTTCTTTTGATAGAATTTGAATCGGCGAGCAGCAGTCTGGTGAAGTAGGTTCCCATCCCAGAGGCTAAGAACCTTTTGGCAATGGTTCCAGGTATTGTAAGCCACGCACAGGTTATGCAGTGACCACAGTCCCGATGTCTGGGTTATTGTCATATGAGGGTTGTTTGGAGGTCAATCAAAATCAGGGTCGTACTCTCCTCATTAGCTGTCACTTATATTCTCGGCTGATGGGGTGGGTGCGATCGTTGTGACATGAACTTCAAAATGTCCACCAAAAGGTTTTCACGAGTCCCTCCTGGACCCTGACTCAGTAATCAGTTTACATTCTTTCCAACCAGGTGACTGGGTCGTTGTAAAGAAGCTTGAGGGATGAGACCACGCCAGCCACTGCACGAAGCGGCTCAACCACACCAAAGTATGAGGAGTATCTTTGTTTATTTATATTTTTGTTGTTTAGTAAATTTTAGCAAGGCTAACGATGAAAAGCATCCCAAGTTATTATGTAAAGTGTATTTCCTGACTAGCTCAGAAAGCGAACAGGACCGATGGTCTGTTCTGAGTCTTCACCGAGTTTTAGTCCCCAGCGACGACAGTGGTACATGCCATTTATGATGTTATTATGGGTATGAGGAGTTTTGACAAACTAGTGAAGACTCCAAACAGACACTTGTCAATGGAATCTAACGATGCATTTTTAGAGGGTAAAATTGGTTAGTTTTAATGGCTCTGTCTCTTGTCGGTTTGGGTATCTAGGCAGCCCACAAGTGTGTTTGAACTTTAGTTTGGTGTTTATGCGGATCTGCAGCTTATAAAGGTAATTCCCCCAAAGCAAGAGGTTCATGCGTGATGGTGAAGCTTTCCCAGCATCTTATCTCATGGCCGATCGCGAGGATCTGATGGCGCAGGAAATTAAGAATGGCAGGGACAGCTAGAAGGGATTTGTTCACCAACCCCGACCAG
The DNA here is from genome assembly GCA_029206835.1 of Rana muscosa. NCBI lineage: Eukaryota > Metazoa > Chordata > Amphibia > Anura > Ranidae > Rana > Rana muscosa. Next base: position 172,004,455 of record CM055117.1, on the reverse strand, counting down.
GTCTGGGCATGGGGTCCTGGATGTACAAGGTGGGGGGGGGGCTCGGGCTTGGGATACGATTGAACAATTCTCATCCGTTAAGGATAGGGTTCTTCATGTAATTGTTGAAGCCAGAGCTGTAGCTAAGTGAAGGTTGGGAGTCTATTTTAAGGGTTTGGGGATCTAATTTTTATTTTACAGCGGATCGTGGTTAAAGGAAGTGGGAATATATATACTCATGTCGTTTTATTTCTATTCTTTCTATGTCGTGACGAGGTGCTCCTGTTGCCTGATTTGATGCGTGACCAGAGTTTCCTTAATGAGACGCCCCGAAGCCGGACCCACATACAAGACACAGAGGATCACAGACGGATCAGCGATTACTACAGCTCACCATGTCGTGTCCTCCTTTATAAGTCATGCCCCTGAAGAGTAGAGTCTACATGTCAAGCCGTGTTTTCCTTTTTATGGACTAAGGACTGATTCATTTACAGGTGTAAGAAGCAGATCAACTCTCATCGAGGGACACATGGGGTGCATATGACAAAAAAGGGAGGACTGTTGTGAAGATTTTTATGGAGATGTATTTAATATGTATTGTCGTAGTGTCACCCAGTGTTAGTACTTCCGCAACCCGCTCTAAAAGAGCTGATTGGGGTAGTCTGAGGCTGGTTGAATCCCGTCTGATAGGGGAAAACGTCTTGAGGTTGGAGTGTGATGTTTGCAGGGTGCGGATATGTCCGCCAACGGGGGCCCTCTGTGCATTAGCATGGACGATCGTTAAGGAGGGGATATGCTCGCTCTGCAATGACATCATTGGTTATAGGCGGATGCGCGCTCTTGTCTCTGCTGTGTCTGATCAACATTGGTTGGAATTCGTAGCGCGCGTCTGCAGATAGCCTCCCTCCCCCATTCAATAATAGTATAATCTTAATATGCGTTATTCTATGGAATAGCGCAGAATAAGAATTCCTATCAACGGTAACTTTAGCCATCATACGTTATTGTATTCATTGTATGTATTATTGTATTGAATCCTTTAAGCCATATTTCTTGAGTGGGATCCATGTATGGCATCTCCTGTTGGAAGGAATGTCCAGGTATTGCCATTTTCCTGTGATGTCCCCGCCCAGGGGGGAGGGGATTGGTTGCTGCAGCCAACCACCTCCTGTGTGAGATCTTTTGAGTTTAATAAAAGCCTATGATTAGGCGTCGGCTAGACAGTCGATGCTGGAATGGCCTGATGATAAGACCTATGTGTGAGGCTTGCTTCTTGGAATGAATGATGGGTGAGTGGAACTTAGGCGAAAGATAGCATTATTGCAAAAAGATGAAATCTGATATGTGTGCTTAGATAGCACAGGAATTATGGGCTGTGTGCTCTGTAAACAGCAGCCTAGAATTCCACAACACTAGTACTGACAGTAAATTATATCTCTTATACTGTATGAATAACTGAGCATTGAGACAATATTAAATTGAAATAAATGTAAGATTTTACTTAAGCTCTTGGTAAAGAAAAGGGTAACATCAATGACAGTTTACAGAATAATCATTTGTAATGCGAAGCCCAGTCACACTAACACACTATATGGTTAACACATAACAAGTGCGCCACGCGGGCGACCGTTAGCTAAGTGCCCTGTGGCACAGTAACCAAACCACCTCAGGAACCCCCACCAGGCCTGGTTCTGATATCTACAACTTAGTCCTTTTTTCTTCACCGGCAGATCTTTAACGGTGGTGCACATTAACAGAGTACAAAACTTTGTAATCCAATGGGGTAGGTAAAGATGGAGTAGAAACTTGACTATGCGAACAGTAGGTTCGGTTCTAACAAGGGTCTTCAATGAAAGCACTAAGAACAACTCATACGCCACGGCAGTCTATAGGCCTATATGCAGTAACAGTATATCGGTTGGGCATATGCCCTCTCACCCGCCCGGACTACGGTCCCAGTCCGGGAACTTCCACCTGTTGTGTCCTCACACACACACTCCGTCTCTTCAGCGATCGGGTCCCCGATCCAACAAGGCTGTAGTGAAGCGAAGTCAGATGCCACCCAGGCTCGCAGAGGGGTGGAAGGCTCTTTGGTGCTGCGCAAGGCCTCAGGCTTCAGGCCCTGCACTCCGACACGTCCGCACAGGAGGATCAGTCTCTGAAGTCTCGTGTCCCAAAGAGGCCTTGCCCAGCCTCGCCTCCTCCTTTTATAACCCCTCCCATGAGTCTCTGCGGCGGAACATTGCCGAATGGGGTTCTGGGTAATGTAGTCTCTCTGCATTAAAGGGGAACACCCCGCTACACACTCCCCCCACTTGAACTCTTTGGTCCCCAAAGATAAACCTTAACAAAGACTATGTACAACTCTAGACAATTCTACAAACGATGTTGGCATAGGGAATTCCCACCAAAACTGAGGAGCAGAATTCCCTTGCCCACAGGTCACATTATCATAGGTGGCCTGCCTAGCTGTGCCAGAGAGTGAGCTGGGGTTGCCCTCCACTAAATGGACAGTGGAGGGATCCAGATTTTCAGCATTCCTCCTAGCGGTAACTACAGAATCCTCTGAGCTATTCCCCATTTGTGGGTAGGTCAGCTTCTTAGGAGGCCGGATGACTCTTCGAGCCCTTTGGTCTCTTGGGATTTCTGGCTCTGGTGCCACAGACTCCTCTTCCTCTGAGCAACCATCATGGGCATCTTCCCAGTAATCTGCTGAGGGACTAGAGGGGATGAATTCTGTGGCTTCTGGGTTCAGTGTTTCATCTGTGGTGTCTTCAGTGGTTGGAAGGTCTATGGTAGAAGTTCCTGGAGTTGGGGAAGGCCACAGCCAATTAAGTTCTCCATCCTCATCTCCACTAAGTTGAGAGGCCTCTCCATCTTCAGCTCGGGAGGCCTGCGACCGAGTGTTCGGCCTAGGAGTATCCAGGATAGATGTCGGTTCAGGGGAGTCTCCCACGGGAGGTATTCTAACTGCCTCAGCAAGTGGGAGCAGGTGGTTTCGATGCCACGTCTTCAGAGGGCCCACCTTTCCTTCCGGCTTCAACTTGTAGACAGGCAGGCCCGGCAACTTCCTACAGATGACATAAGGTTCAGATCTCCATCTATCTGCAAGTTTGTGCTTCCCAGGGACCCCCAGATTGCGTAACAGTACTCGATCCCCGGGCTGTAGGTCTTGTACCCGGACCTTCAAGTCGAAGTTTCTTTTGTTTCGAGCTCCCCTTTGATCTGAGGCAGCTTGAGCTTGTTCATAGGCTACTTTCAGGCTGTGTCTGAGCCTGTCCACATATCCTTTGTGGGATGTGGCTGAGGAATGGTCCAGAGAGGTGCCAAAGGCCAAGTCCACAGGTAGTCTCGCTTCTCTCCCAAACATGAGTCGATATGGGGAGTAGCCTGTAGCATCACTGATGGTGCAGTTGTAAGCATGCACTAGGGCTGCTATATGTTTGCTCCAATGTTGCTTTTTCTCACTTTCCAGAGTCCCCAACATGTTGAGCAAGGTTCGGTTAAACCTTTCCGGCTGAGCATCTCCTTGTGGGTGGTAAGGTGTAGTTCGAGTCTTCTTGATTCCCAACGAATCCAGGAGTTTCCGGATCAGTTTACTCTCAAAGTCCCTTCCTTGATCTGAATGAAGTCGCTGTGGCAGCCCATAATGGACAAAGTACTTCTCCATAAGTACCTTGGCTACGGTGGAGGCCTTCTGATCTTTGGTTGGGAAAGCTTGGGCATACCGGGTGAAATGGTCGGTTATCACCAGAACATTTCCTAGTCCACTCAGGTCGGGTTCAAGGGCGAGAAAGTCAATGCATACCAGATCCATTGGGCCCTGACTTTGTAGATGGCCCATTGGGGCAGCTTGATGGGGTAAAGTCTTCCTCTGGATGCATCGTGCACATGAGTGGCAGTACTCTTCTACCTCTGCCCTCATGCAGGGCCAATAGAACCGACTTCTGACAAGTTGAAAGGTCCTTTCAGCCCCTAGATGGCCATGATTGTCATGCAGGGCAATCAGAACAGTCTCTCGATGTTTCTCTGGGAGGAACAGCTGCCACTTATCTTCTGAGTCATCAGAGGGGCCCCTTCGGTAGACCACTCCCTAATGTACCTGCAATCTGTCCCATTCTTTCCTCAACAGGCGAGCTTCCCTTGAGGGATGATGCAGGAGTTTGTTTGGATCCTGATTCTCCAGCGCCTCCAGGACCAATCTCCCCATGGGGTCTTCCAATTGGTCACTCCTCAACTCCTTCTTGGACAATCTCGGCAGGTTGTCTTCGTCCAATTGAGTCACCCCACAGTAGTGTTTTGGGACTCCCACCATGGTAACTCCTATTTCTCCTGCTCTGGAGCCTCCTCTGGCCTGGAATTCAGCTCCTTGACAAAGGGCCCGCACCCCGTCCGGTGCCACTTGGGTCCAATCTTCTACATCACTGGTGGGGGCATGAGATCTCCTGGACAGAGCGTCTGCGTCTCTATTCCCAGCCCCTGGCCTATACTTTAGGCTGAAGTTGAAGTGCGGACAGTGCGGCCAGCCACCTGTGTCCAGTGGCGTCCAGCTTGGCCGTGGTGAAAAGGTAGGTAAGGGGGTTGTTGTCGGTCTTCACAGTCAACTCCGCCCCATACAGGTAGTCTTTGAGCTTGTCTACTACCGCCCACTTAAGGGCCAGGAACTCCAGCTTGTGAGTGGGGTAGTTCTTTTCAGAGGGGGTCAAGCTCCTGCTCACATAGGCAACAAGCCGTTGTTGCCCTTCGTGTTCTTGATAAAGTACTCCTCCCAGACCGTCATGACTAGCATCTACGTGTAGTTCATAGGGCTTGGTTGGGTCTGCGTAGGCCAAGACTGGGGCAGTGGTTAGGCTCTCCATTAATGCCTGGAAGGCCTCTTCACACTTCTGGTTCCACTGATTTCTGATTGACTCTCCCGGCTTCCTGGGCCCTGAGTCATCCTCTTCTCCCTCAGTCTTGAGCAGTTCATTTAATGGTCTAGCAATTCGGGCGAATCCCTCCACAAACCTCCTATAGTAGGAGCAGAAACCCAAGAAGGATCTGAGTTCTGTTACTGTGGTGGGCCATGGCCAGGAGGTAACTGCCTCCAATTTCTCGGGGTCTGTGGCCACCCCTTCTTCGGACACTATGTGCCCCAGATAGTTCACAGAAGACTGGTAGAACCGACACTTTTCAGGCGAAAGTTTGAGTCCCTCCTCACTGAGTCTCCTCAAGACTTTTTCCAGCCTCTCCTCATGTTCCTCCAGGGTTCTTCCAAAGACTATGACATCGTCCAGGTACACAAGGACTTCAATAAGGTTCATGTCTCCTACAGTCTTCTCCATAAGACGCTGGAAAGTAGCTGGGGCTCCAGACAGACCTTGGGGCATCCGGTCGAATTCAAAGAACCCTACTGGGGTTATGAAAGCTGTCTTTTCCTTGTCTTCTGGGTGCATGGGGATCTGATAGTACCCGCTCTTGAGATCCATAACACTGAACCACTTGGCTCCAGACAAACTCTGTAGGGCATCCTCTATCCTTGGAGTAGTATACTGGTCGGGTACAGAAAACTCTAGGTAGGGAGAGTGTCAGTTTCTTTCACTGTGCGAGTCCTTGTTTCTAGGGACAAAGAAGGAAAGTGAGGGGAATTCTCCTTGTGCTATAGTGTGCTTTAAAAAAACATTTTTTCTAGGGACAGAAAACTCTAGGTAGGGAGAGTGTCAGTGTCTTTTACTGTGCGAGTCCTTGTTTCTAGGGACAAAGAAGGAAAGTGAGGGGAATTCTCCTTGTGCTATAGTGTGCTTTAAAAAAACATTTTTTTCTAGGGACAGAAAACTCTAGGAAGGGAGAGTGTCAGTTTCTTTCACTGTGCGAGTCCTTGTTTCTAGGGACAAAGAAGGAAAGTGAGGGGAATTCTCCTTGTGCTATAGTGTGCTTTAAAAAAACATTTTTTCTAGGGACAGAAAACTCTAGGTAGGGAGAGTGTCAGTTTCTTTCACTGTGCGAGTCCTTGTTTCTAGGGACAAAGAAGGAAAGTGAGGGGAATTCTCCTTGTGCTATAGTGTGCTTTAAAAAAACATTTTTTCTAGGGACAGAAAACTCTAGGTAGGGAGAGTGTCAGTTTCTTTCACTGTGCGAGTCCTTGTTTCTAGGGACAAAGAAGGAAAGTGAGGGGAATTCTCCTTGTGCTATAGTGTGCTTTAAAAAAACATTTTTTCTAGGGACAGAAAACTCTAGGTAGGGAGAGTGTCAGTTTCTTTCACTGTGCGAGTCCTTGTTTCTAGGGACAAAGAAGGAAAGTGAGGGGAATTCTCCTTGTGCTATAGTGTGCTTTAAAAAAACATTTTTTCTAGGGACAGAAAACTCTAGGTAGGGAGAGTGTCAGTTTCTTTCACTGTGCGAGTCCTTGTTTCTAGGGACAAAGAAGGAAAGTGAGGGGAATTCTCCTTGTGCTATAGTGTGCTTTAAAAAAACATTTTTTCTAGGGACAGAAAACTCTAGGTAGGGAGAGTGTCAGTGTCTTTTACTGTGCGAGTCCTTGTTTCTAGGGACAAAGAAGGAAAGTGAGGGGAATTCTCCTTGTGCTATAGTGTGCTTTAAAAAAAAAATTTTTCTAGGGACAGAAAACTCTAGGTAGGGAGAGTGTCAGTGTCTTTTACTGTGCGAGTCCTTGTTTCTAGGGACAAAGAAGGAAAGTGAGGGGAATTCTCCTTGTGCTATAGTGTGCTTTAAAAAAACATTTTTTCTAGGGACAGAAAACTCTAGGTAGGGAGAGTGTCAGTTTCTTTCACTGTGAGAGTCCTTGTTTCTAGGGACAAAGAAGGAAAGTGAGGGGAATTCTCCTTGTGCTATAGTGTGCTTTAAAAAAACATTTTTTCTAGGGACAGAAAACTCTAGGTAGGGAGAGTGTCAGTTTCTTTCACTGTGCGAGTCCTTGTTTCTAGGGACAAAGAAGGAAAGTGAGGGGAATTCTCCTTGTGCTATAGTGTGCTTTAAAAAAACATTTTTTCTAGGGACAGAAAACTCTAGGTAGGGAGAGTGTCAGTTTCTTTCACTGTGCGAGTCCTTGTTTCTAGGGACAAAGAAGGAAAGTGAGGGGAATTCTCCTTGTGCTATAGTGTGCTTTAAAAAAACATTTTTTCTAGGGACAGAAAACTCTAGGTAGGGAGAGTGTCAGTTTCTTTCACTGTGCGAGTCCTTGTTTCTAGGGACAAAGAAGGAAAGTGAGGGGAATTCTCCTTGTGCTATAGTGTGCTTTAAAAAAACATTTTTTCTAGGGACAGAAAACTCTAGGTAGGGAGAGTGTCAGTTTCTTTCACTGTGCGAGTCCTTGTTTCTAGGGACAAAGAAGGAAAGTGAGGGGAATTCTCCTTGTGCTATAGTGTGCTTTAAAAAAACATTTTTTCTAGGGACAGAAAACTCTAGGTAGGGAGAGTGTCAGTTTCTTTCACTGTGTGAGTCCTTGTTTCTAGGGACAAAGAAGGAAAGTGAGGGGAATTCTCCTTGTGCTATAGTGTGCTTTAAAAAAACATTTTTTCTAGGGACAGAAAACTCTAGGTAGGGAGAGTGTCAGTTTCTTTCACTGTGCGAGTCCTTGTTTCTAGGGACAAAGAAGGAAAGTGAGGGGAATTCTCCTTGTGCTATAGTGTGCTAAAGCATTCCTCATCAACCATCTTTGAAATCCTTGTTTTTTGGACAGCCAGGGAAATTGTCGTTGTGCTATTCTGTGCAAAAGCAATCATCCTCAACCATATTTAGAAATCCTTAAGTAAAGGGACAGAGAAGGACACCTGAAGGTAGCCCTTATTGCTTTTTTCCCATCTCCCTGCAGGCCATCTATTAGAATGTCTGGAAGGCAAACAAGGAGAGGCAGACAGTCAGGAGGCAATAAAAGAGGGCAAGCAGGCTCTGTGTCTGGGGGCAACAGTGCTGGTCGTGGACGCGGTGCATTGTCATCAGCACATGGCCATGGGACACGCTTGTCCTTCTTTTCGGCAGCTGGACATGTTGAGCCACATCATGCCGAAGACTTGGTAGAGTGGATGACCAAGCCCTCCTCCTCCTCCTCATCCTCTCTCACCCAGGCTCAGGGTACTGGCAAAGCAGCTGCCAAAGCGTCCTCTTCCCTGGTATCAATGTCAGACTCATCATCAGTCACTCCTTCCCTAGACCCACCATGTCCTCCTCCTGAGGAGTCCCCCGAACTGTTTGAGCACAGTGTTGGGTACATGCTCCAGGAGGATGCCCAGCGTTTCGAAGGGTCTGATGATGAAACCCAGCTACAGGAAGGCAGTAGCGTGAGAGCAGACAGAGGGGATGCTCAAGAAGGACACCAATCTGGCAGTCATGTTCCAGCAGCTGCAGCATACTGCCAGATTGGCTCCAGTGATGAGGAGGGAGGGGTTGATGAGGTCACTGACTCCACGTGGGTGCCTAATAGGAGAGAGGAGGAGGAGGAGGATGAGGAGGAGGCACATCTCCAATGCCCTTTGGTGGCCAGCGTAAGGGCAGTACACCGACGGAATCACACCGCAGAGCTCCGCCTGTGCAGGGCGCTGCCTCTGCCCGTCATTCAAAAAGTTCCTTGGTGTGGGCCTTTTTTGAGGCTAGTGCATCACAGCTGCTGTTTGCAACATATGTCTCAAGCGTATATCGCGTGGCCAAAACATCAGCCGCTTGGGTACCACATGCCTGACCAGACATATGTTGACCTGCCATGCAGCTCGTTGGCAAGCCTACCTCAAAGACCCACACCAAAGAACAAAGCGGACCTCTCCTTGCACCGCATCAGCTGGGATCTCCAACCCCACTATAACTTCAGTCCTCTCTGAAACATGCACTGAGAGGAATGAAGGTGTAGAATTAGGTGTGTCACAGCCAAGTACTTGCGGCCACTCTGCTAGCAGTACACCGACGTCCGATTCTAGCAGGCAAATTTCCCTGCCCCAGCTGCTGGACCGTCGAAAGAAGTTCACTCCCAGCCATCCACATGCCCAGCGGTTGAATGCTAGCTTGGCTAAATTGCTAGCGCTTCAACTGCTGCCTTTTCAGTTGGTAGACTCGGCCCCCTTCCGTGAGTTTGTGCAATGTGCGGTTCCTCAGTGGCAGGTTCCCAAACGCCACTTTTTCTCACGGAAGGCTATTCCGGCTCTCTACCGGCATGTGGAAGGCAATGTCTTGGCCTCGCTGGACAGGGCGGTCAGCGGTAAGGTGCATATTACCGCTGACTCATGGTCCAGCAGGCATGGACAGGGACGTTACCTTTCTTTCACGGCCCATTGGGTCACTCTTTTGGCAGCTGGGAAGGATGCAGGACAAGGTGCAGTAGTGTTGGAGGTTGTTCCACCGCCACGCCTCCAAAATGCTACTACTGGTTGTGACACACCTCTCTCCTCCACCCCCTCCTCTTCTTCTTCCTCCATGGCCTCTTCCTGTGGTTTGTCCTATGAACCAGCGGTGCTCCGTAGCCGTTCACGGGGCTACGCAAGTACGCAGGCAAAAAGATGCCATGCCGTGCTTGCGCTGGTGTGTTTGGGGGACAGAAGCCACACTGGGGCAGAGGTCCTGTCTGCTCTGCAGGGCCAGGCCGAGAGGTGGTTGACGCCACGCCAGCTTAAGCCAGGAATGGTGGTTTGCGACAATGGCACCAACCTCCTCTCCGCCCTCCGACAGGGACAACTGACCCATGTGCCCTGTGTGGCTCACGTCCTTAACCTGGTGGTGCAGCGGTTCTTGGGCAGGTACCCGGGCTTACAGGATGTCCTGAGGCAGGCCAGGAAAGTCTGTGTGCATTTCCGCAGATCTTATAATGCCAGTGCTCGCCTGGCTGAGCTGCAAAAGGAGTTGAACCTGCCCAAGAACCGCCTTATATGTGACATGCCCACCAGGTGGAACTCAACGTTGGCCATGCTGCAGCGGCTGCACACGCAGCAGAGGGCCATCAATGAGTACCTGTGCGACTACGGCACCAGGACAGGGTCAGGGGAGCTTGGTTTTTTTTCTCCACGCCAGTGGGGCATGATCAGGGATGCATGCACTGTCCTGGCACCATTTGAGGAGGCCACGAGGATGGTGAGCAGTGACAGTGCATGCATCAGTGACACTGTACCTCTTGTCCACCTGTTGGAGCACACGCTGCGTGGAATAATGGACAGGGCACTTGAGGCAGAACAGAGGCAGGAAGAGGAGGACTTCCTTGCCTCTCAAGGCCCCCTTTACCCAGACAGTGTTCCTTCTGTCCCACCCATCGCACAGGAAGAGGAGGAGGAGGAGGAGGAGGAGGAGGATTGTGTCAGCATGGAGGTGGAGGCTGGCACTCAGCATCATCAGCAGCAGTCTTTTAGGGATGATTTACAGTCCCAAGAAACCAGTGGACTTGTACGTGGCTGGGAGGAGGTGGCTGCGGATCATGTCGTCCTTAGTGACCCAGAGGACTCCGGAGCGAATGCCTCAGCAAACCTACGCTGCATGGCCTCCCTGATCCTGCAAATTCTGCGGAAGGATCCTCGTATTCTTCGGATCAAGGAGAGGGACCATTACTGGCTGGCCACTCTCCTTGATCCACGGTACAAGGGTAAGGTTGCAGACCTTATGTTACCTTCGCAGAGGGAGCAGAGGATGAGACAACTCCGGGAGGCCTTGCAGAAAGGTCTGTGCAACGCGTTCCCAGAGACTGGGAGGTTACAAACTCCTGGTCCTGGACAACGAGTTGCTGAGGCTTCGGCCAGTCAAAGAAGGAGCGGTGGGGAAGGTGGCCGTCTGACCGATGCGTTCAGACAATTCTTTAGTCCGCAGCCCCAAAGTATGATCGGTTCCAGCAACCATCGCCAGCGTCTGATAAACATGGTGCAGGAATATCTAGGGGCAAGGTCAGACTTGGACACCTTCCCCACCGAAAATCCTCTGGCTTACTGGGTCTTGAGGATGGATCACTGGCCAGAGCTTGCACAGTATGCAATTGAGCTACTGGCCTGTCCTGCATCCAGCGTTCTTTCGGAACGCACATTCAGTGCTGCTGGAGGATTTGTCACGGATCACAGGGTGCGCCTGTCCACCGACTCGGTTGATCGACTGACTTTCATCAAGATGAACCAGTCTTGGATCACCACCAGCTACCACACACCTGATGCTGATATAACAGACTAATTGATTTTAACATGTCACATCCCTTCAAGACTGATGCTGATGCTGAGTGCCTGTGCTGTTATGTTGACTGGCTATCCTCCTCCTCCGAGTCCTCAATGATACGATTGATGATGATAGCTTGGAAGATCATTTTTGTTTATGGGTGCCGCCACCAGTGGCTAAGGCCCAATTTTTCAGCCCCTGTTTTACAGGGGCGTGTAATTACAATTTTTTTAGCAATAATTTGCCATAGGGCTCATTGCTGTGCTCCAAGTACAGTATCTGTGAGGGGTTGGAGTGTTGTGGCACCAGTGCCTAAGGCCCAATTTTTCAGCCCCTGTTTAAAAGGGGCGTGTCATTACAATTTTTGAAGCAATACTTTGCAACAGGGCTCATTGCTGTGCTCCAAGTACAGTATCTGTGAGGGGTTGTAGTGTTGTGCCACCAGTGCCTAAGGCCCAATTTTTCAGCCCCTGTTTAACAGGGGCGTGTCATTACAATTTTTGAAGCAATACTTTGCAACAGGGCTCATTGCTGTGCTCCAAGTACAGTATCTGTGAGGGGTTGTAGTGTTGTGCCACCAGTGCCTAAGGTCCAATTTTTCAGCCCCTGTTTAACAGGGGCGTGTCATTACAATTTTTGAAGCAATACTTTGCAACAGGGCTCATTGCTGTGCTCCAAGTACAGTATCTGTGAGGGGTTGTAGTGTTGTGCCACCAGTGCCTAAGGCCCAATTTTTCAGCCCCTGTTCAACAGGGGCATGCAATTACAATTCTTGATCTAATAATTCACAGCAGGGCCCATTGCTGCACCCACCAAGAGTAACTCTGAGGGCTTACAGTGTTGTGGCAACGCCACCACCACCACCACCACCACGAAAGGCCCAATTTTTCAGCCCCTGTTCAAAAGGGGCATGTAATTACAATTCTTGATCTAATAATTCACAGCAGGGCCCATTCCTGCACCCACCAAGAGTAACTCTGAGGGCTTACAGTGTTGTGGCAACACCACCACCACCACCACCACCACGAAAGGCCCAATTTTTCAGCCCCTGTTCAACAGGGGCATGCAATTACAATTCTTGATCTAATAATTCACAGCAGGGCCCATTGCTGCACCCACCAAGAGTAACTGTCAGGGCTTACAGTGTTGTGGCACCAGCACCACCATCAAAGGCCCAATTTTTACTACCACTGTTCAACAATTATATGTAATTAAAATTCCTGATATAATAGTTGACAGCAGGGCGTTCCAGCACCAACCAAGAGTAACTGTGAGTGCTTACAGTGTTGTGCCAACACCAACAACTAAGGGGCCTATTTCTGCAGAGTATATACGGCAGGTCCCTACTTTCAAACATCCAACTTACAAACGACTCCTACTTGCAAACGCAAGAAGACAACAGGAAGTGAGAGGAAATCTACCACTAGGAAGGAAAATTCTCTCCTGTAAGAATAAATATGGGAGAAAGGTGTCTCCTCTGTACTGATGCTTTATCAGCAATCCTTGTTTCAAGAAAATCACCACATTTCAAAAACAGTTGTCATTGGGACGGAAAGTGAGGTGAAATGTTCTGAACAGGGGCACAGACAGCAAAACAAATGTTACAGGGGTGATAACCCTTACCTATGTTTTCCAAAAAGTTTAAAAATAGATTTTTGGGCTGGAGCTACACTTCAACAATGTACCTGTTCAAAATTACAAACACATTCTACATAAGAACAAACCTACAGTCCCTGTCTTGTATGCACCGCCTGTATACGGCTGTTCAGAGTATATAGGGCCTTTTTTATTTTATGTGCGGGGTTCCCCTTAATATCCATACAAGACCCAAAGGGGCTGGTAATGGGCTGGGGTAGGGGGGGGGGGTCATGGGGTAGCTATGCCATTTTTCTTAAAGATTTTCATCCATATTACCGGGACCAGACATTACATTAAAGCCGCAAGCAGTTTTAAATGGCTTTTTTTTCCTTTAGAAGTGTCATTTTGTGCAGGGACAGTTCTAAACACGGGAAACACGTGGCACTTCACAGGCATACTTTAGACACCCCCCAGGTACGATATTTAAAGGAATATTTGACTTTTTTTTTTCACTTTATGCATCATTAAAATGACTGCTCCCGAAAAACGACCGTTTTTAAAACTTCTTTTTGCATTGATACATGTCCCCTGGTGCAGAACCTGGGTTCCCAAACCCTTTTTAGGACAATAACATGCATAATAGTTGTTATAATTAGCACTTTAGAATTCGAACGTTCGCATCCATTGTATTTAATAGGGTTCTAATGTTCGTACGAACTTTCGGTCCGTTCGCGGGTTCTGGTGCGAACCGAACCCGGGGGTGTTCGGCTCATCACTACTTACAATACCTGAAACCATTGACAAGGTTCTTAGCCTCTGGGATGGGAACCTACTTCACCAGACTGCTGCTTGCCGATTCAAATTCTATTAAAGAAAGACAGTCTTGGCACAAACTTGGTTAGAATTACAGAGGTTATTATTAGTTTGACAAAAATAAAAACTGTCACTCTTACATTTATCATTATCCCCCCTTTTCTTCCTCATTACAGACTGAAGGAAGAAATGTGTGGTGCAGGAAAAAAAGAAACAATGAAATAGCCTATGATACTTTTACCGCCTTAGACCCATATTTATCCATATGTACAGCTGTCTACATACACCTGTTCTCTGTGTACAAACTCCTTGGACCTGAAAAATACTTATAAGCAAAATCATTACTCTATCCTTCATATTTAACCTGCAAAGAATGGTAAAACAATAATGACATTCCTGTACATTGGTAAATTGTCAATGACATTCTTTCAAAACTGATTCAAACAAAACCCTCTGTAACCCTTACTTTTCCCGTTCCTACAAACATACAACAGCCGCGATGCATTGAAGGATTGCCGCGGTAAGTTCGAACATATTCACGTTACTACATACAAACATTCCGATACAAACGTGGGGGAAATACTTCCCAGTTTCCAAAACCACAAATGAAAAAAACAAAAAACAGCCAGAATTCTACCTTCACTCTTTCAGCAACAGGAAAAAATACAATGGGACAACCATGAGAGCAGCTCGAGAACCTTCCATGTACCAGCCATACAAGGTTCAAAACAAACGGGCATGAGCCACCATTCCTCATCATTACAGATTTCTGAAGCCGCAGCTCAACTACATCCATTCCAGAGGGATACCCAAAATAGTATCCTTGGACCACCTATGTTAATCTTTTTGGGGTTCAAAGGCCTTTGCCCCAAAACTAGGCTTCGTGCACTGTGTGACCGTCTGACTATGGGAAGCCTCCATTCCTTCCCTTTGCACAGACCTCCTTGTGTCCATGGCGATTCGAATCGGCTTATCGTCTTAAACCTGCGTCCAGGTTAAACCGTTGCACCCATTTTCGGAGATCACCGCCCGGTGTCTTCTTATACGGTGAATTGCAGAACTACAACCACTATATGGTCAAGTCCTCCAACTAGAAACCCTAACCGAGGTGTCAACTCTATGGCTTGTTGTCCCAACACTTTTGGAACTACAGCAACAACCACAGATCAACCCCCGAATTAGGCCTCTACCCCTCACAGTGTATGCATACACAAGCGTTTTCCGCTATACACCCATACACTGCGTTGTCAGACTAAACCTCACAGAACAATTACGCCAGTTTACCACCTGCAGAACAATGTGGCTTCTCTCTGTATCTAGATGATAGAATAATGGTGATACCCCCTGTTTTTCTCTCTACCCAAAACTGTATTTACAGTACAAAACTTCACAAAACTGGAACAAAATATAAAACACTTTTAAACGCCAAAATGCTTTCCATTTTCCTTCCAGACACAAATCTCATTGCTCACCTTTAAAAACCCCAAGCTCCTCCCACTAACTTTCTGCTGATATATAAATGCTGAAAAGAAACTTCCGGTTATGCTCAGCTACTTAAAAAAACCAAACTGGTTTATTTACATATCAATTGTTCAGGAAGAGGGAGGGGGAGGGGGGGAGCCCAGCCACATTGCTGTGTCTATCAAGACTCCAAAAAAATCCATGGCTACACATTATATATTTCAACAATTTAAAACCTTGTCAAGAAAATGGTGGAATAAAATCCCCCTTTGCAAATGGGAGGGTCCTGACCCAAACATCCCCTGCAAGCAAAACCACAAGTTGACTCAAATACAAAACTCCTGCAAAAAGATGGCTCTAGGGGTTTCGACCAAAACCCCCACTCCTCCTCTACAGGCTATACAATACAAGCTTCAAAACATATGAATTGCCTTCTGGGAAGGAAATATTTAAACATAAAAACACATCATTGTACAAAAACTCTGTTAGTCTTACAATCCATCAAAATTCAGTGTAAAGTGAAGTTTTTCATATACTGCAAAGCCAGCCGACCCTGCAATAGCTCACATCTACTTAAATGAAAACAGAGAAATCCCCCCTCCTAACACCATCTGCATGGAGTTTGCATGTCCTCCCTGTGTCTGCGTTGGCCTCCTCCCACACTCCAACTGCTGGTAGGTCAGCCAGATCCTATCCATAACTAGGCCCCAGCATGTGCGTGTGTCCGCAAGCGCGTTGTGGCCCCTCGGGGTAAAACCGCGCTATTTTAAGATACCACTCAACTCACCTCAAAAGGTGATGCTTAGAAAAGCAATTTAAACCAAAGACAAAACCATCCTCAGTATGTCACTCTGGCATCCCAGCACTCTCCCCAGCAGTGCACAGGTCAAACTGCAAGCGCACAAAACAGGACACAAAACTGCGCCAATCAACAAATGCCAATACAGCATATTCAGGGGCCGTGTTTTCTAAACTGGAACTTCCTATCTCAAACTGTAAACGTCTCTCAAAATGGCCGACAAGCCAGGACTACAAAATGGTGGATGACCCACCACAGCACCTCATGGACAACAAAAATTGCGCCATTGACGCATGCAATTTTTCCCGCCAAAACCAGCATCTCTTTAAAAGAAAATCAAAAATGTTTTTCTCCACAAAGACTGACTACACCATTGAAACTTTTCTAAATTATCATCAAAATCCACTGAAAAAGGTGTCAGCTACACTCTACAAGGACCACATGTACATTTACAAACTTAGCCTCCCTTTGGCCAACTAAACAGCACATTCAATAAATGTGAGTTACATGACAATATTAAAAACATATTAATTTCTCTAAGTTCATATACTCTGAGATATTCACCACTTCTCTACCTAAAGTTCACACACAGTGGCCTCAGCCTGGCCACTTGGCAGGAACTTTCAACTCAAAAACCAAACACTTAATATTTTTACACTTATGGGGACATGTGTCTTTGTCCCCTATAAAGGCAAAAATCACAATCTATTCATTTCTATTTTTCATAGAAATCACAAACACCACACACATACAGTATATTGTTGCTTGTACATCTGCTTAGAGTGTCTTTCCCTCAGGGCGTTTCCCTTCCAGCACCATTGTCCTTCCCTTAGGGCATAGCCCAGCAACACAAAGCCCTTCCCCCATTCAAGCACATGGCAGCCAAGCAATCTAGTGCACTGAACAGTTTGTAAAGTAAATACCACATCTATACCTTCATTTCATACACAATATACAGTCTATATTTCTCACTTAGTTACACTCTTACAGCCCACAGTTTCCATCAGATCATCTCTCAGGGCCCTCCCACTACAAAACATGCTATTTACAGAAAGTCACCAACTTTCACCCTTGTACCTGAGATGCTGGCAGCCCCACCCCCGCTAAACCTCATGGCTCACAAAGACCAGGACAATGCAGCAGCCATGGCTGGCATCAGACTTCTCAATACATCGCACAAACAATCACACAGGCACATGCAGGCATACCCACACACAATCAAATTCACAGGCATACGATCCATGACAAAATCACACACACACATACGATTCGCAGACATACACACGCTGCAAACTTAAAACATTGTTTCAAAAAGACAAATTTTTTTTTTGTTCGTTTCAAAGTACAGCCTCTTTACACATCACATCGCAGGTCCACTCTCCCCCCTCTGCTGATCTGATGCTCAAAGAGGCCGCAATTGGTCCCAACCGTGAGTCGCCATTACTGTTGTGGAATTTTAGGCTGCTGTTTACAGAGCACACAGCCTATAATTCCTGTGCTACCTAAGCACACATCAGATGTCATCTTCTTGAAGTAATGCTATCGTTAAGTTAAGTTTGCTAAAGTCCACTCACCGTTCATTCCATCATTCAATCAAGGAAACCACCAACACAGGTCTTATCTTCTTATCAGGCCATTCCAGCAAAGACCGTTAAGCCGACGCCTACTCATAGGATTTTATTAAACTCAAAAGATCTCAAGACAGGAGGTGATTGGCTGCAGCAACCAATCCCCTCCCCATGGGCGGGAACCTCATAGGATGTTCCCTCCTCACATGAAAATGACAACACTTGGACATTCCTTCCAACAGGAGATGTCATACATGAATACAATAAACGTATGATGGCTAAAGTTACCGTTGATAGGAATTCTTATTCTGCGCCATTCCATAGAATAACGCATAATAAGATTATACTATTATTGAATGGGGGAGGGAGGCTATCTGCAGACGCACGCTACGAATTCCAACCAATGTTGATCAGACATAGCAGAGACAAGAGTGCCCATCCGCCTATAACCAATGATGTCATTGCAGAGCGAGCATATCCCCTCCTTAATGATCGTCCATGCTAATGCACAGAGGGCCCCCGTTGGCGGACATATCCGCACCCTGCAAACATCACACTCCAACCTCAAAACGTTTTCCCCTATCAGACGGAATTCAACCAGCCTCAGACTACCCCAATCAGCTCTTTTAGAGCGGGTTGCGGAAGTACTAACACTGGGTGACACTATGACAATACATATTAAATACATCTCCATAAAAATCTCCACAACAGCGGGGGGAGGGCTGCCAGCATTTCAGTTACAATGGTGAAAGTTGGTGACTTTCTGTAAATAGCATGCAGGAGTTTTGTAGTGGGAGGGCCCTGAGAGATGATCTGATGGAAACTGTATATTGTATATGAAATGAAGGTATAGATGTGGGATTATTCAGCCTGCAATGTGTGTGTTTGGTTGAGCTTTTTGTATTTCTCAGAGGCTTGTTTGTGAACCATGTGCTTGAATGGGGGAAGGGCTTGCCCACTGTTTTGTGTTGCTGGGGCTGTGCCCTGAGGGAAAGACACTCTGAGCAGACATGCAAGCAACATTGTACTGTATGTGTGTAGTGTTTGTGATTTCTATGAAAAATAGAAATGGATAGATTGTCATTTTTGCCTTTGTAGGGGACAAAGACACATGTCTCCATAAGTGTAAAAATATTTTAAGTAAAGAGTTTGGTTTTTGAGTTGAAAGTTCCTGCCGCATATCCAAGTGGCCAGGCATTGCTAGAAGGCAGACAATAGTATGTCTCTGCGATGGCTTGTTATGGAAGCTGAGGCCACTGTGTGTGTGAACTTTAAGTAGAGAAAAGTGGTGAATATCTCAGAGTATATGGACTTAGAGAAATGAATATGTTTTTAATATTGTCATGTAACTAACATTTATTGAATGTGCTGTTTAGTTGGCCAAAGGGTTTAAGTTTGTAAGTGTACATGTGGTCCTTGTAGAGTGTAGCTGACACATTTTTTTTCAGTGGATTTTGATGATAATTTAGAAAAGTTTCAATGGTGTAGTGTGTCTTTGTGGAGAAAAACATTTTTGATTTTCTTTTAAAGAGATGCTTGTTTTGGCGGGAAAAGAAATGCATGCGTTAATGGCGCCATTCTTGGCTTTTAATTAGCCTTGTGGTTTGTCTGCCATTTTGAGGCACAGTTTTTCCTTGGCCTGTGGGCATCATATAAGGGAAGGTGCAGCCACCTTTCTTTTGGGCACTATACCATGTGGCATTTGTCTGCTATTTCACTGGTGGAATTTCTCAGCCTTTGGGGCAGATTTTGATGTTTGGTGTGAATTTGGTAGTGCGGTCTTTTCTGCGTTGGAACCTGGTGGAGGCCATTTGTGTTTTTCTTTGTGTAGGGGAACCAATGTGGTGTTCATTGTGACGTCCCATGCTGGTTTTGGCGGGAAAAATTGCATGCGTTAATGGCGCCATTGTTGTCCATGAGGTGTGCGGTTTTCATCCACCATTTTGCTGTCCTGGCTTGTCGGCCATTTTGAGAGACGTTTACAGTTTGAGATAGGAAGTTCCAGTTTAGCAAACACGGCCCCTGGATACTGTGTTGGCATTTGTTGATTGGCGCAGTTTTGTCCTGTTTTATGCGTTTGCTAGATTAAATAGTTTTTACCCCGAGGGGCCACAACGTGCTTGCGGACACACGCACATGCTGGGGCCTATTTATGGATGGGATCTGGCTGACCTACCAGCAGTTGGAGTGTGGGAGGAGGCCAACGCAGACACAGGGAGGACATGCAAACTCCATGCAGGTGGTGTTAGAAGGGGGATTTCTCTGTTTTCATTTAAGTGAATGTAAGCTATGGCAGGGTCAGCTGACTTTGCAGTATATGAAAAAGTTCACTTTACACTGAATTTTGATGGATTGTAAGACTAACAGAGTTTTTGCACAATGGTGTGTTATGTTTAAATTGGAGTCTTGATAGACACAGCACTGTGGCTGGGCCTCCCCTCCCCCTCCCTCTTCCTGAACAATTGATATGTAAATAAACCAGTTTGGTTTTAAGTAGCTGAGCATAACCGGAAGTTTCTTTTCAGCATTTATATATCAGCAGAAAGTTGGTGGGAGGAGCTTGGGGTTGTCTGAATGAGATTTGTGCTTGGAAGGAAAATGGAAAGCATTTTGGCGTTTAAAAGTATTTTTTATATTTTGTTACAGTTTTGTACTGTAATACAGTTTTGGGTAGAGAGCAAACAGGGGGCATCACCATTATTTTATCATCTAGATACAGAGAGAAGCCACATTGTTCTGCAGGTGGTAAACTGGCGTAAGTGTTCTGTGTGGTTTAGTCTGACAACGCAGTGTATGGGTGTATAGCGGAAATTGCTTGTGTATGCATGCACTGTGAGGGGTAGAGGCCTAATTCGGGGGTTGATCTGTGGTTGTTCTGTAGTTCCAAAAGTGTTGGGACAACAAGCCATAGATATGACGCCTTGGTTAGGGTTTCTAGTTGGAGGACTTGACCATATAGTGGTTGTAGTTCTTCAATCCACCATATAAGAAGACACCGGGCGGTGCTCTCCGAAAATGGGTGCAACGGTTTAACCTGGACACAGGTTTAAGACGATAAGCCGATTCGAATCGCCATGGACACAAGGAGGTCTGTGCAAAGAGAAGGAATGGAGGCTTCCCATAGTCAGACGGTCACACAGTGCACGAAGCCTAGTTTTGGGGCAAAGGCCTTTGAACCCCAAAAAGATTAACATAGGTGGTCCAAGGATACTATTTTGGGTATCCCTCTGGAATGGATGTAGTTGAGCTGCGGCTTCAGAAATCTGTAATGATGAGGAACAGTGGCTCATGCCCGTTTGTTTGAACTTTGTATGGCTGGTACATGGAAGGTTCTCGAGCTGCTCTCATGGTTGTCCCATTGTATTTTTTTCTATTGCTGAAAGAGTGAAGGGAGAATTCTGGCGGTTTGTTTTTTTCATTTTTGGTTTTGGAAACTTTGAAGTATCTCCCCCACGTTTGTATCTGAGTGTTTATATGTAGTAACGTGAATATGTTCGAACTTACCGCGGCAATCCTCCGATGCGTCGCAGCTGTTGTATGTTTGTAGGAACGAGAAAAGTAAGGGTTACAGAGGGTTTTGTTTGAATCGGTTTTGAAAGAATGTCATTGACAATTTACCATTCTTTGCAGGTTAAATATGAAGGATAGAGTAATGATTTTGCTTATAAGTATTTTTCAGGTCCAAGGAGCTTGTACACAGAGAACAGGTGTATGTAGACAGCTGTACATATGGATAAATATGAGTCTAAGGGAGGTAAAAGTATCACAGGCTATTTCATTGTTTCTTTTTTCCTGCAACACGCATTTCTTCCTTCAGTCTGTAATGAGGAAGAAAAGGGGGGAGAAGTGATAAATGTAAGAGTGACAGTTTTTTTTTTGTCAAACGAATAATGTTAACCTCTGTAATTCTAACCAAGTTTGTGCCAAGACGGTCTTTCTTTTGATAGAATTTGAATCGGCGAGCAGCAGTCTGGTGAAGTAGGTTCCCATCCCAGAGGCTAAGAACCTTTTGGCAATGGTTCCAGGTATTGTAAGCCACGCACAGGTTATGCAGTGACCACAGTCCCGATGTCTGGGTTATTGTCATATGAGGGTTGTTTGGAGGTCAATCAAAATCAGGGTCGTACTCTCCTCATTAGCTGTCACTTATATTCTCGGCTGATGGGGTGGGTGCGATCGTTGTGACATGAACTTCAAAATGTCCACCAAAAGGTTTTCACGAGTCCCTCCTGGACCCTGACTCAGTAATCAGTTTACATTCTTTCCAACCAGGTGACTGGGTCGTTGTAAAGAAGCTTGAGGGATGAGACCACGCCAGCCACTGCACGAAGCGGCTCAACCACACCAAAGTATGAGGAGTATCTTTGTTTATTTATATTTTTGTTGTTTAGTAAATTTTAGCAAGGGTAACGATGAAAAGCATCCCAAGTTATTATGTAAAGTGTATTTCCTGACTAGCTCAGAAAGCGAACAGGACCGATGGTCTGTTCTGAGTCTTCACCGAGTTTTAGTCCCCAGCGACGACAGTGGTACATGCCATTTATGATGTTATTATGGGTATGAGGAGTTTTGACAAACTAGTGAAGACTCCAAACAGACACTTGTCAATGGAATCTAACGATGCATTTTTAGAGGGTAAAATTGGTTAGTTTTAATGGCTCTGTCTCTTGTCGGTTTGGGTATCTAGGCAGCCCACAAGTGTGTTTGAACTTTAGTTTGGTGTTTATGCGGATCTGCAGCTTATAAAGGTAATTCCCCCAAAGCAAGAGGTTCATGCGTGATGGTGAAGCTTTCCCAGCATCTTATCTCATGGCCGATCGCGAGGATCTGATGGCGCAGGAAATTAAGAATGGCAGGGACAGCTAGAAGGGATTTGTTCACCAACCCCGACCAGGTCTGGGCATGGGGTCCTGGATGTACAAGGTGGGGGGGGGCTCGGGCTTGGGATACGATTGAACAATTCTCATCCGTTAAGGATAGGGTTCTTCATGTAATTGTTGAAGCCAGAGCTGTAGCTAAGTGAAGGTTGGGAGTCTATTTTAAGGGTTTGGGGATCTAATTTTTATTTTACAGCGGATCGTGGTTAAAGGAAGTGGGAATATATATACTCATGTCGTTTTATTTCTATTCTTTCTATGTCGTGACGAGGTGCTCCTGTTGCCTGATTTGATGCGTGACCAGAGTTTCCTTGATGAGACGCCCCGAAGCCGGACCCACATACAAGACACAGAGGATCACAGACGGATCAGCGATTACTACAGCTCACCATGTCGTGTCCTCCTTTATAAGTCATGCCCCTGAAGAGTAGAGTCTACATGTCAAGCCGTGTTTTCCTTTTTATGGACTAAGGACTGATTCATTTACAGGTGTAAGAAGCAGATCAACTCTCATCGAGGGACACATGGGGTGCATATGACAAAAAAGGGAGGACTGTTGTGAAGATTTTTATGGAGATGTATTTAATATGTATTGTCGTAGTGTCACCCAGTGTTAGTACTTCCGCAACCCGCTCTAAAAGAGCTGATTGGGGTAGTCTGAGGCTGGTTGAATCCCGTCTGATAGGGGAAAACGTCTTGAGGTTGGAGTGTGATGTTTGCAGGGTGCGGATATGTCCGCCAACGGGGGCCCTCTGTGCATTAGCATGGACGATCGTTAAGGAGGGGATATGCTCGCTCTGCAATGACATCATTGGTTATAGGCGGATGCGCGCTCTTGTCTCTGCTGTGTCTGATCAACATTGGTTGGAATTCGTAGCGCGCGTCTGCAGATAGCCTCCCTCCCCCATTCAATAATAGTATAATCTTAATATGCGTTATTCTATGGAATAGCGCAGAATAAGAATTCCTATCAACGGTAACTTTAGCCATCATACGTTATTGTATTCATTGTATGTATTATTGTATTGAATCCTTTAAGCCATATTTCTTGAGTGGGATCCATGTATGGCATCTCCTGTTGGAAGGAATGTCCAGGTATTGCCATTTTCCTGTGATGTCCCCGCCCAGGGGGGAGGGGATTGGTTGCTGCAGCCAACCACCTCCTGTGTGAGATCTTTTGAGTTTAATAAAAGCCTATGATTAGGCGTCGGCTAGACAGTCGATGCTGGAATGGCCTGATGATAAGACCTATGTGTGAGGCTTGCTTCTTGGAATGAATGATGGGTGAGTGGAACTTAGGCGAAAGATAGCATTATTGCAAAAAGATGAAATCTGATATGTGTGCTTAGATAGCACAGGAATTATGGGCTGTGTGCTCTGTAAACAGCAGCCTAGAATTCCACAACACTAGTACTGACAGTAAATTATATCTCTTATACTGTATGAATAACTGAGCATTGAGACAATATTAAATTGAAATAAATGTAAGATTTTACTTAAGCTCTTGGTAAAGAAAAGGGTAACATCAATGACAGTTTACAGAATAATCATTTGTAATGCGAAGCCCAGTCACACTAACACACTATATGGTTAACACATAACAAGTGCGCCACGCGGGCGACCGTTAGCTAAGTGCCCTGTGGCACAGTAACCAAACCACCTCAGGAACCCCCACCAGGCCTGGTTCTGATATCTACAACTTAGTCCTTTTTTCTTCACCGGCAGATCTTTAACGGTGGTGCACATTAACAGAGTACAAAACTTTGTAATCCAATGGGGTAGGTAAAGATGGAGTAGAAACTTGACTATGCGAACAGTAGGTTCGGTTCTAACAAGGGTCTTCAATGAAAGCACTAAGAACAACTCATAGGCCACGGCAGTCTATAGGCCTATATGCAGTAACAGTATATCGGTTGGGCATATGCCCTCTCACCCGCCTGGACTACGGTCCCAGTCCGGGAACTTCCACCTGTTGTGTCCTCACACACACACTCCGTCTCTTCAGCGATCGGGTCCCCGATCCAACAAGGCTGTAGTGAAGCGAAGTCAGATGCCACCCAGGCTCGCAGAGGGGTGGAAGGCTCTTTGGTGCTGCGCAAGGCCTCAGGCTTCAGGCCCTGCACTCCGACACGTCCGCACAGGAGGATCAGTCTCTGAAGTCTCGTGTCCCAAAGAGGCCTTGCCCAGCCTCGCCTCCTCCTTTTATAACCCCTCCCATGAGTCTCTGCGGCGGAACATTGCCGAATGGGGTTCTGGGTAATGTAGTCTCTCTGCATTAAAGGGGAACACCCCGCTACACACTCCCCCCACTTGAACTCTTTGGTCCCCAAAGATAAACCTTAACAAAGACTATGTACAACTCTAGACAATTCTACAAACGATGTTGGCATAGGGAATTCCCACCAAAACTGAGGAGCAGAATTCCCTTGCCCACAGGTCACATTATCATAGGTGGCCTGCCTAGCTGTGCCAGAGAGTGAGCTGGGGTTGCCCTCCACTAAATGGACAGTGGAGGGATCCGGATTTTCAGCATTCCTCCTAGCGGTAACTACAGAATCCTCTGAGCTATTCCCCATTTGTGGGTAGGTCAGCTTCTTAGGAGGCCGGATGACTCTTCGAGCCCTTTGCTCTCTTGGGATTTCTGGCTCTGGTGCCACAGACTCCTCTTCCTCTGAGCAACCATCATGGGCATCTTCCCAGTAATCTGCTGAGGGACTAGAGGGGATGAATTCTGTGGCTTCTGGGTTCAGTGTTTCATCTGTGGTGTCTTCAGTGGTTGGAAGGTCTATGGTAGAAGTTCCTGGAGTTGGGGAAGGCCACAGCCAATTAAGTTCTCCATCCTCATCTCCACTAAGTTGAGAGGCCTCTCCATCTTCAGCTCGGGAGGCCTGCGACCGAGTGTTCGGCCTAGGAGTATCCAGGATAGATGTCGGTTCAGGGGAGTCTCCCACGGGAGGTATTCTAACTGCCTCAGCAAGTGGGAGCAGGTGGTTTCGATGCCACGTCTTCAGAGGGCCCACCTTTCCTTCCGGCTTCAACTTGTAGACAGGCAGGCCCGGCAACTTCCTACAGATGACATAAGGTTCAGATCTCCATCTATCTGCAAGTTTGTGCTTCCCAGGGACCCCCAGATTGCGTAACAGTACTCGATCCCCGGGCTGTAGGTCTTGTACCCGGACCTTCAAGTCGAAGTTTCTTTTGTTTCGAGCTCCCCTTTGATCTGAGGCAGCTTGAGCTTGTTCATAGGCTACTTTCAGGCTGTGTCTGAGCCTGTCCACATATCCTTTGTGGGATGTGGCTGAGGAATGGTCCAGAGAGGTGCCAAAGGCCAAGTCCACAGGTAGTCTCGCTTCTCTCCCAAACATGAGTCGATATGGGGAGTAGCCTGTAGCATCACTGATGGTGCAGTTGTAAGCATGCACTAGGGCTGCTATATGTTTGCTCCAATGTTGCTTTTTCTCACTTTCCAGAGTCCCCAACATGTTGAGCAAGGTTCGGTTAAACCTTTCCGGCTGAGCATCTCCTTGTGGGTGGTAAGGTGTAGTTCGAGTCTTCTTGATTCCCAACGAATCCAGGAGTTTCCGGATCAGTTTACTCTCAAAGTCCCTTCCTTGATCTGAATGAAGTCGCTGTGGCAGCCCATAATGGACAAAGTACTTCTCCATAAGTACCTTGGCTACGGTGGAGGCCTTCTGATCTTTGGTTGGGAAAGCTTGGGCATACCGGGTGAAATGGTCGGTTATCACCAGAACATTTCCTAGTCCACTCAGGTCGGGTTCAAGGCAGAGAAAGTCAATGCATACCAGATCCATTGGGCCCTGACTTTGTAGATGGCCCATTGGGGCAGCTTGATGGGGTAAAGTCTTCCTCTGGATGCATCGTGCACATGAGTGGCAGTACTCTTCTACCTCTGCCCTCATGCAGGGCCAATAGAACCGACTTCTGACAAGTTGAAAGGTCCTTTCAGCCCCTAGATGGCCATGATTGTCATGCAGGGCAATCAGAACAGTCTCTCGATGTTTCTCTGGGAGGAACAGCTGCCACTTATCTTCTGAGTCATCAGAGGGGCCCCTTCGGTAGACCACTCCCTGATGTACCTGCAATCTGTCCCATTCTTTCCTCAACAGGCGAGCTTCCCTTGAGGGATGATGCAGGAGTTTGTTTGGATCCTGATTCTCCAGCGCCTCCAGGACCAATCTCCCCATGGGGTCTTCCAATTGGTCACTCCTCAACTCCTTCTTGGACAATCTCGGCAGGTTGTCTTTGTCCAATTGAGTCACCCCACAGTAGTGTTTTGGGACTCCCACCATGGTAACTCCTATTTCTCCTGCTCTGGAGCCTCCTCTGGCCTGGAATTCAGCTCCTTGACAAAGGGCCCGCACCCCGTCCGGTGCCACTTGGGTCCAATCTTCTACATCACTGGTGGGGGCATGAGATCTCCTGGACAGAGCGTCTGCGTCTCTATTCCCAGCCCCTGGCCTATACTTTAGGCTGAAGTTGAAGTGCGGACAGTGCGGCCAGCCACCTGTGTCCAGTGGCGTCCAGCTTGGCCGTGGTGAAAAGGTAGGTAAGGGGGTTGTTGTCGGTCTTCACAGTCAACTCCGCCCCATACAGGTAGTCTTTGAGCTTGTCTACTACCGCCCACTTAAGGGCCAGGAACTCCAGCTTGTGAGTGGGGTAGTTCTTTTCAGAGGGGGTCAAGCTCCTGCTCACATAGGCAACAAGCCGTTGTTGCCCTTCGTGTTCTTGATAAAGTACTCCTCCCAGACCGTCATGACTAGCATCTACGTGTAGTTCATAGGGCTTGGTTGGGTCTGCGTAGGCCAAGACTGGGGCAGTGGTTAGGCTCTCCATTAATGCCTGGAAGGCCTCTTCACACTTCTGGTTCCACTGATTTCTGACTGACTCTCCCGGCTTCCTGGGCCCTGAGTCATCCTCTTCTCCCTCAGTCTTGAGAAGTTCATTTAATGGTCTAGCAATTCGGGCGAATCCCTCCACAAACCTCCTATAGTAGGAGCAGAAACCCAAGAAGGATCTGAGTTCTGTTACTGTGGTGGGCCATGGCCAGGAGGTAACTGCCTCCAATTTTTCGGGGTCTGTGGCCACCCCTTCTTCGGACACTATGTGCCCCAGATAGTTCACAGAAGACTGGTAGAACCGACACTTTTCAGGCGAAAGTTTGAGTCCCTCCTCACTGAGTCTCCTCAAGACTTTTTCCAGCCTCTCCTCATGTTCCTCCAGGGTTCTTCCAAAGACTATGACATCGTCCAGGTACACAAGGACTTCAATAAGGTTCATGTCTCCTACAGTCTTCTCCATAAGACGCTGGAAAGTAGCTGGGGCTCCAGACAGACCTTGGGGCATCCGGTCGAATTCAAAGAACCCTACTGGGGTTATGAAAGCTGTCTTTTCCTTGTCTTCTGGGTGCATGGGGATCTGATAGTACCCGCTCTTGAGATCCATAACACTGAACCACTTGGCTCCAGACAAACTCTGTAGGGCATCCTCTATCCTTGGAGTAGTATACTGGTCGGGTATGGTTCTCCTGTTGAGAGTCCTGTAGTCGATACAGAGCCTCAATGACCCATTCTTCTTCCTGACCACCACTATCGGGAATGCATAGGGGCTTCTAGATTCCCGTATCACTCCAGTCCTCTTGAGCTCTGAGAGTTGTTCCCTTAGATCCTCCAGATCTGCTAGTGGGACCCGCCTGACCCTCTCTCTGAAGGGCTTATCTTCCTGGAGGCGGATCCGATGGGTGGCACTCCTTGCACACCCCACATCGAACTCATCTTTAGAGAAGATCCTCTCCCATCTGTTCAGCTGGGCCTTGGCTCTCTCTTTCCAAGCCCTGGGCAGATTCGGGTTTTCCATGGATATCTTCTCCCAAGCATTTCCTCCTTCGCCCACCTCTGACAGGTTGACAGGGGCAGCAGGGCTCACCTGGCCCAGCAGCATCCTGGCTGGGACCTCCATGGGGCCATCCGTATTGTTCCTAACACTCACTGGGACTCTACAATGGGCCTTCTTTAGGGCCTTCAGCGGAATCACTTCTGGTATCACTTCCAGACCGTGGGACCCTTTTCCTGGATCAGATTCTAACATGACAAAGGGTCCAGGCTGCTCCCAAGTAAGCTTCACAGTGCCTCTGAGACAGGTTACTTCGCCGGGCTGCAGCACTATCCCTCCTCTTCCAAGTGTCCACACCTTCCCTATCCCCTCTCCTGGGGTCTTCTGCTCTAAGACCAGCCTTTGGTAAGCTGTCTTCAGCATGGGGTGGATCTTGGTGACCGCCGCCCCTTTCTCTTTCACTAGAGGGGTCAGAAGTCTTCGGACCAGGTCTGTGTTTGTCCCTATTATCAGGGAACTCTTGTTGGCTCCTGGTGGCCGAGGGCACACAACTGCCAGGGTGTCAAACACTTCGGTTTTCCCAGGCACAGATGGGTCAAAGGTCATCCTGACAGGCAGATAGCCATCGTAGGGGAAGTTCTGGGTTCCAATCCCACATATCTCTAGTCCCTCTATTTTTCGGATGGGTAAGTGACTCAAGTACTTATCGTGAAAGTCTCTGTATAGCAGGGTTACTTGCTCCCAGTATCTAAGATTGCTCTGGTGTAGACTCCCTCCACTTGAATGGACACTATAGGAGATGGGCCTACCAGCTTCTCCGGGTAAGGCCCAGCAGGGGGTCGCTTTCTTTAGACTTTTTTTCTTTGAACCTCCTCTCGTCCAATCCCCTTTGGACTTCAGTCTTTCTTGAGCCTGGTATGCATTGACTCCCCCCCCTTTACTGGGTGTAGGGACCCGCTGAGGGACACTATTGTTTTTCCTAGGTGTGCACCCCCTCTGGGGAGTGCTGTGCCTCTTCTGAGGGGTCTTACCCCCTTTGTCTGGGGTGTATCTCTGTTGAGGAATGTTGTGTTTCCCCCGAGGTGTTTTATCTCCTGTTGTTTTCTGTTTCGCTTTCAGCTTGGAGCTCACTGAAGGTGATGGGCACCCGGTTGACTCCTTCACCGGGGCCCTCTGAAGTTTCCCGCCGGCTTGCGGTTGTCTATTTTCTTCTTTTTGGGACTGGAGCATGTAGCCGCAATATGCCCAATTCCTCCACAGTTAAAGCAGACGATATCTCCCCATTCTTGTAAAGATGCGGGTGCTGAGGCAACTGGGAATAATTCCTTCCTTGGTACTTCTCTCTTGGGACTCTCTGTGTCTTTTTCCATCAGAGAGGTCAACATCTCTAACACCTTGGACATTTGAGCTTTCAGGGTGTCTATCTCCGAATCTCTTTCAGCGGTCATTACTGGATTGACTAGCACCTGTGCGGGTACAACATTTGTCCTAATCAACTGCTGGTCCTGTTGCAGTGCCTCCTCATCTCTGATGATTTTTATGAAGTCAGCATAAGTCTGCAACGTTCCTCCTCCTGAGGTTTTCAGGTGCAACCAGACTGGATCTGAGCGCAGCGCTCCCTTTAAGACTTGCTTCATTCTTGCCGCATCTGTGTCTTGGGGCCTCATCCCCTTCTTCAACACAATCTTGCACAACAACCTGTTCAGTCTTCTATTATACTCGGAAAGTTTCTCCTCCGGTTGCTGGAAAGTATGTTCAAACTGGTAGACCATCTCAGTCACCTTTTCCAATTGACCAAACTCTTCTTGCAGCATGGCTAGACAGTCTTGAGCCGTGCAATCTGCATTCCCAAACTGAAAACTTTTCACTGCTTCTGCTGCTGCGCCTTTAAGGCTTTCCATCACTCGTTGCCTCTTCTGCGCTTCAGGCACCTCCCATGCCTCTACTGCCTGCAATGCCTGCTCCACCCAGGTGTCAAAGTCTTCTTCCCCTGCGGGGACAGGGAGCTTCCCTGAGAATGTCTTTAGTCTCCGGTAGCTAGTCTCTACATGCACCGTGTTTGCCTTCTGACACTTGGTTAGCAGATCCCCTATCGCACCTATCAGTTCTGGTGATATAACAGTGGCAGGTGCAGGCGCCACCGGGGGCGTCGCCCTGTCCCCTTTTTCCGGTGAGGTACGGGCCGCAGCCTGCGGTGATCCCGTTGGTGATGGTTCCTTTCTTTCAGTTACTGCGTGCGCCAACCTATAGGTTCTGTTGTCTGGCGTCCGCACACACTTGTGCTCACAGGCCTCTGGCATCCCGTTCCAGTACTCCACTAATGCATACTGATATGAGATGTCTGGGTCTGACTTTATCTCCGTCACCCACGGTGTGTGATTTGGGGACACTGACTTCATCAACTCCTCTACCGTTTCAGTCGACCATTCCTCCCCAGGGAGGCTGATGACTATCGACTGGTTTGGCTCTGCGTTAGAGGCTTTGCACCACTCTTCTACCGCTCATGGATCCATGGGGTCCATGGCGGCACCTCTGGCGTTCACTTGCTGCATCAGGATCCCGGACGAGAACCCCCACGTGTAGCGATACCTCCAACTAAGAAGGCCGCAGATTTAGTTTGGGCCCTGAAGACAGCTCCGCCAACCCCCGGCAATATGCTCTACCCCCTACTGGCACAGCTAGTACTGACAGTAAATTATATCTCTTATACTGTATGAATAACTGAGCATTGAGACAATATTAAATTGAAATAAATGTAAGATTTTACTTAAGCTCTTGGTAAAGAAAAGGGTAACATCAATGACAGTTTACAGAATAATCATTTGTAATGCGAAGCCCAGCCACACTAACACACTATATGGTTAACACATAACAAGTGCGCCGCGCGGGCGACCGTTAGCGAAGTGCCCTGTGGCGCAGTAACCAAACCACCTCAGGAACCCCCACCAGGCCTGGTTCTAATATCTACAACTTAGTCCTTTTTTCTTCACCGGCAGATCTTTAACGGTGGTGCACATTAACAGAGTACAAAACTTTGTAATCCAATGGGGTAGGTAAAGATGGAGTAGAAACTTGACTATGCGAACAGTAGGTTCGGTTCTAACAAGGGTCTTCAATGAAAGCACTAAGAACAACTCATAGGCCACGGCAGTCTATAGGCCTATATGCAGTAACAGTATATCGGTTGGGCATATGCCCTCTCACCCGCCCGGACTACGGTCCCAGTCCGGGAACTTCCACCTGTTGTGTCCTCACACACACACTCCGTCTCTTCCGCGATCAGGTCCCCGATCCAACAAGGCTGTAGTGAAGCGAAGTCAGATGCCACCCAGGCTCGCAGAGGGGTGGAAGGCTCTTTGGTGCTGCGCAAGGCCTCAGGCTTCAGGCCCTGCACTCCGACACGTCCACACAGGAGGATCAGTCTCTGAAGTCTTGTGTCCCAAAGAGGCCTTGCCCAGCCTCGCCTCCTCCTTTTATAACCCCTCCCATGAGTCTCTGCGGCAGAACATTGCCGAATGGGGTTCTGGGTAATGTAGTCTCTCTGCATTAAAGGGGAACACCCCGCTACAATTACATCTATGGGTAGCATTAAATTCTGCTGCCAGGTGCAGGAAAAAAATAGCATTTGGGTTGGTGTTTGGTCACATGGCTGCCTGCTGTGAATGCCTGATGCAGAAGTATTTTAAAACCTTTTTTATCGTGTGTATAAGATCTGAAGTATGGAAGAGAAGGATATAAAGACTGGGCCAAATTTATATACTGTATGTGAGATTAGGAGAACCTATGTACTGTATAGTTCTGGCTAGAGATGCGTAGTTCAGGTTATCTTTAAAGGATCAGCATCTCCATCCATACCACTATCTTCTCCTAGCTTCTTCCTAGGGCTACCTGAAGTTTATTTCCTTCAATGAACATGTCATGTACATGAACATAACAGTCCAATAAATGTAGACATATTTTAAAAATGCTGAGTTGTGTGTGACTTTTTTTGCCATTAGCGCGTTAAAGCTACCTGCTAGCTATTGACAAAGCATAGGTGAACATTACATTACAATAAAACTTTCCCTTTATTTTATGGTCATTGATATGTTTAAACACAAGGCAAAAGTGATCTTCTGAAAGCCTGCCTTGCAGGACACTGACCATGTAATAAAGAACACACTGTTGCATTGCACATAGTTCTTCGTTAGTGTTGGAGATACAACAAACTTACAGCTTAGCTTACTGTATTTGACTGCAGTTTAGAAAAAGGACACAAGATGTCGCTAATGCTCAGTGATATGCTATGCTATGTATTTCTCTATGATGTGTTGTATTTCCTGTATACTGTGATGTACCTGTTGGTTTCCTTTTCCTGTCTGTGTTTCTTCTTACAATGTGAAGTGACATCTTTGCTAGTGTGGTTATGTTCCAATAAAGAAGCCAGTTCCTGTTACTACACAATGTCTGATCTGAACTGACTCCACTGCACCTATCAATCGTACTTTGCAACAGGTTATGGGCCCAGTATCCGGATAAAGACTTATGACCAGGTGCGGCCCAGGCAGAACAAAGCCTCGAACGGAAGACAGTGTGGCTGATGCGGAGATCGACATAAGGAAGCTTTCCAGCGACATCTCCTATAGACAAGTAAGACTGTTTATATATAAAGGAGGGATAAAATGGCCGGAAACTCTGAGCTTAAACGCTCAGGGGCCAAGCTGAACAATGACAATTATCAGCTATGGAAGTTTAAAGTGGAAATGCTATTATCCAAAGATGACTTGTGGGAGGTTACCACTACAGAGAGGCCACAGGATAATAATCAGGACTGGGACAAGAAAAACAGACAGGCACGGGCCACCATAAGCCTACTAGTGGAGGATGATCAGCTCATTCATATACGCAATGAGGACACAGCTAAAGGCATGTGGGATGTACTGAAAAGACTGCATGAAAGATCCAGTTTAAACAGCAAGCTCTTTCTGCTGCGGAAACTTTACAAAATGAGACGTGGCAGAGAACAGGACATGCAGGAGCATATAAATGCAATGCTGGAAGTGATTGCGCAACTCAGATCGATCGGGGAGAATATAACAGACAGTCACATTGCAGCCATGTTGTTATGCAGTTTGCCCGATACATATACTGCACTAATCAATGCACTGGAGACACGACCTGAGACAGATCTGACGCTAGCATTTGTAAAAACCAGGCTCATAGATGAGTATCAGAGAAGAAAGGAATTAGTGCATGACTCCACAGAAACTGACACCAGCACCGCTCTTAAAGCTACAGACGCAAGATTACACAGGAAAGAGACCAGAGTGTGTTTCAGATGCCACAAACAGGGACACATAAAGAAAGACTGTACTATATGGAAAGCAGAGCAAATGAGATAGCGTCCCTTTTATACTAAACAAAAGGTCAAAACCACAATCAATGATCCAAGGGAAGGTAACTGGAATGCCACATTTAAAGCGACAGGCAACAATAAATGCCAAGGCTGGTGCATCGATTCGGGGGCAACCAGTCACATGACGAGTGATAGAAGTTTCTTCACAGAACTTGATCTGAGCAACAAAGAAACTATTTATCTTGCAGATGGAAGCAAAATACATGCAGAAGGATATGGGCATGGAACCCTTGTATGCCCTGATGATGCGGGACACAATTTAGCCATACCAGTGAAAGATGTGCTTTATGTTCCTAATCTAGAAGGAGGACTCTTATCTGTGAAGCATCTAACAGCCAGAGGACTCACTGTAAAATTCCAAGGTGACAAGTGTTCCATTCTAAACGGCAAACAGACAATAGCAAGTGCCAAGCTGGATGATCATCTATATCACCTCGACACAGTGAAGGAAAAGGTGAGACTATGTACACACAAGCACAATGACTGTATACATATATGGCACAGACGTCTAGGTCACAGACACCCAGAATGCATACAGGAACTACAGAGGAGGAAGCTGACAAGGGATCTGATAGTATCCCCTTGTCCAATTACCGTTAAATGTGAATGTTGCATTAAATCCAAAGCTACAAGAGCAACACTTCCCAAAGTCAGTCAGAAGAGAGCTTCAAGACCACTTGACTTAGTTCACAGTGACGTGTGTGGTCCCCTAAACCCACCAACACCTGGAGGCAACAGGTACATAGTGACTTTCATAGACGACTATTCAAGATACACAGTCACCTACCTAGTGCAACACAAGAGTGAAGTTTTTTGACAAATTAAAAGACTATATAATAAAGACAAGTAACAAGTTTCAGAGGAAGCCTCTCATACTTTGGAGCGATAATGGAGGTGAATTCACAGGAGGTAAGATACAAGAGTACTTAAAACAGATTGGAATAGAACATCAAAAGACAGTCCCGTATACACCAGAACAAAATGGAGTAGCTGAAAGAAAGAATAGAACTCTGACTGAAATGATCAGATGTATGCTGACAGACTCTGGACGACCACAAAAATACTGGGGTGAGGCAGCTATGACAGCTACATATTTGCAGAACAGACTTTTTTCCATAACAGTTGAGAAAACCCCATATAAACTATGGCACAACGAGAAGCCAAGTGTAAAACACCTAAGAGTTTTTGGATGCAAAGCATTCATCTACATACCTGAAGAAAAACGCACTAAACTCCAAAACAGAGCGTTTGAAGGTATCTTTGTTGGATACAGTGACAATGTCAAGGGTTACAGAATCCTAAATCCCAAAACAGACAAGGTTACCATTAGCAACAGCATAACTTTTGTTGAAGATTTAAGAGACAATGTAATGACAACAGTTGAAGCAAGAATAGAAGAGAAAACTGACATTGACCAGCCCATCTCTGTAACTTCCGAACAAACAGTTGAAGTGAGTGTAGACTCAACCAGTACTGAAGAGCAGACACAAGAAGGCTCAGACACAAAAACGAGACGTTCAACAAGAGAAAACAAAGGTAAATCACCTATACGTCTCTCATACAAAGCAAGTACTGCCAGTATCAACGAACCTGCAAACTGGGAAGACATATCTCAACTTTCAGAACAAGAAGCAACTAAATGGATAAAGGCTGCTGAGAAAGAGATAAAATCCATGCATGACACTAAAACATGGACACTTACAGAACTACCACCCGGAAGGAAAGCCATAGGCTGTAAATGGACTTTTAAAGTGAAATACAATGCAGATGGCACAGTTGAACGGTACAAAGCAAGACTAGTAGCCAAGGGCTATTCTCAAAAATACGGAGAGGACTATGATGAGACGTTTGCACCAGTAGTCAAGCACACTACAATACGGACTTTACTGACAGTAGCCGTCACAAGGAAAATGCAAGTGAAACATTTTGATGTGAAAACCGCGTTTCTACATGGCGATTTAACAGAAGAAATTTACATGGAACAACCGCCAGGATTCAAAGATGAACAAAGGTCAGACCTAGTGTGCAAACTTCACAGGAGTATATATGGTCTAAAGCAAGCAGCCAGAGCGTGGAATATAAAAATAAATGAAGTGCTTACACATCAAAACTTTCAAAGGAGTAAAGCAGACCCCTGCTTATACACAAATAAATTGGCAAACAGATGGGTCTATATGCTTATCTATGTGGATGATATCCTGATTTGCTTTGAGCAAGAAGGGGATGAAGCAGAAATACTGGAAAAACTAAATCAGCACTTTGACACCAAAGATCTTGGCAACATAAAGAATTACCTCGGCATCCAGATCGAGAGAGAGGAAGATGGCAGCTTTCTTCTGAACCAAAGACACAAAATACAAGAAATAATTGAAACATTTGGAATGGAAGACGCCAAACCAGTAAAATCTCCCATGGAAACCAACTACCTAAAGGAGATGAATTGTCAAGATAACCCATTACCTACTTATACTCAATACATGAAAGCAATAGGGAAATTGCTGTACCTTACCACCGCTACAAGGCCGGACATTGCAGCAACTGTCGGAATCCTATGCAGAAAGGTTTCGATGTCAAGTCAAAAGGACTGGAATGCTGTAAAGCGAATCATTCGCTATCTTAAAGGGACTTCGCACTACAAGCTAAAGTTACCACCAAGTGATGAAAGCACCTTAACAGGATATGTGGATGCTGACTGGGCAGGAGACACCAGTGACAGAAAATCTACCAGTGGCTACTTATTTTTTTCTGTCAGGAGGTACCATCAGTTGGACTAGTAAAAAGCAACTCTCTGTTTCACTGTCGTCTACTGAAGCAGAATACGTTGCTGCAGCGCAGGCAAGCCAAGAAGATAAATGGCTGAGACAGCTATTAACAGACTTAGGTCAACCACAGTTGGGACCAACTGAAATCTATGAGGACAATCAAGGATGCATTGTACATGCACACATGGAAGGAGTTAATTCAAGAACCAAGCACATTGATGTGAAGTTCCACTTTCTTAGGGATCTTCAAGAGCAAGGTCTTCTTGAGTTACTTTATCGCCCAACCGAGGATATGACAGCAGATATCCTTACAAAGCCCCTGACTGCTGAAAGACATTCAAGGCTTACAAAGAAGATGGGTTTAACAGACTAAGCCTTAGTTCTTGAGAAGGGGTGTTGGAGATACAACACCCCTTACAGCTTAGCTTACTGTATTTGACTGCAGTTTAGAAAAAGGACACAAGATGTCGCTAATGCTCAGTGATATGCTATGCTATGTATTTCTCTATGATGTGTTGTATTTCCTGTATACTGTGATGTACTTGTTGGTTTATTTTTCCTGTCTGTGTTTCTTCTTACAATGTGAAGTGACATCTTTGCTAGTGTGGTTATGTTCCAATAAAGAAGCCAGTTCCTGTTACTTCACAATGTCTGATCTGAACTGACTCCGCTGCACCCATCAATCGTACTTTGCAACAGTTAGGTACACCCTCCACAGTTCCTCCCACTGTCTTTGGGCTGCAGTATAGAATACGCTGATAGTAAGTCTGCTCTGGTCTGAGGTATTCATTCTGAATTTTAAGTGCAAATCTGTTTACAAGACTTACATTAACACAAATAAGCTGACAGGGAAAAGTTCAGAGTGTCTGCAGCTATGAGGAGTTTCTTTGCCCCCTCCCTCTCCTCACTGACTCACGCAGAGCTGTTCACTCTGCAGCCTCCCCTGTGTCCCTATTGCCAGGAGGAGGAGAGACAATTGTAGGAGAAATTGTAGGGGCCAATTAGAGGGACTTTAAAAAGCTGAAGGAAGCAGCTGCAAAGGACTCTGGAATATGAAGTTCCAGCATAGAGCAGCCCCATAGCCATATCCAGGTGTGCCTGGATATGCATCTGGGATCCCCCTCTCTCAGGCTGGATGTCCCGACTGGTGGTGGAGGCCTGAATCACACGGGGAGATCACTTGAGAGACAGCATCACTCCTTCAGGTCTGATCTCTTTCCCTGACTCGTGCTGACTGCCTATCTCCTCAGGAATAAAAATGGAGTCTTTAGTTTCCTGCCCACGGAGAATGGTGGTGAAGCGTTCCGGTGTGAGGTGACCAGTCAGGTCGCCAGGAGAGCCTGCCTGATCCAGGACGTTTGTTTTTGTAAGGGGCCCCGGATGGCAACCCCCCTTTTTTTTTGTTCGCCAGCACCCAAAGCCCCCCCGACCCTCAACAATTTGCGGCGGCAGCACCCCCCTGCTTCTAAATTCGAGGCACCCCCCGCTTCTCAATTCGCGGCTCCCCCGCTTCTCAATTTGCGGCGGTAGCACCCCCCCGGTTCTCCTCTGCTCCAGGGGGCCCATGCCTGAAGCTGTGTAAGGGGCCCCGAAATTCCCGATGGCGGCCCTGCTGTTATGCCGCGTACACACGATCGGACATTCCGACAACAAAACCGTGGATTTTTTTCCGACGGATGTTCGCTCAAACTTGTCTTGCATACACACGGTCACACAAATGTTGTCGGAAATTGCGAACGTCAAGAACATGGTGACGTACAACACTACGACGACGAGCCGAGAAAAATGTTCAATGATTCCGAGCATGCGTCGAATTGATTTCGAGCATGCATAGAATTTTTGTGCGTTGAATTGTGTACACACGAATTTCCGACAACAACTTTTGTTGTCGGAAAATTTGAGAACCAGCTCTCAAATTTTTGTTGTCGAAAATTCCGACAGCAAATGTCCGATGGAGCATACACATGGTCGGATTTTCCGACAACAAGCTCACATCGAACATTTGTTGTGGGAAATTCCGACCGCGTGTACGCAGCATTACTGTCTGTTATTCTTCTACAGAAATATTGCAGTAAAGACAATTTCTGTGTTTTAGTATAACGTGTGTGTTTCTCGTTGGTCATTGCACTTACACTATTGCCGGGTGTGCCAGAGGGGGCTGAGGCTGCTATTAGGGTTGAGAGGCAGAGTAACGGACTGAACATACAAAATCAGCTCCTTCGGGGGTATCGCTACTCAATATTTTGCTATGATGGAGCTATGATGTCACTCAATGCACAGTAGCCAATCATGGGGGAAGATTTTCTAAAATTGGAGAGCGCAAAATTTGGTGCAGCTCTCCAAAGAAACCAAACGGTTTCTAGGTTTAATTGTCAAAGCGTAACCACTTGACCTCCAGAAAGATTTACCCTTCTTCATGATCAGGCCATTTTTTGCTGTACGACACTACGTAATTTCAACAGTCATGCAACGCTGTACCCAAATAAAATGTATTTAATTTTTTTCCCCACAAATAGAGCTTTCTTTTTATGGTATTTTATCACCACTGCGCTTTTTTTTTTTTTTTTTTGCACTATAAACAAAAAACAAGTCAACTTTGAAAAAAAACAAAAACAATAATTGTTACTTTCTGCTATAAAACATATCCAATATAAAAATAAAAATAAATCTTATTACTTCATAAATTTAGGCCAATTTATATTCTGCTACATGTTTTTGTTAAAAAAATCCCAATAAGCATATGTTGATTTGTTTACGCGATTAGCGACTTGTAGAGGGACTGCGATATCGCGGCAGACAATTGGACACTGACACTTTTGACACTTTGTGGTAACCAGTGACATTACTACAGTAATCAGTGCTAACATAATGCACTCTCACTGTACTAATGACACTGGCTGAGAAGAGGTTAAACATCTAGGGCGATAAAAGGGTCCACTGTGTGCCTAGCCAGTGTTTTTGTGACATGTGTGTGCTGCTTTTACTAGGTGAAGAGATGGATTTTATTCCCTGCATTACAGGGACACAAAATCCATTCCATCCCCCTATCAGAATGGAGATCTGCCTTGTTCACATTGGCAGATCTCTGTTCTGTGTGTGTTACTGATGATCGGCAGATGCAGGCGGACATCCACAGATCGGCTTGTGCTGTGATAAATGACAGCAGAAGCGGCCCGCTGGCAGTGCGCAGGCCCCCTCTATGCGGAAGTGCAAAATAACATATATATACGTGATCCTGCACAGCAATAAATCTGCTATAGGATGGTCCTGAAGTGGTAAGTTGAACAGAAGTTAGAAGCTGATTGGCTAACATGCACAGCTGCACCCGATTCTGAGTGCTTCAGTTTTATTAAATCACTCCCATAGGCCCCTTTCACACTGGGGCGGGCAGGTGCGGTGGCGGTATAGCAGCGCGATTTTTAGCGCTGCTATACCGTCGTTCTTACTGCGGTATGCGGCCGCTAGGGGGGTGAATTTAACCCCCGCTAGCGGCCGAAAAAGGGTTAATACCGCCCGCGGGCGGTATTACCGCGCTGTCCCATTGATTTCAATGGGCAGCCGCGGTAAAGGAGCGGTGAACACACCGCTCCTTCACCGCTGTAAAGAAGCGGCTAGCAGGACTTTTGTAGCGGTCCTGCTAGCGCACCGCTTCAGTGTGAAAGCCTTCGGGCTTTCACATTGAAGGCTACAGCCACGAATTTTTCATGCGGTATAATAGCGCTAATATTAGCGCTAAACCACATGAAAAACGCCCCAGTGTGAAAGGGGCCATAGTCTCTTTGTTTGGTTTAAAACAATCGGCACATAAACAATTTTTGGGGAGAATTAAAAGATTTTACCAAATATGTGCAACAATATCTATCATCACTTTTACTTCATT
The DNA here is from genome assembly GCA_029206835.1 of Rana muscosa. Taxonomy (NCBI): domain Eukaryota; kingdom Metazoa; phylum Chordata; class Amphibia; order Anura; family Ranidae; genus Rana; species Rana muscosa. The sequence goes on along the minus strand of CM055117.1, from coordinate 171,964,387 downwards.
ATTAATCCAATTTATTTTATTTTATTTTAATTCTAGTTTATGTTATTTTGCTTTCTCTTCCTTTTTTCTCAGGTTAATTGGGTATGAACAAAATGTCAAACTGTTCATCCATGCTTAATAAATATGTAAGGCCTCTTTCACATTGGGGCGGTGAGTGCGTCGGCGGTAAAGGACTTTTTTACCGTCCTGCTGGCACACCGCTCCAGTGTGAAAGCCCTCGGGCTTTCACACTGAAGAGACAGCAGCGGCTCTTTCAGGGCGATTTGCAGGTGCTATTTTTAGCGTTATACTGTTTAGCGTTCTACTGTATTCACAGTAATCAGTGCATTTTTATAGCACTGGTCGCTGTAAAAATGACAATGGTCCCAAAATGGTGTCAAAAGTGTCCGATGTGTCCGCCATAATGTCGCAGTCACAATAAAAATCGCTAATCGCCGCCATTACTAGTAAAAAAGAAATTATTAATAAAAATGCTATAAAACTGTGCCCTATTTTGTAGACGCTATAACTTTTGTGCAAACCAATCAATAAACGCTTATTGCGATTTTTTTTTTTACCAAAAATATGTAGAAGAATACGTATCGGCCTAAACTGAGGAAAAAAATTTTTTTTTTAAAACAAAATTGGGATATTTATTATAGCAAAAAGTAAAAAATATTGTGTTTTTTTCAAAATCATCGCTCTAAAAAATAAAAAACGCAGAGATGATCAAATACCAAAAAAAGAAAGCTCTATTTGTGGGAAAAAAAGAACGTCAATTTTGTTTGGGAGCCACGTCGCACGACCGCGCAATTGTCATTCAAAGTGTGACAGTGCTGAAAGCTGACAATTGGCCTGGGCAGGAAGGGGGTTTAAGTGCCCAGTAAGCAAGTGGTTAAAAAGTGTTGATTTGTTTTTCCATATTTGAGTGTCAATTCATGTTATATGTTAATTTGATTCAGACAAGAATAATTATTTGTCCTCCCTCTGAGGAAGACAGGTCCCTGTTTGTCCTGCAAAAGTATGATACTAACTATCTGGGGTATATCACAAAACAGCAAAATAATTCATACACAGTGACTACTTGGCTTTATATTTGTCTTTAAGTGCAATAAAACAAGAATTTAAACATTTCAACATGACTAGCTTATCTTACTTTTTACGAGTTTCAGCATAAGCATTATCGACTAAGTGCTTTGCTTGTTTCACGCTGTCTTGAAGAAAATTGCCATCAAGATCACCTAGAAAAAATAAAAAATGATATAAAAAGTGATTCTAAAGCTGTTTTTTTTTAAATGTTATACTCACCTGCTCTGTGTAAAAGCTGCTTCCTAGGCTGGCATTTATGTAGGCTCCATCACAAGCTGCACTGCCTGCACCCATAGACACAGAGAGCGTGGCTCGGTCCCGCCCCTCACTCTCTCGTCACAGATTTGATTAATAGCAGGGGGAGCCAATTGCTCCCCCTGCTAGCAATATGCCCAGTGAGAAGAGAGAAAGCCAAAAGATCCTGTGTTCTTGTGCACAGCTTTGGATTGAGAATAGGGCTCAGTTAAGAATAAGGGGGGCTGGTAGGGTTCCTGGTCACAGAAGGCTTTTTTGCATTAAGGTAACCGCATTGGAATGAGTTTCTGAAGCAGCTGGCGGAGATCGGCAAAATTGGTCAGGCTACTCCTTGGTCCACCTTTGGATGAGGACCACCTGACTTTTCCAACACACCCGTATGAGATGGAGATCTCTATGGGACCGGTTTACTGTACCCCACATAAGGACATTGGTGATCTAAAGATCCAATAAGTACGGTATACCTATATTTTGGATACGGATTTACCACACTATACTGTTTCTCTCTTGCACCTGGATTGCAGTTGGGATGGTAGCCTTGAGTTCTATGAGGACTTTATGTGCAGCGAGAGGGAGACCACGGAGGTTTGACCTTTATTTGAAGTTGATCAAGTGATCAAGACCTCACATATACAGTAACCCTGGCTATTGCACCTTCTTTGTACCACTGTCACTTTAGTTCTCCCCAGTTACTCTATCATCATTACCGCATTTCATCAACTCACTCTCCTCCCTTTTGACAGTATGAACTGAGAGACTACCTATTGAGTCCTCTCAGACACATGGACTGCCTTTCGAGGCACTATTTATGGAATTCCAGTATTTATCCACTTGCCATATTTTGGTTTCAATCAAGAATACTTACTTTCCTCTGAGAGGCCACACAAGCCTGGGGATAAAGCCACAATTTTAAAATCTTACATCTTACATTGTTTGTGTGATCACAATTCGCCATCTGGAGGTGGACAGATGCCCCATACACACGGTCGGGAATAACGACGGGAAAATAGAGAACCAGTTCTCTATCTTTTGCTGGCCGTTTTTGACAGTTTTTCCGTCTGAAAAAGTCAGATGGAGCATACACACGGTCAGGATTTCTGGCCAAAAGCTCTCTGAGTTTTTCTAACGGGAAAACCGGCCGTGTGTACGGGGCATTACTGTTTTACTAGCATGTTTGCTCTGTTTGATTGATGTTTTTAACTCTGATACTCCCAGTGACTTTTTGATATCAATAAATTTCTTCTATTTACAACCAATGCAAGGTGAGTGGAGTCACAGTTCATTTATATTTGGGTAGGTTAAGCATAATCAGGTTTTTATTTGAGTTTTCATTCAGGTACATTAAGGCTTTAGAATCACCTTAAAGGGGTTGTAAAGGTACAATTTTTTTCCCCTAAATAGCTTCCTTTACCTTAGTGCAGTCCTCCTTCACTTACCTCATCCTTCGATTTTGCTTTTAAATGTCCTTATTTCTTCTGAGAAATCCTCACTTCCTGTTCTTCTGTCTGTAACTCCACACAGTAATGGGAGGCTTTCTTCCTGGTGTGGAGTGTCATGCTCGCCCCCTCCCTTGGACTACAGGAGAGTCAGGACGCTCTCTACGTTGCAGATAGAGAAAGGAGCTGTGTGTTAGTGGGCATTTTTTTTCCTGACGGGATTCCCGGCCGTGTGTACAGGGCTTAAGATGTCTAAAGATTTTCTTGAACTGTCAACACTTCCTGCTGAGACCATCGATTGTGGAAGAGAGTTCCACATCCTACTGCTCTAACAGTAAAGAACCCCTTACACAGTTTAAGGTTAAGGGGCTTCTTGTCTAACTTAATTTAGTGAACACCTGTCCTCTTGAGAGACCTGAGACTGAACAGTTTTCTCCCTATGCTAGAATCACCATTTATATATTTATATAAATTACTATTTATAATATATGCTGAAATATCTACCCAAGAAACGCATTATCCAGAAACATGGCACTCTTTTTTCCCAAACAGCATCAGGCAAATAGTACAATAAATAAAAAGATGAAATTTGGAGCATTGCATGGTTTCATCCTGCCACATATGAGCAACATAATTCTGTTCTGTAAGTGATTTTCTCTGGAAATATATCATTTTTAAACCAACTCTTACATGCATTTGTCTTTGGGGAAAAAGATTACCTTTGTACACAGGCAGAAATATTTAAAATGTATAATGATACATACATTAAAGCAATATTGCTTTTATTATATTGCTGCTTACCAGTTCTAATGCCCCGTACACCCGATCGGAATTTCCGTCGGGATAAACTCAGACGGATTTTTTCCGACGGAATTCCGTTCAAGCTGTCTTGCATACACTCTGTCACACCAAATTCCACTACGACGAGCCGAGAAAAATTAAGTTCAATGCTTCCGAGCATGTGTCGACTTGATTCTGAGCATGCATGTTTTTTCTCCTTTGGAGTTCCCTACAGACGAACGGAATTTCCGCTAGAAATGTTTTCAGTCGGAAAAAAAGAGAACATGTTCTCTTTCTAACTCCGTCTGAATTTCCGACGGAAAAAGTCAGATGGGGCACACACACGGTCAGAATATCCGATGAAAAAATTCCGTCTGACTTTTTCCCTCGAAAATTCCGATCGTGTGTACAAGGCATTAGATGTGATGGCTGCATTTGTTTTCTTTTTTTAGGCTTTACTTCTTTCTTCTATTCTAGCCTGGTCATCTGGCCAGCAAGTCTGTTGTTTTTTGAAAGAACAAGCTCTCTAAAGATGTATCAGTTACAGGAATGAGACAAAACATTTACAACTGACAGGGGTGCTTACACTGATCAGCTTTTATTTATTTTGGTAAAAACCTGTATCCCAAATGGAAAAATAAAATAAAACAGTTTACTATAATGGCCTATAATGTATTATCTGGAGTTTGGCTTCAATTTGTTTAGTGTATCAACATCTTCTAGTACATCTAACACTCCCCAAACTGACAATGCTGCTGTCCAAATGTGTCCCCTGTGCTCATTCATCCAAAGTAGAGGCACGCTAATGAAGGAGGTGTGTTACTGGCCAGATCATCAAGTAAAAACAGAGGGGGGGAGCCTTTAATAAGAAAACTAGTGCAGTCACTTAATCTAATGGTTGATAGGCTACATCAGTGTTTCTCAACTCCAGTCCTCAAGGCGCCCCAACAGGTCATGTTTTCAGGCTTTCCATTATTTTGCACAGGTGATTTAATCAGTTTCACTGCCTTAGTAATTACCACAGCCGTTTCATCTGAGGGAAATCCTGAAAACATGACCTGTTGGTGCGCCTTGAGGACTGGAGTTAAAAAACACTGGGCTACATTATATAAAATTTTGGGTTTTGGGTTTATTATTGTTTGTATTCATCAGCACAGGACAGAATTATAATAAAATTTTGTTTGGTTATATCATCATCATCTATAGTTTCAGTATAATAATTGTCTTTGTATATTATACAAAAAAAATAAAAAAATAACTACCTTCATTGTAGAATGCTTCTGTCATAGATGCCAAAATGATCACAGTGCATATAAGAGAAACTTCATTCTTTTTCTTTCTGAGTGCCTAAAAAATAGAAGGTAACACATACATGCATTTACATAGTTTCAATGCATTTGAAATACAGTGTTCAGGTGATTAAAATAAAAACGATCATAGTAAATAATTGTAATGTCTTAAGCAAATTCTTAACATCACCTACCTGTGTAATCCTGAATGTTACTCACCCCTTTCACACTGTGTATTTATAAGGTTTAATCAATTGGCTTTATAGAGAGACACCCAATGGGTTGGTCTTGCCACCAATAATGGGGCAGTACCTACAGACTGGTTCCTGTTGGCAACAACACAGTAAATGTTTTGTCTATACAGATCATTCAAACATTCTTGTCAATTATCCATCGATATATGAAAATTGTTGAATTATTCCAGTGAAGTCTTGCAGATTGCTGTTTACTGACAAAGTGTCCAAATGCAAAATTCATATCAAACATTTTTCTCCTGAGAAATTGCATTACTCAATGGGGTTGAATTACTAAAGCTGAAGAGCGCAAAATCTAGTGCAACTCTGCATAGAAACCAATCAGCTTCCAGGTTTTATTGCCAAAGCTTATTTGCTCAAGCTGAAATTAGAAGCTGATTGGATACCATGTACAGCTGCACAGTATTCTGAGTGCACCAGCTTTTGTAAATCTCCCCCAATGTGTTTCAAGAATTGAGGTAGAACCACCAAACAATGACAGAAATAAAAAACTGCTTCTGAACATGGTTTAGGCTTGGGGTGTATTACCAGAATTACCCTACCTTACAAGTTTTAACAATTCATCAATTTGGAACGTCAGTACATTCGTTTTTTTTCTCTCACAAACACATTGTTGTCTCTGATAGCCATCAACCAATTTTAATAGATTTTTCTTTAAAGGGGTTGTAAAGGTAAATTTTTTATTGTCTAAATAGGTTCCTTTAAGCTAGTGCATTGTTGGTTCACTTACCTTTTCCTTAGATTTACCTTCTAAATTATTTTTTCTTTGTCTGAATTTCTCACTTCCTGTTTCTCCTCACTAAACTTCACACCATCATCCGAGCGGTGGTTAGTCAGCCAGAACAGATTACTGAACAGCTTACTGAGGAGGAACAGGAAGTGAGAAATTCAGACAAAGAAAAAAAGAAAAAAAACATTTAGAAGGGAAATTGAAGGAAAAGGTAAGGGAACCAACAATGCATTAGCTTAAAGGAACCTATTTAGAAAATAAAACATTAACCTTTACAACCCCTTTTAATATCGACTGATTTCATTCAGGAAGGAGAGGTTGGATAGAAAACTGTACAATTCAATACCTGTTTGGTTAATGCATCCAAACCTATGGAGTTGGTTGCAATATTTAGCCACAGATAGACTTTAGAGGATATTCAAAACTGTAAGTACCATCTGACTATTTTTAGATGAATTAGTACATAAACATGTACGCTCTGGGTTATCTAAGCATACATGTTTATGTTGATGGAGGGGGGGCGGGGGGCAGTAAAAGGAAGGAGCAATGGCAAGCATATCAGAAAGGAAAATGATCACTTATAACAGGCTTCTAATTCTTACAATCAACCCTTTACCCCAAAATTTAGCTTTCTATTTCTGGGGTTAACCGCCGACATATGCTTGCCATCCAATCTCTCTGCAAACTCCTTCCTAGATAGCTTTTGTCTAGCTTGATTTTCCCTTTAGTAGGGGTTCTTAACTTTTCTACTAGGAATGAGATCCAGCCTCAGGTAGACCATTAATTTGACCCAAATCCAAGTTCGTGGTTTAACAAAAAGGAAACGAATGCAACCTTTTGTTCCTATAGCAGCCAATCACCAACAATGCACTTCCTGGCTTCTGAACTGTCATTTGATGGCTTAGAATGGTCAATTTCCACGGTTTTCTTATGCCAACCCTCCAACCCCCCAATTTTTTAAGACTGTGCATCTACTCTCTACAATATTTTGGTGACACTTTCCACTGAAATAAATACACTCTTAGGTTGATTTCCTGATTAAATAAATGGCTGCCATTGCTCTGCAGTGCTTTGTAAAACTAACAGAGACTCAGGACCTCCGGTGATTCTGCACCTATTGCTTCAATGAGAGTGAGAGCTCAGAGTCAGAGGAAATCTTCTCCCTTGCTCCACCCAGCTCTTGCCTTGCCTGCTCCGGACTTCCCCTCACTCTGAGCTGTACAGTATATGATCATCTGGTGAGTGTGTGTGTGTGAGAGAGAGGTTTCTCTTAGGATTCTGCACCCTGGGGAAAGACTATTTGTACTGGGGAAGGTGCAACTGCACTGAGGGGGTCTGTACTGGGGAAAGGGGATGTGTGTGCACTGTCTGGATAACTGCACTGATCTGTGCTGAGCAGTCTATGCTGGGATGGTCAGTCTGTGCTGGGGGGTCTAAGTTGGGGGGGATCAGTTTGTGTTGGGGGGGCAGTCAATCTGTGCTGGAGGTCAGTTTGTACTGAAGGGTCTGTGTTGAGGGGCATCAGTCCATGCTCGGGGGTCTGTCTGCACTGAAGGGATCTGTGAAGGGAGGGTCGGTTTGTACTGGGGAAGTCAGTTTGTGTCGGGGGGGTTTATCTGTGCTGGGGGGGTCAGTTTGTGCTATGGGGTCTGTGCTAGGGAGCCAGTCTGTATTGGGGAAGTCAGTCTGTGTTAAGGGGGTCTATACTGAGGAGCCTGTGTTGGGGGGGGTCATCTTTACTGAGGTAGTTGCGCCTGGGGGGGGTTTGTGCTAAGGGGTCTATGTTGGGAGAGGTTCATTCTGTACTAAGGGGGTAGGCTGGGAGGGGTGATTTAGGGAAGGTAAAAAAGATCTATTCTGTGAGGAATATGAGCTTGGGGAGGATCATTGTTCTGGGAAGAGGAGGTCATGTTGGTTGTACTCTGTAAAGTGGTCTGTGCTCCTGACCCCTGTACTATGGACACATAGTGGAAAGGAGGATTGGGGGGGGGGGGGCTATAATGGACTTTAATGGTATCGTACAAAAACTTGGGATTTTATTACAACAAATAATTTAAAATACATGATATTAAGAATCAAGCTGTAAACAACAAACATTGGCTCTTCATGATCACACAAAGAATTTGTGAAACAAATACAACTATACCATCTGTGTATTAGTTGCTTGACATGTTTTGCAGACAAAAATACAGCTTCTTCAGGAGCTTTATTGTATACACACACATGATATTATAGAGTGATTACCAACTAGAAATCAAAAAAGAAAAAAAAAACATACATTAATCAATATCATGTATAATTAAAAATATTCAGTGGAATTAATGGATGGGCCGCCCCTGCCCTTGTCACTTTCAGCAAGCGCTACCATCCACCGAACATTCAATTGGGGCTGCTCTGCAACCTCCTCACAATCATGTACAATTCTAGTGCAAGGTCCAAGGGGTTAAAACAGGTGGGGAGGAGGCAATACCATACCTCTACACCACCTGGCAAATGCTCTCTGAAGAGTGATCTGAAAGTGTGAACCAGCCCTTACACTCTTGCTTGTGGCACAGTCATTAAAGCATTTTTTTAGGGGTAAAAGGACTGTGGCATTGGGTTTTGTCTAATTTAACTAATTCCACTTTAAGCCCCTCCTACTCTTAACAGACTTGGACCACACCTGCAATTTGGCACACTGCTATATTGTCTCTTTCCCATTTTTAACCACTTGCTTACTGGGCACTTAAACCCCCTTCGTACCCAGACCAATTTTCAGCTTTCAGCGCTGACGCACTTTGAATGACAATTGCGCGATCATACAACGCTGTATCCAAATTATATTTTTATTATTTTTTTCCCACAAATAGAGCTTTCTTTTGGTGGTATTTGATCACCTCTGCGGTTTTTATTTTTTGCGCTATAAACAAAAAAAGACAGAAAATTAAAAAAAAAACACAATATATTTTTTTACTTTTTGCTATAATAATATCCCAATTTTTTTTTTTTAATATTTTTTTTCTCAGTTTAGGCCGATACATATTCTTCTACATATTTTTGGTAAAAAAAATTGCAATAAGCGAATAGTGATTGGTTTGCGCAAAAGTTATAGCGCCTACAAAATAGGGGATAGATTTATGACATTTTTATTATATATATAGTTTTTTTACTAGTAATGGCGGTTATCTGCGATTTTTGTCAGGCCTGCAATATTGCGGCAGATATATCGGACACTTTTGACACTATTTTGGGACCATTCACATTTATGCAGCGAACAGTGCTATAAAAATGCATTGATTACTGTATGAATGTGACTGGCAGGGAAGGGGTTAACACTAGGGGGCAATCAAGGGGTTAAATATGTTCCCTGTGAGTGATTCTAACTGTGTGGGGGAGGGGACTGACTGGGGGGGGTGACCGATGTTGTGGAGATTTTTATGGAAATGTATTAATGTATGTTGTCAGATGTCCCCCCAGTGTCAGTTTTGCTGTAATGCGCTCATCTGAGCGTATTTGCACATACAGACGTTGGTGGAAGATCGGTGGCGGGAAAATCTTCCTATGGAAACAGCGATGTTTGCTGCATTTAGAGATGTTGTTTTGCGCCCCGTTGGGGGAACTGGCCAGCCCCTGGCGGGGGGCGTTGAATGACTCCGAGCGCACATATCTGTGTCCACAGGAACAGTAGCATAACTATAAAATAATTGTGGTCCATTTGAGGCATAATTGTTATGTAGTTTCCGTCATTTGGTAACAGTGTATGTCACTGTTAGTCAATTTGAATGAACATTGTATCTGTTTGGAAGGATGTCCTTGTATGGTCATTCTCCTGTGGAAGGAACATCCTGTGATGTCCCCGCCCATGGGGGGAGGTGACTGGTTGCTGCAACCAATCACCTCCTGTCTTGAGATCTTTTGAGTTTAATAAAAGCCTATGATTAGGCGTCGGCTGGAGAGTCTATGCTGGAATGGCCTGATGAGAAGATAAGCTTTTGTGGTGCTGCCTTTCTTGGATGAATGGGAATGAACGGTGAGTGGATCTTTAGCAAACTTAGACTAAAGATAGCATTATTGCAAAAAGATGAAATCTGATGTGTGCTTAGATAGCACAGGAATTATAGGCTGTGTGCTTTGCAAACAGCCTAGGAATTCCACAACAGAATGGCGGGCCAGGATTTTTGGGAATAGATGGAGTCCCTTTGGACATCGGATCGAGATGGGGGGAAGAGTGGATCTACGTTCCGATGTGGGGGGCTCTACTCTTTAAAAGAACATTTTTTTGTCTTTTTGAAATAATGCTTTAAGTTTACAGTGTGTGTGCGTGTGTATGTCTGCGAATCCGATCGTGCATGTGTGTGTGTGATTTTGTTGGGAGAGAGATCGTATGCCTCTGAATCCGATCGTAGGCCTGTGAATTTGTTTGTGTATGCCTGTGTGTGATTAGATTGTTTGTGTGATGCAGGACATGTGTCCCCATAAGTGTGACTGAAGTTGTGTAAGAGATGATCTGATGGAGACTGTATATTGTGTATGAAATGAAGGTATAGCTGTGGTATTTCATGCAGCCTACACTGAGATTGGCGGCCTTGTTAAAGATGGCCGCTGCATTGAGCCATAAGCCATGAGGTTTAGTGGGGGTGGGGCAGGCAGCATCTCAGTTACAAGGGTGAAAGTTGGTGACTTTCTGTAAATAGCATGCAGGAGTTTTGTAGTGGAAGGGCCCTGAGAGATGATCTGATGTTACAAGCAACAATATACTGTATGTGTGTGGTGTTTGTGATTTCTATGAAAAATAGAAATGGTTAGATTGTGATTTTTGCCTTTATAGGGGACAAAGACACATGTCCCCATAAGTGTAAAAATATTTTAACGAAAGTGTTTGGTTTTTGAGTTGAAAGTTCCCGCCGCATATCCAAGTGGCCAGGCATTGCTAGAAGGCAGACATAGTATGTCTCTGCAATGGCTTGTTATGGAAGCTGAGGCCACTGTGTGTGTGAACTTTAGGTAGAGAAAAGTGGTGAATATCTCAGAGTATATGGACTTAGAGAAATGAATATGTTTTTAATATTGTCATGTAACTCACATTTATTGAATGTGCTGTTTAGTTGGCAAAAGGGAGGCTAAGTTTGTAAGTGTACATGTGGTCCTTGTAGAGTGTAGCTGACACCTTTTTCAGTGGATTTTGATGATAATTTAGAAAAGTTTCAATGGTGTAGTCAGTCTTTGTGGAGAAAAACATTTTTGATTTTCTTTTAAAGAGATGCTGGTTTTGGCGGGAAAAAGTAATGGCGCCATTCTTGGCTTTTGTTAGCCTTGCAGGTTTGTCTGCCATTTTGAGGCACAGTTTTTCCTTAGCCTGTGGGTATCCTATAAGGGAAGGTGCAGCCACCTTTCTTTTGGGCACTATACCATGTGGCATTCGTCTGCTATTTCACTGGTGGAATTTCTCAGCCTTTGGGGCAGATTTTGATGTTTGGTGCGAATATAGTGCGATCTTTTCTGCGTTGGAACCTGTTAGAGGCAATTTGTGTTTTTCTTTGTGTAGGGGAACCAATGTGGTGTTCATTGTGACGTCCCATGCTGGTTTTGGCGGGAAAAATTGCATGCGTCAATGGCGCAATTTTTGTTGTCCATGAGGTGCTGTGGTGGGTCATCCACCATTTTGTAGTCCTGGCTTGTCGGCCATTTTGAGAGACGTTTACAGTTTGAGATAGGAAGTTCCAGTTTAGCAAACACGGCCCCTGAATATGCTGTATTGGCATTTGTTGATTGGCGCAGTTTTGTCTCTGGTTTAAATTGCTTTTCTAAGCATCACTTTTTGAGGTGAGTTGAGAGGTTTCATAAAATAGCGCGGTATTACCCCGAGGGGCCACAACGTGCTTGCGGACACACGCACATGCTGGGGCCTATTTATGGATGGGATCTGGCTGACCTACCAGCAGTTGGAGTGTGGGAGGAGGCCAACGCAGACACAGGGAGGACATGCAAACTCCATGCACATGATGTTAGGTTGGGGATTTCTCTGTTTTCATTTGGGTGAGTGTGGGCTATTGCAGGATCGGCTGACTTAGCAGTATATGAGCAGGGGTTTGGGGTTTTGGATTTTGGTTTTAAGAAAAACCGTCACTTTACACTGAATTTTGATAGATTGTAAGACTAACAGAGTTTTTGTACAATGATGTGTTTTTATGTTTGGATATTTGGGAGTTTCCCAGAGGGCAATTCATTTTTTGGAACTTGTACTGTATAGCCATCTTTTGGCAGGAGTTTGTATTTTGAGTCCCAACTTATGGTTTGACTTCCAGGGAATGTGGGTCAGGGGGGATTCCCTCCCATTTGCAAAGGGGGATTTACTCCATAATTTCCTTGACAAGGTTTTAAATGGTTGAAATATATATGATGTGTAGCCATGGATTTTTTTTGAAGTCTTGATAGACAAGGCGATTATGGCTAACGCCTCCCCTCCCCCTCCCTCTTCCTGAACAATTGATATGTAAATAAACCAGTTTGGTTTTTTTAAGAGCTGAGCATAACCGGAAGTTTCTTTTCAGCATTTATATATCAGCAGAAAGTTAGTGGGAGGAGCTTGGGGTTTTTAAAGGTGAGCAATGAGATTTGTGTCTGGAAGGAAAACGGAAAGCATTTTGGCGTTTAAAAGTGTTTTATATTTTGTTCCAGTTTTGTGAAGTTTTGTACTGTAATACAGTTTTGGGTAGAGAGCAAACAGGGGGTATCACCATTATTTTATCATCTAGATACAGAGAGAAGCCACATTGTTCTGCAGGTGGTAAACTGGCGTAAGTGTTCTGTGAGGTTTAGTCTGACAACGCAGTGTATGGGTGTATAGCGGAAAATGCTTGTGTATGCATACACTGTGAGGGGTAGAGGCCTAATTCGGGGGTTGATCTGTGGTTGTTGCTGTAGTTCCAAAAGTGTTGGGACAACAAGCCATAGAGTTGACGCCTCGGTTAGGGTTTCTAGTTGGAGGACTTGACCATATAGTGGTTGTAGTTCTGCAATTCACCGTATAAGAAGACACCGGGCGGTGATCTCCGAAAATGGGTGCAACGGTTTAACCTGGACGCAGGTTGAAGACGATAAGCCGATTCGAATCGCCATGGACACAAGGAGGTCTGTGCAAAGGGAAGGAATGGAGGCTTCCCATAGTCAGACGGTCACACAGTGCACAAAGCCTAGTTTTGGGGCAAAGGCCTTTGAACCCCAAAAAGATTAATATAGGTGGTCCAAGGATACTATTTTGGGTATCCCTCTGGAATGGATGTAGTTGAGCTGCGGCTTCAGAAATCTGTAATGATGAGGAACGGTGTCTCATGCCCGTTTGTTTGAACTTTGTATGGCTGGTCCATGCAAGCTTCTCGAGTTGCTCTCATATTCCCATTGTATTTTTTTTCTATTGCTGAAAGAGTGAAGGTAGAATTCTGGCTGTTTTTGTTTTTTTCATTTGTGGTTTTGGAAACTATGAAGTATCTCCCCCACATTTGTATCGGAATGTTTGTATGTAGTAACGTGAATATGTTCGAACTTACCGCAGCGATCCTTCGATGCGTCGCGGCTGTTGTATTTTTGTAGGAACGGGAAAAGTAAGGGTTACAGAGGGTTTTGTTTGAATCGGTTTTGAAAGAATGTCATTGACAATTTATCAATGTACAGGAATGTCATTATTGTTTTACCATTCTTTGCAGGTTAAATATGAAGAATAGAGTAATGATTTTGCTTATAAGTATTTTTCAGGTCCAAGGAGTTTGTACACAGAGAACAGGTGTATGTAGACAGCGGTACATATGGATAAATACATGAGTCTAAGGGAGGTAAAAGTATCATAGGTTATTTCATTGTTTCTTTTTTTCCTGCACCACGCATTTCTTCCTTCAGTCTGTAATGAGGAAGAAAAGGGGGGAGAATGATAAATGTAAGAGTGACAGTTTTTTTTTCAAACTAATAATAACCTCTGTAATTCTAACCAAGTTTGTGCCAAGACTGTCTTTCTTTGATAGAATTTGAATCGGCAAGCAGCAGTCTGGTGAAGTAGGTTCCCATCCCAGAGGCTAAGAACTTTTTGTCAATGGCTCCAGGTATTGTAAACCACGCACAGGTTATGCAGTGACCACAGTCCCGATGTCTGGGTTATTGTCATATGAGGGTTGTTTGGAGGTCAATCAAAATCAGGGTCGTACTCTCCTCATTAGCTGTCACTTATATTCTCGGCTGATGGGCTGGGTGCGATCGTTGTGACATGAACTTCAAAATGTCCACCAAAAGGTTTTCACGAGTCCCTCCTGGACCCTGACTTAATAATCAGTTTACATTCTTTCCAACCAGGTGACTGGGTCGTTGTAAAGAAGCTTGAGGGATGAGACCACGCCAGCCACTGCAAGAAGCGGCTCAACCACACCAAAGAATGAGGAGTATCTTTGTTTATTTATATTTTTGTTGTTTAGTAAATTTTAGCAAGGGTAACGGTGAAAAGCATCCCAAGTTATTATTTAAAGTGTATGTCCTGACTAGCTCAGAAAGCGAACAGGACCGATGGTCTGTTCTGAGTCTTCATCGAGTTTTAGTCCCCAGCGATGATGGCGGTACATGTCATTTATGATGTTATTATGGGTATGAGGAGTTTTAGTCCCCAGCGATGACAGCGGTACATGCCATTTATGATGTTATTATGGGTATGAGGAGTTTTGACAAACTAGTGAAGACTCCAGACAGACACTTGTCAATGGAATCTAACGATGCATTTTTAGAGGGTAAAATTGGTTTTAGTTTTAATGGCTCTGCCTCTTGTCAGTTTGGGTATCTAGGCAGCCCACAAGTGTGTTTGAACTTTAGTTTGCTGTTTATGCGGATCTGCAGCTTATAAAGGTAATTCCCCCAAAGCAAGAGGTTCATGCGTGATGGTGAAGCTGTCCCAATATTTTAGGTCGCGGCCGATCGCGAGGATCTGATGGCGCAGGAAATTAAGAATGGCAGGGACAGCTAGAAGGGATTTGTTCACCAACCCCGACCAGGTCTGGGCATGGGGTCCTGGATGTACAAGGTGGGGGGGGCTCGGGCTTGGGATACGATTGAACAATTCTCATCCGTTAAGGATAGGGTTCTTCATGTAATTGTTGAAGCCAGAGCTGTAGCTAAGTGAAGGTTGGGAGTCTATTTTAGGGTCTGGGAATCTTTGGGGATCTAATTTTTATTTTACAGCGGATCGTGGTTAAAGGAAGTGGGAATATATATACTCATGTCGTTTTATTTCTATTCTTTCTATGTCGTGACGAGATGCTCCTGTTGCCTGATTTGACGCGTGACCAGAGTTTCCTTGATGAGACGCCCCGAAGCCGGACCCACATACAAGACACAGAGGATCACAGACGGATCGGCGATTACTACAGCTCACCATGTCGTGTCCTCCTTTATAAGTCATGCCCCTGAAGAGTAGAGTCTACATGTCAAGCCGTGTTTTCCTTTTTATGGACTAAGGACTGATTCATTTCCAGGTGTAAGAAGCAGATCAACTCTCATCGATGGACACATGGGGTGCATATGACAAAAAAGGGAGGACTGTTGTGGAGATTTTTATGGAAATGTATTAATGTATGTTGTCAGATGTCCCCCCAGTGTCAGTTTTGCTGTAATGCGCTCATCTGAGTGTATTTGCACATACAGACGTTGGTGGAAGATCGGTGGCGGGAAAATCTTCCTATGGAAACAGCGATGTTTGCTGCATTTAGAGATGTTGTTTTGCGCCCCGTTGGGGGAACTGGCCAGCCCCTGGCGGGGGGCGTTGAATGACTCCGAGCGCACATATCTGTGTCCACAGGAACAGTAGCATAACTATAAAATAATTGTGGTCCATTTGAGGCATAATTGTTATGTAGTTTCCGTCATTTGGTAACAGTGTATGTCACTGTTAGTCAATTTGAATGAACATTGTATCTGTTTGGAAGGATGTCCTTGTATGGTCATTCTCCTGTGGAAGGAACATCCTGTGATGTCCCCGCCCATGGGGGGAGGTGACTGGTTGCTGCAACCAATCACCTCCTGTCTTGAGATCTTTTGAGTTTAACCACTTAACGACCGCCCACTGTAAATATACGTCGGCAGAATGGCACCGACAGGCAGAATCACGTACATATATGTGATTGCCTTTGTATAGTTGGGGGGTCCGATCGGACCCCCCTTCTTTACAGTGGGTGGTCGTTTTACCTTCGGGAGCGATCCGGCATGAGGGGACGGCCGTTCGATTCCGGCCACCCCCTCTCGATCGCTCCCGGCGAATGAGAGCTTCCCCTGCCTGTGTACTGTTTACACAGGCTGGAGGAAGTGATGTCATCTCTCCTGCGGCGCTCACATATACCGAGCGCCGTACAGGAGAAGATGCAGGTTAGTGCACACAACACTACACTGACACAAGGACACATAGGCACATAAATCGCCCCCCAGGCCCCCCCAGACACCCCCAGATCACCCCCCAGATCACCCCCCAGCCCCCAGTCACAGTGTCACTGATTGCAGTGACCATTTATTTAGTGATCACTGCAATCAGTGACATTTGTGACTGTAAAAGTGTCAGTACATTCAGTTTTAGGTCCAGTGTAGCCCCCTAACCCCCCCCTAATAAAGGTTTAACCCCCTGATCACCCCCCAGATAACCCTTTCACCCCCTAGCACCGCCGTCGCTAAGCGATCATTTTTCTGATCGATGTCTTAGCGTCGGCGATGCTGATCGGTAGCCAGTAATTTTTTTTAGGTTCGCCGCAGGTTTTTATAGCGTCGGGTACCCCCATATATTACCTAATAAAGGTTTAACCCCCTTGATCACCCCCCAGGTAACCCTTTCACCCCCTAGCACCGCCGTCACTAAGCGATCATTTTTCTGATCGATGTCTTAGCGTCGGTGATGCTGATCGGTAGCCAGCAATTTTTTTTAGGTTCGCCGCAGGTTTTTATAGCGTCGGGTACCCCCATATATTACCTAATAAAGGTTTAACCCCCTTGATCGCCCCACAGGTAACCCTTTCACCCCCTATCACCACTGTCACTAAGCGATAATTTTTCTGATCGCTGTCTTAGCGTCGGTGATGCAGATCGGTAGCCAGTAATTTTTTTTAGGTTCGCCGCAGGTTTTTATAGCGTCAGGTACCCCAATATATTACCTAATAAAGGTTTAACCCCCTTGATTGCCCCCCAGGTAACCCTTTCACCCCCTATCACCACTGTCGCTAAGCGATCATTTTTCTGATCGCTGTCTTAGCGTCGGTGATGCAGATCGGTAGCCAGTCATTTTTTTTAGGTTCGCCGCAAGTTTTTATAGCGTCAGGTACCCCCATATATTATCTAATAAAGGTTTAACCCCCTGATCGCCCCCCAGGTAACCCTTTCACCCCCTATCACCACTGTCGCTAAGCGATCGTTTTTATGATCGTTGTCTTAGTGTCGGTGATGCAGATCGGTAGCCAGTAATTTTTTTAGGTTCGCCGTCAGGTTTTTATATAGCGTCAGGTACCCCCATATATTACCTAATAAAGGTTTTAACCCCCTAATTGCCCCTAGTTAACCCTTTCACCAGTGATCATCATATAAGTGTTACGGGTGACGCTGGTTAGTTAGTTTGCTTTTTATAGTGTCAGGGCACCCGCCGTATATAACCCAATAAAGGTTTAACCCCCTGATTGCCCGGCGGGTGATATCAATTAGGTTTTAGCGTCAGAGAGGGTCTGCGTCACACCCCAGGCAGCGTCAGGTTAGTGCCAGTAACGCTAACACCCACGCGTGAAGCATACACCCCCCTTAGTGGTATAGTATCTGAACAGATCAATATCTGATCTGATCAGATCTATACTAGCGTCCCCAGCAGTTTAGGGTTCCCAAAAACGCAGTGTTAGCGGGATCAGCCCAGATACCTGCTAGCACCTGCGTTTTGCCCCTCCGTCCAGCCCAGGCCACCCAAGTGCAGTAACGATCGATCACTGTCACTTGCAAAACACAACACACATAACTGCAGCATTCGCAGAGACAGGCCTGATCCCTGCGACTCCAGTGCTGTAGGAGGTGATTTCGCCACCACAGTTAAAAAAAAAAACATATATGCTGAAGCATGGGGGCAGCAGGAGCAGAGGAGCGATTTTGCTCCTAATGCCGCGTACATACGGTCGAAATTCCGACGGAGGCTTGCCCGTGGAAAAGTCTGACCATGTGTACGCGGCATAACTTTTGCGGGAAGATGCCCCCATGCTTCGGCATATATAAATGGTGCATGTATGCCCATCATTAGAAGTGGGTGGATGAAGGGCGGTATTCTAATGGTGGGCATACCCACCGATCAATCTTTTTTTTTCGTTCAGCCAACAGGCTGCATGAAAAAAAAGATTACAATACATGTCCAACAAGGACCAGCAACGTACTGGTATGTTGCTGGACTTTGAATGTTTATACCAGAATGATGCCTGCGGGTTTAGGTATCATCTTGGTATCATTCCTTTCAGCCAGCGGCCGGCTTTCATGTAAAAGCAATCCTAGTGGCTAATTAGCCTCTGGACTGCTTTTACAAGCAGTGGGAGGGAATGTCCCCCCCCGGATATAAAAAGCGCCATTGGGAAATTGGGAAAGCATTTTATCACACCGATCTTGGTGTGGTCAGATGCTTTGAGGGCAGAGGAAAGGTCTAGGGTCCAATAGACCCCAGTTTTTTTCAAAAAAGAGTACCTGTCATTACCTATAGCTATCATAGGGGATATTTACATTCCCTGAGATAACAATAAAAATGATAAAAAATAAAAAAAAATATGGAAGAAACAGTTTAAAAATAAAATAAAAAAGCAAAATAATAATTAAAAAAAATAGCACCCCTGTCCTGCCCTGCTCTTGCCCAATGGCGAACGCAAGCGTCGGTCTGGCGTCATATGTAAACAGCAATTGCACCATGCATGTGAGGTATCACCGCGAAGGTCAGATCGAGGGCAGTAATTTTAGCAGTAGACCTCCTCTGTAAATCTAACGGGGTAACCTGTAAAGGCTTTTAAAGGCTTTTAAAAATGTATGTAGTTTGTCGCCAATGCGCGTTTGTGCGAAATTTTAAAGCATGTCGTGTTTGGTATCTATGTACTCGGCCTAAGATCATCTTTTTTATTTCATCAAACATTTGGGCAATATAGTGTGTTTTAGTGCATTAAAATTTAAAAAAGTGTATTTTTTCCCCAAAAAATGCGTTTGAAAAATCGCTGCGCAAATACTGTGTAGAAAAAAAACATGCAACACCCACCATTTTATTCTGTAGGGCCTTTGCTTTAAAAATATATATAATGTTTGGGGGTTCAACATAATTTTCTTGCAAAAAAAAATATGTTTTCATGTAAACAAAAAGTGTCAAAAAGGGCTTTGTCTTCAAGTGGTTAGAAGAGTGGATGTAAGCTTCCTAATGTTGTGTATAAAATGCCATAACAGTTCAAAACCCCCCCCAAATGACCCCATTTTGGAAAGTAGACACCCCAAGCTATATACTGAGAGGCATGTCGAGTCCATGGAATATTTTATATGTTGACACAAGTTGCGGAAAAAAGACAATTTTTTTTTTTTGCACAAAGTTGTCACTAAATGATATATTGCTCAAACATGCCATGGGCATATGTGGAATTACACCCCAAAATACATTCTGTTGCTTCTCCTGAGTACGGGGATACCACATGTGTGAGACTTTTTGGGAGCCTAGCCGCGTACGGGACCCCAAAAACCAATCACCGCCTTCAGGCTTTCTAAGGGTGTAAATTTTTGATTTCACTTCTCACTGCCTATCACAGTTTCGGAGGCCATGGAATGCCCAGATGGCACAAACCCCCCCAAATGACCCCATTTTGGAAAGTAGACACCCCAAGCTATTTGCTGAGAGGTATTGTGAGTATTTTGCAGATCTCGCTTTTTGTCACAAAGTTTTGAAAATTGAAAAAAAAAAATGTTCTTTCTTCATTTTCAAAAACAAATGAGAGCTGTAAAATACTCACCATGCCTCTCAGCAAACAGCTTGGGGTGTCTAATTTCCAAAATGGGGTCATTTGGGGGGGTTTTGTGCTATTTTGGCATTTTATGGCCTTCAAAACTGTGATAGGTAGTGAGGAGTGAAATCAAAAATTTACACCCTTAGAAATCCTGAAGGCGGTGCTTGGTTTCCGGGGTCCCGTACGTGGATAGGCTCCTAAAAAGTCCCACACATGTGGTATCCCCGTACTCAGGAGAAGCAGCAGAATGTATTTTGGGGTGCAATTCCACATATAACCATGGCATGTGTGAGCAATATATCATTTAGTGACAACTTTTTGTAATTTTTTTTTTTTTTGTCATTATTCAATCACTTGGGACAAAAAAAAAATATTCAATGGGCTCAACATGCCTCTCAGCAATTTCCTTGGGGTGTCTACTTTCTAAAATGGGGTCATTTGGGGGGGGTTTGTACTGCCCTGCCATTTTAGCACCTCAAGAAATGAGATAGGCAGTCATAAATTTAAAGCTGTGTAAATTCCAGAAAATGTACCCTAGTTTGTAAACGCTATAACTTTTGCGCAAACCAATAAATATACGCTTATTGACATTTTTTTTACTAAAGACATGTGGCTGAATACATTTTGGCCTAAATGTATGACTAAAATTGAGTTTATTCGATTTTTCTTATAACAAAAAGTAGAAAATATCATTTTTTTTCAAAATTTTCGGTCTTTTTCCGTTTATATCGCAAAAAATAAAAATCGCAGAGGCAATCAAATACCATTAAAAGAAAGCTCTATTTGTGGGAAGAAAAGGACGCAAATTTCGTTTGGGTACAACATTGCATGTCCGCACAATTTACAGTTAAAACAGCGCAGTGCAAAATTCTGAATTCACCTCTGGTCCTTTAGCTACCAAATGGTCTGGGGCTTAAGTGGTTAATAAAAGCCTATGATTAGGCGTCGGCTGGAGAGTCTATGCTGGAATGGCCTGATGCGAAGATAAGCTTTTGTGGTGCTGCCTTTCTTGGATGAATGGGAATGAACGGTGAGTGGATCTTTAGCAAACTTAGACTAAAGATAGCATTATTGCAAAAAGATGAAATCTGATGTGTGCTTAGATAGCACAGGAATTATAGGCTGTGTGCTCTGATGGGGGACACAAGTGTGGAGGGGACTCTGATGGGGACACAAGTGTGGAGGGGGCTCTGATGGGGAACACAAATGTGGGGGGGCACTCTGATGTGGGACACACGTGGGGGCGCTGATTGGGACATGGGCAGGAAGGGTTTTAATGGGTGTGGGGAGGTGGCTCTGAGGGGACACAAGCGTGTGGCAGGAGTTCTGATGGGGACACAAATGTGTGGGGGGGGGGTGGCTGTGAAGGACAGGCCAGGAGCGCAAGCACAGCATAAGCGTAAGGCCTACATGATGGGGTTTGAACAGGAAGGCTAGAAGGTTAGGTCGGGGTTAATAAAAATGAATACAGGAGTTATAATACCAAATACATTTTATTGGAGGATAGTAGGGTGTGGCAGGGTGTGGCAGGGTGGTCCTAAGGGGTTACTAAGGGGGAACTGCCCTCCAGGTTTCAGTCAGACCAGAGGACAGCTAAAGACAAGATTCTCCTCGTGCTGCGGTGGTGTGCTTTGTAATGGAGGACCTTGAGTGCTTGATGGCAGACATTCGCGCTGCGGCGGTTGCCAATGGGCCGCAGTGGCTGCGTTCGCAGTTTTCTGGACTTGTGCCGGGGTCGGGGCAGGTACCTGCTACACCTGCCACTGAACATTCACGCGCTAGGAGGTCTAGGCCTCCTGTGCGTTTGAGCCCTGAATGGACCCCGAGGGGTAGTCGCCGCGCTGGGAGCCCAACCCTGGACCCTTCAGCTACCGCTGCCAAGAGAACGCCATCTCGTCAGGCTGGCGGAGCTGGGAGGAATCCCCTTCAGAGGCGTGCCCCGGGGGGTAAGCGGGGGTCATCTTCCCGCTCTCGCCCCCCCGCGTCTGGATCCCGGGACCCTACGGCCGTCACGGCGGGTCCCCTTCCCGCCGCTGGTGCGGCCCTGCGTGGGAGAGCGAGATCGCCCAGTGCTGGCCTGCTTCCTGGGATGGCCGGGGCTGATAAGAGGAGAAGCGGAGGTGTGCGAGGAGGAGCGGGCGGCGCATCGGCACCTAGCAAGGAGCGGTGGACGGCTTCTGCTCGTCCGTCCAGGCAGAGAGCGCAGCGTGGGAGACGTTCGGCTGCAGCGGCCGCGTGTGACATCATCGGCCCGCGCGCGCCGGGTGACAGGTCGGGAGGCCGCGGGCTGCTGGGAGATGTAGTCCGCTCGGAGGGGGAGCTGTCTTCGTCGGAGGAGGAAGAGATGGACGCTGTGGAGGGCCCGGAGCGGGGGTCGGATGAGGCGCTGCAGGGATCTGGATCGACGGCTGCGAGGTCTGGACAGCCTGGTGAGTATAACATGTCTGTGTCTCCTGTCAGGTCTGGTGTGCAGTGTGGGATGGATAGTGGTGTCTTGGGGGTCATCAATCTGGGGCAGGCTCCGGGGGTGGGCTCTGTGTCGGGGGTTCCGCAGCAGGGGGTTAGGGCTGGTAGCAGTGGGGTGCATGGGCTGCCGGTGGGGTCAGGCTCTGGTCTGGGGGTGGCTCAGCAGGTGGGGTTGCAGGGTGGCAGTGGAGTACAGGGTCTCTTGCAGGGGTCGGGCGCCGTTCCAAGGGTGCTTCCGACGGTGGTGCCGGTGACGGCAGCCGCGGGGGGTAGCGTGGCCAGCGTCCTGCAAGCTTTTCTTACAGGTTTCAGTGAGATGCTGGCTCGCTGTGACACGGTGGGGTCGGCTGGGGTCGTTTCCCCTGCGGCGGCTTGGACGGAAGCGTGGGCTCGCTGTTGGGGGTCGCACAGCAAGGAGACGGGGTTCAGTCGTTTGCGGCTCCTGTGGGGGAGGCGGGTCAACAAGGGGGGTCAGTTGCCCCAGTGGAGGCTCCGCCGACTGCGCTGGACAAGTCTGCGGAAGGGTGCAAGAAGACGTCGGGGGCCGTGGAGGACGTGCGTTTAGGGGATGCGGCAAAGTGCGAGTTCTACGCATGCTTCGAGGGACCGCTGGGTACTCATTTGAAACAGGAGGTGCGTGACAAGATTTGGAGGGGGGAATATGTGGAGATATTCTCCTTGTTGCCCCTGGAAAAATTCAACCTGGACAAGGGCAAGCCGGACGAGAGCAAAAAGGAGGAGGAAGAACGGCGGCGCTACCAGCTTATTCCTAGGACGTTTGGTAATTGGCTCCAAGCGTTTAACATTCTAGCTAGCGTTATTGGCGAGAGGGCTCCTGAGCATTGCTCGGCGCTTTTTGGCTATTCAGATGGTATTGCCGAGGCTCAGCGGGTCTATGGGGGTGTGGCCTGGCTGAGATACGATGAGCAGTTCCGGCAGCGGAAAGCTATCCGGCCCGAACTTCGGTGGAACCACAAGGATATGGATTTATGGCTGAGGCTGATGACTCAGGCGCGGGCCGCCAGCGCTCCCTTTCAAGGGGGGGCTGGTGGTGGATCTCGTCGCCCTCGGCCGGAAAGCGTAAGGGATTCTGCTGGCAGTACAATGAAGGGACCTGCAGATTCGGGGGATCCTGTCGTTTTTGCCATGAGTGCTCTGGATGCGGGGGAGCGCACCCGCTCGCAAAGTGTTTCAAGCATAACAAGGGTAAGTCCGGTGAGGCTGGCAAAAGGGAGGACTCCGGTGAGGGTGGAAAAGTTGGCTCCGTTTCTAAGTAGGTACCCGGACCGGGCGGCGGCTCGGCTCCTATTCCACGGCTTTTCTGACGGTTTTGTGATACCCTGTGAGTTGGCCAGCGTTCCTCCCGTCCCCTCCAACTTGCGGTCAGCCAGGCTACAACCTTCGGTGGTGTCGGCCAAGCTGGCTACGGAGGTGGCCTTGGGTAGGATGGCGGGCCCTTTTCCTTCGCCCCCTTTGGACGGATTGGTTGTTTCTCCGTTGGGGGTAGTCCCTAAGAAGGAGCTCAATTCCTTTCGGCTGATCCATCATTTGTCCCATCCTAAGGGTGATTCGGTCAATGATGCCATTGATCGCAAATTTTGTGCTGTCTCGTATGCGTCGTTCGACAAGGCTGTGGCTTGGGTGCGTAAGTTTGGAAAGGGGGCTCTGCTGGCAAAAACTGACATTGAGTCGGCTTTCCGCCTCTTGCCCGTGCATCCGAACAGCTTCCGCCTGTTGGGCTGCGTATGGGACGAAAATTACTATGTGGATCTCTGTTTGCCCATGGGCTGTGCAGTTTCCTGTTCATTGTTTGAATCTTTTAGCTCGTTCTTGGACTGGGTGGTGCGGGATGTTTCAGGTTTGCAGTCCGTTATCCACTACCTGGACGATTTCTTGGTGATCGGCCCTGGGGTGGGCAGGGTGTGCCATACGCTGTTGGCCACTTTGCAGCATGTCTTTGGGTTGTTCGGGGTGCCGTTGGTGACCGAGAAGACGGAAGGTCCGGTTACCTCGCTTAAATTCTTGGGGATCGTGATGGATTCAGAGTTGATGGAATGCAGGCTCCTGAGTGATGAGGTGGAGGACGTGCGTGCTGGGGTGTCCGTTGCTCTCGGTAGCAAAAAAAATCAATTACGTGCCCTACAGTCTTTGCTGGGCAAGCTTGAGGGCGACATGACGGCCGCGGACTGGGGTGTCCAGGCAGGTATGAGCTGTGCAGAAATCTGCTCTGTGGGTCACAGGATGGATTGGATTTCAGGATCAACGGCCGGAGCTCCTCAGCGAGCGTCCTACTCCATGCACCGTCAGGCCACGCCCCCCGGCACTGCGTCTCTTTAACTGACAATTGCGCTGTCGTGCGACGACGTACCCAAACAAAATTGACATCCTTTTTTTTTCCCACAAATAGAGATTTCTTTTGGTGGTATTTAATCACCTCTGTGGTTTTTATTTTTTTCTCTATAAACAGAAATAAAGCGATCATTTTGGGAAAAAAAGCAATATTTTTTGCTTTAAATATCCCCAAAAAATATATAAAAAAAATTTTTTTTTTTTTACTCAGTTTAGGCAGATGTGTTTTTCTTCTATATATTTTTGGTAAAAAAAATTGCAATACGTGTTTGGTTTGCGCAAAAGTTAGAGCGTCTACAAAAAAGGGGATAGTTTTATGGCATTTTTATTTATAATTTATTTTTTTATTAGTAATGGCGGCGATCAGCGATTTTTATCGTGGCTGCGACATTATGGCGGACACATCGGACACTTTTGATGCCATTTTGGGACCATTGTCATTGATGCACTGATCACTGTAAAAATGTCACGGTCAGTGAAGGGGTTAACCACTAGGGGGCTAGTAAGGGGTTAAGTGTGTCCGAGGGAGTGATTCTAACTGTTGGGGTGCGTGGCTACGAGTGACACGTCACTGATCGCTGTTCCCGATGACATGTCACTAGGAAGAACGGGGAGATGTGTTTACACTGACATCTCCCCGTTCGTCAGCTCCGTGACACGGCAGACATCGAGCTCGCGGTATGGTCACGCGCGACCACACGGCAGCAAATTTAAAGGG
Organism: Rana muscosa; assembly: GCA_029206835.1. Lineage (NCBI taxonomy): Eukaryota > Metazoa > Chordata > Amphibia > Anura > Ranidae > Rana > Rana muscosa. The sequence goes on along the minus strand of CM055117.1, from coordinate 171,939,063 downwards.
ACGTACCTGTACGCCCATTTGCCTGTTCGTGCCATTCTGTCGACGTATATGTGTGTGCACTGGTTAAGGGCATATTGCGTGTGGAGAAGGTCCCATACTGTCGGTAATTGAGAAAGGCTAGGGAATGTTATGTTGGGTCTGTCTTGGTGCTTTATCAATTTTGTATTGTCACGTTTCTAGGCAAATTGCATTCGTCGCCATCTTCTGGTTTTATGTATTGCATTTTTATAAGTTTCAGCAGCTCAGTTTATTCTGGTGCAGTAACATTGTCTCCCATCATGTCTATCCTTCTCTTCTCCAAGTTTGTCAAGTCAAGGAGTGCGATATTGCTTCTCCTTTCTAGTGCACTGTGATGTTGAAACTGCGGTCTCCTTACATTCCAACAAATCCATTATCTTGTGGTGTTTTTAGTGGATAAATTGCGCCAACCCTATACTAAACAAATCTAGGTATATATTCTGTGACTGTGAAAAATCAAAAATTATAAAAAATTCATAGTCTAAGCCATGGAAACTGTAAATACAAAAAAGTCCTCCAAAAAAATGTATGAATAACCAAGGAAAAAATAAATAAAAATAAAGTCCCTGTGCTTTAATCACAAATAAGTGGTCAAAAGTCCTCCTGAGCTAACCACCTTCTCGCTCAGCGGGTGAGATCAGACGTTAGTACAGTGGTTCTGATCGGACAGCTTTTTTTTTTTTTTTTTAACCCGGCTGAATGGAAAAAATAACTCGGTGTGTAACAGGCTTAAGTCCCGTACACATGGGCAGAATGTCGGGAGACATTTACCGGTTCAAAAAAATACCGGCCAACATTCGGCCCGTGTGTATGTTGGACGAGCATGCTGGAAAACCAGCAGACAAACGATGCCTGATCTGCGTTCCCAGCCAATGGCAGAGAGCACTGATTGGAGAGTTGTGGTGGGGTTGGGGGCATCCGAACACAATAGCTCAGCGGGGGAGATCGCTGGACTAAACTTGCATGGTTAGTACAGTGGTTCGCGGCCAGAGCTGTCAGTTTTTTTTCGTGTAACCCACAGGGTTGCACGAAAAATTACCTGTAATGTGTACCTGGGTTAAAGATGCAGTTTGCTGTGCAGTTGCAGAGCCTTTGTATATAATGTAATTGGGATAAGTAACTGAGTGTAGGGGGAGTCAATTTTCTTGGACTTGGTTTATTTTTACGAGGAACATAGCTGCAGGGCATTGCTTAAAGCCCTAGTGCAAAATGTTCATGTACTTTCCACCTGGCTGGGGAGAACACTCGGTAATAGTCTGACTGTTTAAACCCGCCATATAAACAAGGAGGTCTGGAGGTTGATTTCATTTTTATTGCTACCGGGCATCCACCACCTTTAAGCTAAATAAATCTGTTTTAGATTAATCCTCTCCTCTTGGAAATGTACTTTGATTATTTTTAAGCCATATCATGGTAGCAAGCAGATTTTCAGAGCAAAATGTAGAGCAGGGGTAGACAACCTTAAAGAGGTGGAGATCTACCTGAACAACTTGAGAGAAGTCAAAGATCACTGGTTCCAGTGTCACCGCCTCAAACATGATTTAAACCTCTTATTGGCATACTACGATGTAGCAATTGCGTGCATTGCACGGCAATCATGGGTTCAAATTAGGTGGTAAGAAGGCAACTTGTCGCCTCCACAGCACCTGTTAAACATACTCAGAAAAACACTTTTGTAGGGGAACAGCAGTGCCTGCTGCACTTGTAACTGGACCCTTACTATTCTGAGCCCCCTAGAAGGCAGCTTTTACACTAATGTGCTACAGTTTACCCACACCTCGAGTGCAGCGCATCTGCAACTTTCCTGGGTTAGCTGCGCTTTGCCAAAGGCTTCCATTATATCCTGCACGTGTGGTGCACTTTCTGGAAGCGCACCAAAATGCCTGCATTCAGAAAGTGCACCAAACCTGCAGGATATAATAGAAATCAATGGCTAAGCGCAGAAAACCCTCAGGAATAATTTTTCCTAGCGGTATGTGGGTTCATTTGCATCCAATGCGTTGGCCTGTGCTGGCAGTTTTGCCCAATGCAGACAAGGCAAAAAAGCTTGTTCCCTATCATGACCATTTATTATAGCACAGCACGGTAAAACACAATCCATTGCACCGCTCTGTGGCCCATAGAACTGAATAAAATGCCCCTCTGACATTTCAATTTAGTTCTAGAAAAAAAAAAGTTGGTGTAATATATAGGTTTATGGCACATCAGCAGTCATGCGGTTGAGCATGCTGCAGGTGTGAAGGATTTGCCTGCAATGCACTAATAGAAGTTTTTCTGTTCTTCAGGCTGAACTTGGTGGAGGTGTTTGTGACCAATGTGGAGCTCAGGCAGAGTCTTCAGGAAGATCTTCTACATTGTTTTCCAGATTTTAACCGGCTGGTGAAGAAATTCCAGAGGCAAAATGCAAACCTGCAAGATTGTTACAGGTTCCAGGCGGTGAACCAGCTGCCCAATGTGGTACAGACCCTGGAGAAATATGAAGGTCAGTGTCACTACTTCCAATGAATGTGTTTGATTTGTATTGCTGGTGATTGCAGTGCACCAGGTTAGAACATTGGGGGAGGGGAAAATGGTAGGTAGTCCGCACACTCCAACACCGGTTAAGTATAAGTTATCATGGTAAGTCTTCCTGCATACTAGAACATCTTCAGCTGATCAGTTGGTTTTAAAGTGGTTGTAAAGCCTCAATGTTTTTCACCTTCATGCATTCTATGAAGAGTAGGGGTTTGGAGTGCTGGCAGGGGACCTCACTGCACAGAGGAGGTAATTAACATGTTTGTTTTCAGGGTGGATAAAAATCAATGATTTAACCACTTAAGCCCCGGACCATTTGGCTGGCCAAAGACCAGGCCACTTTTTGCGTTTCGGCACTGCGTCACTTTAACTGACAATTGTGCGATCGTGCGACGAGGCTCCAAAACAAAATTGACATCCTTATTTTCCAAAAAATAGAGCTTTCTTTTGGACGTATTTGATCACCTCTGCGGTTTTAATTTTTTGCGCTATAAACAAAAATAGAGCAACAATTTTTTTTAAAAAATTACTTTTTGCTATAATAAATATCCCCAAAATTATTGCGATATTATTGAGGACGCATCGGACACTTTTGACACCATTTTGGGACCATTGTAGATTTTACAGCGATCAGTTCTATAAATATGCACTGATTACTGTAAAAAAGACACTGGCAGTGGGGAGGTTAACCTGTAGGGGGCGCTGAAGGGGTTAAGTGTGTCCCCTAGGGAGTGCTTCTAACTGTAGGGGGAATGGGCTATGTGTGACAGGACACTGATCACAGCTCCCTGTAATCGGAAGCGGTGATGTGTGACACGACACTGATCACCGCTTCCGATTACAGGGAGCTGTGATCAGTGTCCTGTCACTAGGAAGACTGGGGAAATTTACAACGTTCAAACACTAAAATCCAGCGCTCACGGAACATACACAATGACACATGTAGGCGCTTAGTTATAATGAAGAACTTTGTCCATTTATTTGTCAGAATTTCAATAAAATAAAAAGAATCCAATCCCAGATGGCCGAAAAAAAGAGGAAATAAATGAGATATTCACAATAGTCACAAATTGCAGTAGTCAAAACTTGCAATATTACCCACGATCCGTAGACTGGGGAAATGCTTGTTTACATCAGCATTTCCCCGTTGTTCCTCTCCATGAGACGATCGCGGGTATCCCCGCCGACATAGAGTCCGGGGACCTGCGGTCAGACTCGCGGAGCTCGCGGCCGGCGCCCGTGTGTCCACAATGCCGCTTCTTAAAGGGGACGTACCGTATATACTCGAGTATAAGCCGAGTTTTTCAGCCCTTTTTTTTTTAGGGCTAAAAGTATACCCCTCGGCTTATACTCGAGTCAGTACCTGAAAATCTTATTCCGCGGCCGGCATCCATTGTTTAAATCTCGCGGCTTTCTTCTGGTCCCTTCCGCGATAGGCGTTTCCAGCAAACACTGTTGAGTGTTGCGCCTATCATGGACGTTCTCTTGTCCGACGTCCGTAATTGGCGGAACACTGAACACAGTGCCTGCTGGGAAACGGAGTCCGAGAATGAGAGGATCTCCGTGATAGGCACAACACTCAACACAGTGTTTGCTTGCTGGAAACGCCTATCACGGAAGGGACCAGAAGAAAGCCGCGAAATTTAAACAATGGACGCCGGCCACGGAATAACAAGATTTTCAGGTACACTGACTGACTCGGGCACAGGGAGGCTGCAATGGACACAGTAAGGTGGCACAGTGAGGTGGCAATGGGCACAGTGAGGATGCACAGTGAGATGGCAATGGGCACAGTAAGGTTGGGCAATTGGCACCGTGAGGTGGCAATGGGCACAATTCCCCCCCCCCCCCCTAGGCTTATACTCGAGTCAATAAGTTTTCCCAGTTTTTTTGTGGTAAAAGTAGGTACCTCAGCTTATACTCGGGTCGGCTTATACTCGAGTGTATATACGGTATATATACGCCCATCTGCCTGTCTGTGCCATTCTGCCGACGTATATCGTTGTGCGATGGTCGGCTAGCGGTTAAAATTTTTTTTAAATATTTTGTTGTTAAATCTGATAGATTTTTACTCAAAGCATTTTATTAAAAAATATCTAAAGATAGGGTTGCACCGATACGGATACTTAGTAGTTTCTGTGTTATGTTTACAATATATATGCATGTGTAAATATTTGGAATTTTAGTGTTTGTAAAAATCCCATATCAATTATTGTCTTTTTTATGTATTTATGGTCTCTAATACTATCAATTATTATATATTTTTGTTAATTACTGTCTACTTGTACCTAATAACACATTCTTATTTACATTCTTATTGATAGTTGTTTTTCCCCTAGACTGTGCTTTATATAAGTCCCAATCATTCCCTTTTTTCCTCTATAGTTTTTTTTTTTTTCCCCCCACTAGACAGAGATGGAGGCACATGATCCCTTTGGCCATGACCTCATGTAAAGTCCCAACTTTGTTACGCTACCTTCTCGATGCATCCCACTGACCACCAATGTAAGGATCATTCTTCCCACTGACTATCCAATGTAAGGACATGCATCCCACTGACCACCAATGTAAGGAGCATTCTTTCCACTGACCACCAATTAATTATTTGTTTTATTTTATTACAGAAGAACTCATACCTACTAGGTGGCAGAGACTCAAGGACACACTTCAAAGACACCAGAGACTGGAGCGTGAAGCAAGAAGTGGGTCTGGTGCCCCCCAAAGCGTCCCTATGCCTTTGCCAGATACATGGATTTTCTCACGCCAGTTCTAAAATTAAGAAAGTAAGTTATCATACAAGAATAGGTCTCTGTACCCTCCCTCTCTCCCTCCCACCCTCCCACCTGTCCTCCACCTAACCTTCGCTTCTTCCTCTATCATCTTCATACTTTTCATTTCATAACAGAGTTTAAAATTTCACATTTTTGTATTTCAGCGCAGAAACAAGTTGGGAGGAGTAAGAGGGGGAGGAGCATGCTGCTACTGTTGACGTATCATTTGCTTGCACAAATCGAGAGGATTCATCATCTATGGAGATACAGGGTGAGGCTATTGAGGTCATCTACTCAGGAGCAAGATAATGAGGATACTGACATTTCTACACCTTCCAGATGAAGGCAAAGGCAAACATCTATCTCACGCAGGAAGCAAAGCAGCAGAACAGGTGGAAGACCCAGACCAGACAAATTACTCCACATAGATTTGTTCAGTGATCCCTGATACTATGTTCAGCGATGCCCTCATACTATGTTTGCCATAAGTTTGGTGTCTCTTCTCAAAGAGGTCTTGCCAGACCTTTACTTTGACATGAGGATTGCAGTGCAACATTGCAGACATTCCTTCACTATGCCACGCCATGTTTCAGTGCCAACGCACGAGAGTACTCAAATACTTACTCCCATTTCTTCTGCCTCAAACCCTGCATCAAACACTTATCCTTCTGGTTTTGCGGACCACTCTAGCATGTATGAGACCCCCAGATCACGAATTCCGTATCCCATTTTTCACCAATTGCCTCAGTAATGACCCCCCCCAACTAGAACCCTGGATATGACGAGAGTAATGGATGTGAGACCACGCGACTCAACTTCTTACAATGTCCCACAACAAAACAGACCACCACAGCTCTACAATCAAATGCCATCCATGCCAAACCAATATCCACCTGTGTCAAGACCTATGGAACAGCACAAACCAATAATTCCAAGTCATTATGCATATAGAAATCACTTGAAGAAAATTCAATCATGCTTCCAAACATTCCACAATATGTGCCCCCAAGTGAACCACTGGATACAGTGATATCCCTGCCTGTGCCATTGAGGCAATCAAAGCCTGAGGAACAGAGTTTAACTAATTTTTTACATTTATAGATGCCTACCTGTTAACGGGAGTGCCACTTTCATGTTGCTAATCCATATTGGATTTGTTTATGTTATGTATTTTTTTATTTTTTGTAGATTTGAATAGTTTGTTCAGATATTCATATTTTGATGGCTCAACTAGGGAACTAGAGAGAAAGAAAGATTAAGATGAGAGGGGAGATGAACATTTGAGAGTGGGAGATGAGAAGGAGGATGAAGTGGAGAAGTAGAGTTTCTGTTACTAATTGTTTTTTAATCAAACTTTTTGAGAGAGAGAGATCCTCGTTATGTGGTTCTTTTTACGTAAGAAGTTTGATTGTTTCCCCAATATTTTTTGAAAAGTATGTAATTAGATGCAGATTACAAATAAAAAAAAATATATATACTTTTTGGAAGACAACTTTAGTGTGATCTGTCTTCATTGCTTACTATGGTGCAAATCATCCATCTCATGTACCATGACAGCTTACCTCCTGGAAACCATAAACAAAATTGTAAGTATATTGCTTATCTATGTGTATCATCTATTGTTGCAATAATTTTAGATGTTAGGGTTACGGTTAGTATTAGGGATATGCTATAGGAAGATCTTTATGTACACACACACCCCCTGTAAAATAATGACAGTATTACACTCACGTGAACAGTAGCAAATGTAATTCTTTATTTTTAACCAATGAAAATTGACACCATGCAGTATGTTAAGCAGAGTACAGTATTTTAACCTTAAGCCTCAATTACATCGAGCTGCCACGATAGCTGCCCATTTGCTGACATAAAGTACTCTGAAATCCCGGTGAACATTTTCCCCACTGTAGTTGCCACGGGTTCTGATCAATGTTGGCTCTTCGAGGTCATGCATCAAAGAGTCCTCAAATATGTACCTATCTCGAGCACGAACAAAATTGTGCAATGCACATGCTGCTTGCACTGCACCAATGGCATGCTCCATACTCCAGCTGATAGGTGAGTGCAGGAAATGCCAAAAGCACAGTCCACTACACGTCTTGCGCTTGGCAGTCTGTAATTAAATACCCTCTTTTCAATGGTAAGTCCTCTGTTTGCATATGGCCGTAGAAGGCGCTCGGAAATGGGGAATGCCTCATCCCCAACAAAGTCCTAATGCTCCAGAGATTGATTTGTTCCAGGAAGATTATCAGAAAGGTCCAGTGAGTTTTCACGAAGCATCTTGCCAAAAGAAAAATGAGAAGATGCTGGAGTCAGAGCTACTTCCATATGAACTTATATCCACATAGGTAAATTAATAATTGGCATCAGCCACTGCCATTTAGAACGAAAGAAAAATGTTTTTTGTGGTTAAAATATTTTGAGCCACTACCAGTTGGGCTGAATATTCTTATGTGCTTTCCATCAACTGCACCCACACAATTTGGGAAATTGCACCGCTCCCAAAAAACTTTGGCAATTTTAGCCCAGTCTTCCCTAGTCATCTTCTTCATCGCCAAATCTTTTAAAACTTGCCAGATGGCTGCACAGGTTTCAGGCACAATAGAACTCACGATCGTTTTGCCCAGCTTGAATTTGTATTGTAAACTGGCAAAATAATTGCCGGTAGCTAGGTACCTGAAAGGAAAGAGAAGGATAATTAATTGTGTTCCTACTTTTTTCGGTTTTCGCTCTAAAGACAAGGTGGTGTAGTCTACACGACACCTACACCAAATACGTGTGGAATCGGAGGCCAAGAGTGGATCAGCTGCCACGCAAAAAAAAAACAAAAGCATTTGCTGGCTTTTATTAAATGTTTCCTTAAGGTGACTAGTAATCGCTCAGATGGCTCCACACTCTTTCGGAATGTGGTGTTCTGATGCTCCACATTGCTTTAGATCAGTCAAAGCAATTAGTCTAAACTGAAAATTAACTATATACAGAGAAGAGGTAAGATTACATAGATAGGGGAAGAGGTATCGGAAATGGAGGTGGGGCGAAAGGGGGGAGGTTGGATGAGGAGCAGAGGGATGTATTGGGTGTTATGGAGGGTGAGGGATAGAGGTGGGAGGAAAGTAGGGTGAGGGATAGAGGGGGTAAGGGAAAGTGGGGGGGAGGGATGTTTTGGTTAGGGATAGTGGGGGGAGTGATGTAGGGTGATGGATGGAGGAGGGGGGGTGGGATGTAGGGTAAGGGAGGGATGGAGGAATGGGGAGAAAGTATAACTTTTACATAATTACTCACCTGCCCACTGACATACGAGTGTAGTTGAAAAAAATGTCATCATGTTCACATAGATCATTATAGATCATCTTGAACTGGCCTCTCTCCTCCCTAATTTGCAATTACAGGGTGGACCCAGTATCTTCTACTTGACAGCATCATCATCCTCCTCAGCCTGGCTTTTTTCTTTTATATCATGATTGCAGCAGTAGCAGTTACTACTGCTGCCATAACCAAAGGCAATGCTCGCGCAATATTCCATGCTCCTCTCTACACACTCCACAAAAACCAGGAAGAGAACAGGAAGTTTATACAGCTATTTTTTACGTCGGCATGAACACTGGGTTCTATTGGGCAGAAATAGGGATGAGCCGAACACCCCCCGGTTCGGTTTGCACCAGAACATGCGAACAGGCAAAAAATTTGTTTGAACGCGCAAACACTGTTAAAGTCTATGGGACACTAACATGAAAATTCAAAAGTGCTAATTTTAAAGGTTAACATGCAAGTTATTGTCATAGTGTTTGGGGACACGGGTCATGTATCAATGCAAAAAAAAGTTTTAAAAACTACAGTTTTTCCGAGAGCAGTGATTTTAATAATGCTTAAAGTGAAACAATAAAAGTGAAATATTCCTTTAAATTTTGTACCTGGGGGTGTGTCTAGTATGCCTGTAAAGTAGCGCATGTTTCCCGTGTTTAGAACTGTCCCGGCACAAAATGTAATTTCTAAAGGAAAAAAAGTCATTTAAAACTACTCGCGGCTATTCATGAATTGTCGGGTCCCGGCAATACAGATCAAAGTAATTGAAAAAAACGGCAGGGGTTCCCCCCAGTCCATTACCAGGCCCTTTGAGTCTGGTATGAATATTAAGGGGAATCCCGAACCAAAAACAAAAGCGTGGGGTGCCCCCCAAATTCTATATCAGGCCCTTCAGGTCTGGTATGGATATTAAGGGGAACCCCATTCCATTTAAAAAAAATGGCGTGGGGTTCCCCCAAAAAATCCATACCAGACCCTTATCCGAGCACGCAACCTGGCAGGCTGCAGAAAAAGAGGGGGGACGATAGAGCGCCCCCCTCATGAACCGTACAGGGCCACATGCCCTCAACATGGGGAGGATGTCCCCATGTTGATGGGGACCAGGGCCTCATCCCCACAACCGTTGCCCGGTGGTTGTGCGGGTCTGTGGGCGGGGGGGCTTATCGGAATCTGGAAGCCCCCTTTAACAAAGGGCACCCTCAGATTCCGACCCCCTCTATGTGAATTGGTAACGGGGTACATTATGCCCCTACCATTTCACAAAAGAGTGTCAAAAATGTTAAAAACCACACCGACAAACCCTTTATTAAAAATAAAAAAAAAACATTCCAGCGATGTAATCCATTCTCGATGTCCCACGGTGATCCATTCTCCAGCGATGCTCCAGTCTCCACTCCACACGAAACCCCCCCATGATGCGAATGAGGGGGTGGGGTCACCCGTCCACGTCATTGGGTAACCCCTGTGTTTTGTCCGAGTCCTTACGCAAGGAGAAATCCGGTGGTTACCCAATGATGTAGACAGGTGACCCCGCCCCCTCTTGCGCATCATGGGGGTTTCATGTGGAGTGGGGACTGGAGCATCGCTGGAGAATGGATCACCGTGGGACATCGAGAATGGATTACAAAGCTGGAATGTTTTTTTTATTTTTAATAAAGGGTTTATCCCAACTGTGTTGGTGTGGTTTTTAATATTTTTGACACTTTTTTGTGAAATGGTAGGGGTACAATGTACCCCGTTACCAATTCACATATGGGGGTGCCGGAATCTGGGGGTGCCCTTTGTTAAAGGGGGCTTCCAGATTCCGATAAGCCCTCCCCCGCCTGCAGACCCGCACAACCACCGGGCAAGGGTTGTGGGATGACCTTTTGGCCCAATCTACATGGGGACATCCTCCCCATGTTGAGGGCATGTGGCCTGGAACGGTTCAGGAGGGGGGGCTCTCTCGTCCCCCCTCTTTTCCTGCAGCCTGCCAGGTTGTGTGCTCAGATAAGGGCCTGGCATGGATTTTTGGGAGGGAACCCCCACGCCGTTTTTTTTGTTTTTAAATGGCGCGGGTTCCCCTTAATATCCATACCAGACCTGAAGGGCCTGATATGGAATTTGGGGGGACCCTACGCTTTTTTTGCCGTTTTTTTTCAATGACTTTGATCTGTATTGCCGGGACCTGGCAATTCATGAATAGTAGTTTTAAATGATTTTTTTTCCTTTTAGAAATTACATTTTGTGCAGGGTTAGTTCTAAACACGGGAAACATGCAGTACTTTACAGGCATACTATACACAGCCCCCAGGTACGAAATTTAAAGAAATATTTTACTTTTATTGTTTCACTTTAAAGGGGATGTAAACCCACTCTCATCCTTTCTAAACTACAGCCATAGTGCTGATCTATAAGGATATATATGCCTCCTGCATGTATTCTTATCTGTCAAATGTCTCCCCTCTGTCTGTTATAAAAACTGCAGATTCTGTGGGTGGATCTGTTGTCTGGAGCTCGATGGGTGGAGTCGTGATGTCAGTAGACTCCCCGCCCACCTCTACACTCCCCTTGTCAACATGCATTTTCTCCTGTGTATTCCTTCTGCTTTGATCACTAACTTCCAGTCAAAATCCAAAAAAGTAACCACATGACTTCAGAAAAGGAGTGGGGGTGGGAATTAAAAAAAATAATGCCTGTCTAAAGCTAGTGCAAGAGATATGTAAATAACCTGTCACTCAAAGCAAGGGGGCAAGACGGACAAAGGTTTTTCTGTTGGTCCGTTTTATCTCACTGAACAATAAAAGAGGATTGCTCAGAGCTGGATTAACTCTTTGTGGCAAGACTGGGCACAGTTGATAGGAAATCTTAGACTCTACATTGTGACAGCAAAAAAATAAAAAATAAATAAAAATTCGGTTTTACATCCACTTTAAGCATTATTAAAATCACTACTCCCGAAAAAAACAGCCATTTTTAAAACTTTTTTTTGCATTGATACATGTCCCCTGGGGCAGAACCCAGGTCCCCAAACACTGTTTATGACAATAACTTGCATATTAACCTTTAAAATTAGCTCTTTTGATTTCTCCCATAGACTTTTAAAGGGTGTTCCGCGGCTTTTCGAATTTGCCGCAAACACCCCAAGTTGTTTGCCGAACAGCCAATGTTCAAGTCGAACTCATGTTCAACTCGAACATAAAGCTCATCCCTAGCCAGAAATAAAATCGCAATCACCTCCCAAAATGACAACCAATTACCAATATTTGCAGTAGATTCGCGACTAACGCGTAAAGAATTCGCACTCAAAATTCGCAACGCAATCGCGCTATCAAAATCGTGCTTAATTCGCAACACATCCGTGTGAACCGGCCCTAATACTTCTTCCCGCTCTCCAACCAAAAGGATTTATTTTCCACTCTCCTGTATGACAAATTCCTCCTAGGCACACCGATGTCACCAATGGAGAATAGTCGGAGGGACGCCTGGGCATATACTTTATATTTCTTACCAGTTGCAATGCCTCCACATTACCCAGAACCATATCAATTCTGGAGAGTGTGGAGTGAGTTTTTGAAAAACAGGAGTATTGTTGCCCTTTTGGATTCCTTAGTCGCCATATATCCAACAGCCCTGCCTCCCCAAATATTTGAGATTGCGGGCCATCAGATACATTATCGGCCATTTGTAATCATTCAAGAGTATATGTTATACAGTTTTTATACAAATGTTTATTTTCTCTTTACAGATTAACATTTTAATTGTGTTTGATATATGTTAATTTTTACAAATAATGTGTATTGTGGAAGGTAAGATGCAATAGTAATGGGAATTGTCTGACCTACAGCCCTATGCTGCTCAAACTGTGAATCAATACCTTCCTGTATCTTTGTGATCAGTTATCTTGTCAAATAGTTTTCATTTTGCTTTTGTTCCATGTTTTTATTTTAAGCTGTTATTGCTGATGGTAATTGAAGTATCATTAGTAATGTGGAATATATGTGTTTTTTTTTATAATGAAATCTATGGTATTACATTCTCATTTATGGGTTTCCCATCCCCAAGCCATGAGGTTAAAAATTCAGGTTTGTGCTTTAATGACCAGCAAGACTTGTACTGCTTATACCCCCGCCAATCAGTTGTTTGGACTCTACCCTGGAAACCAGTTTAGTCTAAATGATTCCCCAAAGCTGCACTGCATTGTACTGGAAAAGTAAGCAGCAAAACCCTACATATTCATCAGAAGGAAGGTGTGTGTGTGTATAAGATGAAGGACACAGGCTAGAGGTGAAAAATGCTTTTAACGGGTCTTTTTTAAAATAAGTTATTAGGCAATGTTCTTTGATTTGCAGCCCTTGACTCAGATGCACGCAGATTTGCACAGAAAGGTTCTGTAACACAAAGCTCTGTAACTACCTATTACCCCGCCCGGCCTTATGTATTTTACTGGCAAAATAAGAAAAACAATGTGTAAAGGAAGACACTTTGGATGGGACAGAGGCCAATTTTGAGTCTCCAAAAGTATTGGTGTACCCACCATCAGGGCCGGACTGGGAATAAAATCCAGCCCTGGAAAAAATTTCATACCAGCCCCACAGCATTATTATACAAGCCCAACAGCATAACATCATAATTTTCTTGTTCATGAAAGGGAAAACCATACATTTTAAAGCACATTTGAGGAGTGTATTATCTATAGATAAGACAGATCTGAAAACACATAGGGCTTTATATATATATATATATATATATATATATAAACGCAAATTCCAGTTAAAAGTGGTCAATCAACAAGGGGGACCCCAGGAACTCAGAACGTGGGGGGGGGGCACCTTCTGCAGAAAGAATACACTAAGGTAGGGGGGGTGGTTAATGATATAAGGGGGAAACCTCCTATATCAGTGCCCCCTTACATTATCGTATTCACTCCCCCCTTACATCAGTGACCCCCCTCAGGTGCACCGTGCCTAGCGGTGCTGTCACTGACCCCTTCTCAGGTGCACCGTGCAGGGCTCAGTCAGTCGGTTCCAGCTCGGTGGCTCTGGTTTTATCCTATATAGTCTCTTCTCCACAGTCCACACACATCTGACTTCTCCCATGACCCCCATCCCGGCGGTGCTCCCACTCTTGACTCCTCTCCAGACTCCCTCAGAGACTGCAGACATGATACAGGAGATGGTCAGAGGCTGCACACATGATACAAGAGCTCAATGCAGCCTCATCAGTGCCAATCAAATGAAGCCTCACTGTGCACATCAAATGAAGCCTCACTGTGCACATCATTACAGCCTCACTGTGCCCACCATTGCAGCATCACTGTGTCCATCAATTCTGCATCACTGTGCCCATCAAATGCATCTTTACTGTGCCTGTGAATGCAGTCTCACTGTGCCCATCATTGCAGCCCCTCCTATGCCCCATGTCCCAGTCTGCAGTCCCTGTATGTGTGAAGGTGTGTTGTTGATGCTCGGTACGGTACCTTACATGCCAGCAGGATATCCATGATCGCCATCAGCAGGCAGGGTCTGTTCTAGTTTTGGATGGGGACAGTGCTCCTTCTAGAGGATCTGTTTGCTGTGAGATGGAGTGGTCCCTGGTCACCTGCACTTTCAACCGTCCTCATTTTCTGCCCCCAGTCAGCATGTCCTCTGGTCCTGGGGAAGTGAGAGCACTGGGTGGGAGCTGGAGAGCACTGGCGGGGTTGGAGAGCACATGGGTGGGGGCGGCAAAGAGCAGGGGGAGTGGAGATCACAGGGGTGGGGAGTGGAGAGCGCTGGGGGGGCTTAAGAGCACTGGGGGGAGCCAAAAAGAACAGGGGTGGAGAGCACAGGAGGCTGAGAGGGGGGCTGGAGAGCACTGAGGGGGCTAAGTGTGTGGGGCGTAAAGAGCACTGGGGGGGATCTTGAGAGCACTGGGAGGGAAGAACGAACATGGGTGGAGAGAACTGGGGGGTACAAAGAGCAGGGGGGAGTGGAGAGCAATGGGGGGAGCTTGAGAGCACCAGTGGGGGCCAGAAAAAACAGGGGTGGAAAATATGGCGGGCTGAAGAGCACTGGCGAGGTTGGAGAGCACATGGGTGGGGGCAAAATTCAGGGGAAACAGAGCACTGGCGGGTTCGGAGAGCACATGGGTGTGGGCAAAATGCAGGGGGGAGCGGAGAGAGCACTGGTGGGGTTGGAGAGCACATGGGTGGGGGCAAAATGCAGGGGGAAGTGGAGAGTGCTGGGGGCGGAGTTTGAGAGCACTCGAGGGATAGCCAAAAAGAACAGGGGTGGAGAGCACGGGGGGCTGGAGAGCGATGGGTGGAGCTTAAGAGCACTGGGGGGGCAGAAAGAACAGGGGTGGGGAGCACGGGGGGCTGGAGAGCACTGTGGGGGGTGGAGAGCACTGGGGTGGGGGCTGGGAGTGATGTGGAGAGCTGGAGAGCACTGGGGGGGAAGAAAGAACAGGCATGGAGAGCACTGGGGGGGGGGAAAGAACAGGGGTGGAGAGCACTGGGGGGAGTGGAGAGCACTGGGATGGTGGCTGGAGAGTGATGGGGAGAGATTGAGAGCAGGGGGGGCAGAAAGAACAAGGGTGGAGAGAACTGGGGGGGGGCTGGAGAGTGTGGTGGAGGAGGAGCGTACGGGCGACAAGGAGAACTGGGTGGGGCCAGCAAAAGAAGTTGGATAGGAGGAGAAGCAGGGGTGGCTGCATATAGAGGAATTGAGCTTTCTATATTCCTCCATACAGCCGTGGAATGCTTGATTCTCCTCCTCTCCCTCCTGCAAGCATTCCGCGGCTGTATGGAGGAATATAGAAAGCTCAATTCCTCTATATGCGGCCACCCTGCCGAATCCGATCCTCCTAGCCAGGCACATAGGGCAGGCTGTACGGTGGGCATCTCCTCCTGTGTATGAATAGGTAAGGTATTACCGTGCTACCAAAGAGGTGGGGAGGGGGAAAGGGAGAGGGTACCGCTGCAGCACTGGAGGTGTATCAAAAACCCAAAGTAAATGGTAAAAAATAGATAATGCTGCACTGAGTAAGAGATGGGAAGAGAAACGTGAAGATAATAGGTGAACCTAAATAGACTAAACAGTGATAATCAATAAATAAGCATCAAAACAAAGTTATACATGGAGTGGTACAACATAACATAAGAAATAATATACACAAAAGTGAATGAATCCAGAGTGAAAATAATAATAAGGTGCTGAGTGCAGCTGTGAACATGCACCAGAAAAATCCTCAGACTGTTGCTGAAATATCTCAAGCATAAATGCTAAAATAAAAGTAATTCAAATGGTAGAAAGGGATGATCTGTGTTCTTGTGCAAAAAACTGTGACTGGTTTAGAAAACAATTGGTGAAGGTGCTGGTTCCAGATATTCCAAAGTGAAGTGTTGTTGTTGAAGGGAGGAGGGAAATTTCCTATTTCCCTTGTGATTAGTGTGGATGTTCCCTTACCTTACTGCTGTAAAGATCTTTATTGGTGAATCCCGCGTGTACTCCGGTCAATCCCTGGTATGGCGTCTCCTAGCGCTGTATGACCTCTATCTTTAATGGGGCTTCCCACTGGACTCCCGCTTGGTGTAGTAGTAGTAACCCTCACAGAAAAGGGAGATGGATGTGCCAATAGTGTAGTATGTTTTAAAATAAATTTATTGGCAATAAAAACATCATAAAAGGTACTCACAAAAAGTGCATGGGAGAAAGCATATAAAAAACTAGCAGTGAGCTCGTAAATGTCACCTCTGGTGTCTCAACGTGTGTTCGTCACGGTCACGTGACTTCATCAGGAGTAAGTAGAGGCAGAAAGGAAGTGTCTTTTATAGTGTAGTTAATAGGTATGGCCGAGCGCCATTTTCCTGTGGAAACTGGAAGTGGGGCAGCGGCCCTCTTCCCGTTACCGGAAGTGGGGCGGCGGCCATTTTAGTGGTTTACTATCACCAGATCTCAGAGCAGGATGTATGGCCGACTGCTCAGAATTCAAAGTGCAGATGAAAAAACCACTGTGGGACATATTACAAAATATAAAATGACAGTGCCGCTCAGGAAATGTGTATAGGAACACAGACAAGATCGGATGTGACCCGGCGCCATTTTCTTGTAGAGAAAGGGCGCCGAAAATGGGGCAGCGGCCAACGTCCTAATACCGTGTGGTGGAATTATTGGTTGCATGCAGAGCACACAGCCTATATTTCCTGTGCTACCTAAGAACACTTCAGATTCATCTTTATGCAATAATGCTATCTTTAAGTTTGCTAAAATCCACTCACCGTTCATCCCATCATTCACTCAAAAGAAAGCAGCACCATCACCTAGGTCTCAACGTCAGGCCATCCCAGAGCAGACTGTCCAGCCGACGCCTACTCAAAGACTTTTATTTGACTCCAAAGATCTCACAGACAGGAGGTGATTGGCTGCAGCAACCAATCACCTCCCCCATGGGAGGGGACATCACCGGACGTCCCCTCCACACAGGAGAATGACCATAAAAGAACATCCCTTCCAACAGGGAATGCAGTACACAAATACATATACAATTCAATACAATAATACAATGAATGATGGCTAAAGTCTTATGGGCGTGTCCAGGCAGGGAAAGCGCGCATGCTCCCAGCAAACTAAGCCATATTGCTTTAAAACATGGACGTTCTCCCCGACTATGAAACTATCATAAGCTCTCATATTACCGCTGATAAGAATCCTTATTCTGCGCTATTCCATAGAATAACGCATATTCAGATTATACTATTATTGAATGGGGGAGGGAGGCTATCTGCAGATGCGCGCTACGAATCCCAATCAATGTTGATCAGACACAGCAGAGACAAGAGCACGCATCTGCCTATAACCAATGATGTCGTTGCAGAGCGAGCATATCCCCTCCTCAACGATCATCCGTGCTAAGGCACAGAGGGCCCCCGTCGGTGGACATATCCGCACCCTGCAAACATCACACTCCAACCTCAAGATGTTTCCCCCTACCAGACGGGATTCAACCAGCCTCAGACTGCCCTTTAGGAGCGGGCTGCGGAAGTACTAACACTGGGTGACACTATGACAATACATATTAAATACATCTTCATAAAAATCTCCACAACAACCGGAAGTGGGGCAGCCGCCATTTTCTTGTGGTTACCTAACTGAAGCAGAAATGTAACCAACTGCTAAAACATACGTAGCTCGGGCGAAAAAAACACCCGGAAGCTAATTATAAATCAATGGGGGATATATATCTAAAAAAATTTAAAAACTTGATATAATTGTAGCGGGTAGGTACTTTCCTATCATGTTTAATTCGGGTGAAGACATCAGTGATGTTCAGTTCCCTGCGGCCCAGCAGGTGGCGCTGTCGCTTTGGGCCGGGTTGAACCATCACTGGAGTGCCGTACCCTTTGTGGCCTCTCACAGCACTTGTACAGCGGGTCGGGGAACCTGCGGTGCTTGCTGGGAGAGGGTATAAAGGGGGCGGACATCTTCGCCACGAGGTCGTCGTCAAGGAGTCCCAGGCACCTTTAGCCTGAGGGCTGCTGTCCGTGGGCGGTGTCCAGGCGCTTTAGGCCTGGACACCAGGAGTTTGGGAGCCACCCCAGACACCCTTAGTCTGGGGTGAGGTACTTGTTCCAGGCCTGGGACCCAGTTCCTTCCACTGGGTTCCGCCTGGGAGGAATTGTCCTAAGGTACCCAACGGACCGGGTACCTGAATCTAAGACGCAATGGACCGCGCAGGTGACCTTCCCATAGATCTGGTGCAGCAGATTGCCAGTGCCAGGACAGGGCCTCCGGAGACCGTCTGCATGGATGTCCTCACCAAATAGGGGCTTATTCACACGGAAGGTGGTTTCATGTTCTCAAGTCTGTGCAGAGACAGTTCGCAAAGGTCGCATCTAAAGACCGTTATCTTCAGGCCTGAGACAGGGGCTGCAACAGTTCACCCGGTAGGTGGCAACTACCAATTCACGGTCGGTGGCAGAGACCGTGCGCCAAGCCTATTCGTACGCAAAAGGAATAGGAGAGTTTATTGTGCCTGGGCCTACTCATATCCACACCCCCTGTCTGTCTGTTGAGGGAGGCCAACTGATTGTGTTTCATCCTGACATTGGGAAAATAAAGGAGTGTTGGACTTTTAATGGTGTGGGGCTCATTCACTGGCAGACACTGTTCCACAGAAGAAGCGGAGGCTCCAAACGCAGAACACCGACCCGAAGGTAAAGAAACTTTGCTCACACCACACAAACATCTGCGGTAAAAGCTTGGCGTGGTGACCCCGCACTCTCTCCTCCAAAGTACCCCTAGACTGCAGCTAAAAGAAAACCGATAGACAAGAGAGAGAGAGTGGAGGCCGCTACACGTGGGGGCTCCGGATCCGGGATGGTGTTCGTGTTACTATGGAGCTAGAATTGACGGAGTTTGAACGTGTCTGCCCGGAGGAGTTTTGAGTAGGTCGGCCATATTATTGGCCAAAGTGCATCCCTGCTCGAAGTCGTGGGCATGACCCTAAGAAGGGAAAGGACTACGCAGAAGAGCGAGAAGAGGGAGGAGTCCAGCCGTGTGAAGTAGTACACGTGGGGGCTTCTATTGCACTGCGCCACAAGGCACACCCTCCCTGCTCAGTTCGTGGGCGTGACCTAGGCCGTGAGAAAGCCCGCGAACTAGGGCGCAACAGGGGAGGAGTCCAGCCGTGTGAAGGACTAGACGTGGGGACTTTGGCACCAACCTTGCAGTGCGCAATGGATCAGCAGCGAGTCACCATGTTCGAAAATGCATCATGGATTCCACTTCACCCTTCTACCACGACCTTGACTACTGCTGCTCCAGTGACCGATACGGGGATCCGGCTAAAGCTAAAGCGATTCGCCCTGTACTCGTGCATGGATGTTGGGGCCCTGGGTTTGATTTGTCCCGGCTGTTTGGGACTGGTGTGTCAGCTGAAGCCATTCGGGCGATGCGAGGCCTGCGGGGAATTCTTATTTGAGGTGGACCCAGTTATCGAAAAGCCAAGAACCATCCACCTTAACCGCACTACAGGCAGCACCACTCAAGTAGGAGGAATCACTGCTTTGACAGTCATCCCTGTGCGCACTGCAGCGACCTCAGGGGAGGTCGCGATCACGAAGTACGGGAGAAATCCGAGGATGCTGACTCGGTCACCACTGTCTCCCAGCGTCCACCGCCGAAGAGGAAGACCAGCATGGTAGCCCCGTCAAGCGGTCGCGGTGGACCATCCTGCCTGCCTACGCCCGGCCCGGATGGATCCGGTAGGAAGAGTCCCAGACATCCCATTTCAAGTAAAGGCCAAGGTAAGCCAGGCGGAGGGACTTGGTGTGTGGGCGGAGGTGTCGGGGAGTCACGGCCCTGTGTGTCCGCGGGAGGCGGCAGTTCAGTCGCTACCTGCCCGTGGAGGAGTGTGACACCTCCGACCTGGAGTCGCTCTCCGATTTGGGAGACGATGTTGTCATAGATGAACTCTTTGCCAGCAAGGGTTGGGACAAGATGCCTCTCTCCTCGTCCCGCAGAACTAGGGATCCACCCATGTCTACAGGGGATAGTACACCCCGGGTGGAGGCACCAGCGCCTGAGGAGGGATCCCGTTCCCAGCCTACCTTCACATCCCCTGTGCCACCTGCACCTAATGCCGGGGAAAAGAGACTGTTGTTGCGGGCGCCTATGCCCAGAATGGAGGTGATCAAAGCACCTCATCACCCGGATGCTATAGTTTTGCCAGGTGAAGGGGACAAAGCCACCATGCCTCCACTGGCGAGACTACAACGCCTATTTTGCCAGAAAGTTGCTGCTGAGTATGGGTGGGAGTACCCATACTTGTCTAAAGAGTTGTTGTATGAAGTGGAAGTTTGCCGTTAGCGATGGTACAATGACTTTGTATGGACCCACATTCAGGTCCCACGCGCCCGCAGGTACCTCGCGTGTTCTCCCAAGGCATCTCAGCGTTTCAAAGACTGCAAGGCAGAATGGATGCTGAGGCGGCGTATCCACGCGGACAAGGTGCTGATTCGACGCAAGGAAGGGGAAGATGTTGAATACCATCTAGAGATCATGGACCAGCATTTGAAACCACTTGTCCTGCCGCACCCTCGTTTCTATTTGTAGGAGATAAAAGACTCAGTTTTTGCCATTTATTGTTGCTGAACTCTCCGGGTTTGTTGTTTGTTTCCCGGGAGAACTCAGTGACTGTATACGAGCTAGTGGGTGTTTGTGCTCTTCGGAGGAATTGAAGGACTGTTCCTGTTGTTGTTCTTCATTCTCCAACAAGTGATCATGGACTCTGGGGTAGATAGGGCCAAAGAAGAAGAGGTTTCCACAAGTGCAGTTACCGCGACGCTGTCACCAGGTGGTAGTGTCGTGCATCGGCATTCACTTTTCACACATACACTTTTAGAAAGAAAGGGTTGCTCTACGGAGAGGTTATTTCATTCTCACACAAACATATGTGTCAGGAATTTGTGTGCTTAACATTTCTTTTCCCCTCTGCAGGAGAACATCCCATCAAGACCGCTGAGAATGGGGCGGGTCTTAGTCAGTGATGTGGGTGGGGGAAAAATTTCAATGTTGTGACTTTTGAGATGTTTTACTGTTAAGTGTTTATATGTTTCCCTTCCCTTACATGTCAGGCTCAGGCACAACTGCTCTAGTTAGTTATTTTTTTTTTCAAAATTTTTGTGTTTTTGAAATTTTCATTAGGTTTCTGGACTGGACTGTGTCAGCCCTTGAGGGCATAGTTTATTCCAGACACTGGGGACCAGCGTCAAACAACCAGGGGGAGAGTGTAGCGGGTAGGTACTTTCCTATCATGTTTAATTCGGGTGAAGACATCAGTGATGTTCAGTTCCCTGCGGCCCAGCAGGTGGGGCTGTCGCTTTGGGCCGGGGTTGAACCATCACTGCAGTGCCGTGCCCTTTGTGGCCTCTCGCAGCACCTGTACAGTGGGTCGGGGAACCTGCGGTGCTTGCTGGGAGAGGGTATAAAGGGGCGAACTTCTTCGCCACGAGGTCGTCGTCAAGGAGTCCCAGGCACCTTTAGCCTGAGGGCTGCTGTCCGTGGGTGGTGTCCAGGCGCCCTAGGCCTGGACACCAGGAGTTCGGGAGCCACTCCAGACACCCTTAGTCTGGGGTGAGGTACTTGTTCCAGGCCTGGGGCCCAGTTCTTTCCACTAGGTTCCGCCCGGGAGGAATTGTCCTAAAGTACCCAACGGACCGGGTACCTGAATCTAAGACGCAATGGACCGCGCAGGTGACCTTCCCGTAGATCTGGTACAGCAGATTGCCAGTGCCGGGACAGGGCCTCCGGAGACCGTCTGGATGGATGTCCTCACCAAATAGGGGCTTATTCACACGGAAGGTGGTTTCATGTTCTCAAGTCTGTGCAGAGACAGTTCGCAAAGGTCGCATCTAAAGACCGTTATCTTCAGGCCTGAGACAGGGGCTGCAACAGTTCACCCGGTAGGTGGCAGCTACCAATTCACGGTCGGTGGCAGAGACCGTGCGCCAAGCCTATTCGTACGCAAAAGGAATAGGAGAGTTCATTGTGCCTGGGCCTACTCGTATCCACACCCCCTGTCTGTCTGTTGAGGGATAAGGAAAGGAAGGTGCGCCAAACTAAGTGCAGTATAACAGCTTTAATGGCAAATTAAAAAAAAGACAGCCAAATGGCTACTCACAAGATGCAGGAAAATATCAGGCATATATAAAGTGATGATGGTCCGGTGTCATCTAAGGCGGTCTTCGGGGGGGATGTAGGTCCCAGATGAGAAGATGGCTGGAGGCAGGTCTGCAGTGTCAGCAGAGGACGTCTGGACATCAGAGCCGTGCGTGATGTAAGTTTCTCTGTGGTGCATGAACAACCAGGGACAACCAGGAAACAACCAAGTCCCAGATGAGAAGAGGGCTGGAGGCAGCTCTATGGTGTCTGCAGAGAACGTCTGGACATCAGGAATTTGCCTGTGATGCAGGGACAACCAGGAAGCTGCGCATCAGCGTGCGCTTCAGCGTGGAGCGCAGCGTGCCGTCGGACCGGAAATGACGTGGAGTAAAGAACGGACCAATGGGATGACGCGTTTCACAGCATACGCTGCTTCTTCAGATCCATAGAAAGCATTGTAATAGGTGGATGTAATATAGCAGAGAGGCATGTCGTGATTGGTTAATTAACTGGCTGGCAATAGTAAACAGACGTTGTGATTGGTTGAAGGGAAAATGTAGAGAATAAAATGGCACGGGGTTGTATGCAAGATATATGAGGAAGGGGGGGGAAGGAGGAATGTTACTAGCATTGGGATATGTCAATCAGGTGATTTATGGAAGAACAAAAATAGAGAGAATTTATATATGAAAAAATATGATATAAAATATTATATAAAGAAATATATATATATAAAAAGATTACCGTATTTTTCGCTCTATAAGACGCACCTCACCATAAGACGCACCTAGGTTTTAAAGGAGGAAAACAAGAAAAAAAATATAGTCTGAACCAAATGGTCTACTAAAATATTTACTAGTGCCCATGAAATGCAGCCTGACCTGTGCCAAAGAAATGCAGCCTGACCATTGCCAATAATGCAGCCTGACCATTGCCATTATTGCAGCCCGACCTGTGCCACTACAAGTCCCAGCAAAGCAGGTTGCCATATTTCAGCCCCTCCACAGAGGCACTACAAGTCCCAGCAGAGCAGGTTGCCATATTTCAGCCCCCCCACAGAGGCACTACAAGTCCCAGCAGAGCAGGTTGCCATATTTCAGCCCCCCCACAGAGGCACTACAAGTCCAAGCAGAGCAGGTTGCCATATTTCAGCCCCCCACAGAGGCACTACAAGTCCCAGCAGAGCAGGTTGCCATATTTCAGCCCCCCACAGAGGCACTACAAGTCCCAGCAGAGCAGATTGCCATATTTCAGCCCCCCCACAGAGGCACTACAAGTCCCAGCAGAGCAGATTGCCATATTTCAGCCCCCCCACAGAGGCACTACAAGTCCCAGCAGAGAAGGCTGTCACCACTCCTCCAAACACAGCATTAGGAGACTGCACAGCCTTCCATCCACTCCTCCCCACTCTCCCCTTACAATAGTTTCCTACCTGAGTCTGGGCGGCATGTCGCGCTGCATTGTGGGGCAGTGGACATGATTTTCCCTTCTCTCAAAACATGTCCCGGCTCCCAGACCCCGGTGTTCTGTATACCGTGATTCTCATACCTGCAGCACACAAGGCTGCAGATCACTGGCCAGGCAGTCACCTCCGTGGCTGCAGCGGTGGCTGAAGCAATAAGCTGGGCATCTGTGCGGGAGGAGGCCGTGGGAACCAGGACTCCGGAGGGGGGAGGGGGGGTTTCGTGGGGGGGGGTGGCTTTTTTTTGCCAGCAGTGGCGAGAGGGCGTTGACAGCGGCGGCGGGGGGCGGAGCCTGATGTACATTCGGACCATAAGACGCAGAGACATTTTTCCTCATATTTTTGGGGGAAAAAAGTGCGTCTTATGGTCCGAAAAATACGGTATATATATGGAGTGTATATAAAATATATATATATGTATAAAAAAATATAAAAAATATATATAAAAAAATATATATAAAAAGAGAGCGACGCTATAATGATGGCGGGGAGGAGAGCAGAGCACATAAAGATGAGGGAAATACTGGTAAGGTTATTATAAAGAATGGAAAATAAATCTGTAAGGAATGAAATGAGGGGGGAAAGGGGGGGGAGGGGTATATATGTAAAAGGAGTGATAAGGAGGAAAGAAGGGGGAAAGGGGGGGGGAATCTATATTAAATTAATGGGGGAAGGGACGGAGGAAAGGAATAACATGTAAGAAAGAATGTCAGTGGAAATCTGGCACACAATGAAAGGGAGGGGGGGGGGGGGGACAAGGGGGTAGTGGAGGAAGGTTATGGTAGAAAGAGAAAAAAATGCAGAGGTAGTGAGATGAATGGGAATGATAAGTGATTGAGCATGGTTATCATACGTAAAGAGTATATATACATAAATCATATATAGATCACAAGAGGAATACATGTATAAATATATATTAAAAGTACATACATTTATATGAAATAAATTATATGTAAAATTTTATGAAAAAATTCCTAAAATAAGGTAAGAATTACACCTGAGAATTATGCAGCATGGGTAGTGGCAGATCTATAATAATAACCCAGTATACATACGTGTATACATGTATACACACATGCATGTATATGGGAAATTGTCTAATTGGGTAGGAGCGTGGTAATAATGAAATTAACGGGCAACCGAAAGAAAGGATTTTATATATTATTATGTATCTGAGAGGAAACTATAGTAGAACGATAGACAGTCTAGTATTCAAACGAGAAAACGCATAAGGAATCGCATGGAAAAGGCATAGAGTGATAGTAATGCAGAAGTTTTAGATGACGTTAGTTTCAATTTCTTCGTTTAAGCCATGAGGCGACATGGTATTCAAACAATAAATCCAATAAGTTTCCTGTCTGCAAAGGCGTTGGAATCTTTCTACAGCAGTAGGTGTTTTGGGTATAGCCTCAATAATCCAAACCTGGAGGGCACTGATATCTTTGTGATGGTTAGTTGCAAAGTGGTGGGCCACACTATATTTAGGGTTGTTTCCTTGGACTGCACGGCGGTGTTCTCCAAATCTGGCCCGTAGGGCTCTGATGGTTCTGCCTACGTATAAAAGGCCGCATGGAAAGGAAATTCAGTACACTACATAGGTGGTGGAGCAATTGTAGAAAGAACTGAGGTTGAAAGTCTTGCTGTTGGCCTTAAAGGTTTTTTGGCCATGGGTGACATGAGAGCAGGTTAGGCAGAGGGCCTTTTTGCATTGGAACATCCCTACAAGGGGAATTAGAGTAAGCTGTTTGAGCATATAGTTTTTATGATGATTAGGTGTTTTGGTTTTGCTAGGAGCGATCTTACGTTTAATGTTGGGGGCCCTTCAGTAGGCAAATTTGGGAGTAGCTGATACAGATTTCGATAGGTGGGGATCTTGGGTAAGGATGCTCCAGTGTTTTTTGAAGATATTTTTTATTTTTTTATGTTTTGCGTGGTACTGGGTGATGAAGCGAGTTGCGGGTTCAGAGTTGGATTTTTTAGGGGTGGGCAAGCAATCTTGCTGATAGATGGCGCGAGCCTCTTCGATCAAGTGGGGAGGATATCCTTTTTCAATGAATTTGTTTTTGAGTAAGATACTTTGAGATATATAATCTTCTAATCTAGTGCAGTTGCGTCTGAGTCGGTGGAATTGGCTCTTTGGGACATTGTTGATCCACATGGGATTGTGGCAGCTAGAGTAATGTAAATACGAATTTCCGGCTGTGGGTTTAATGAAGTTTTTAGCAGAAATGGAGTTGTCTGTGTGGAAGAGCTCGAGGTCTAAAAAGCATAAAGATGCGGGGTCCATAGTCAAGGTAAAAGTTAGTCCAAAATTATTGCAATTGCAGTAGGTTAAAAATTCATTGACCGAAGTGGTTGGCCCATCCCAAATAATGATGATGTCGTATATAGCGACCGTAGAAAATAAGGTGGGCTGCAAAGGGGTTGTTGGCTTCAATAAATCTGGATTCCCATAATCCCATAGTAAGATTTGCGTAGCTCGGGGCAAAATTAGCGTCCATAGCAGTACCTTGCTTTTGGAGATAGAATTCTCCTGCTGATAGAAAGTAATTGTGCTCGAGGCAGAACCGGGTGGCCAGGAAGATGAAGTCTATTTGTGTTGTATTAAGCGTGGAGTCATCTTTCAAGAAATGGGCGACTGCTTCAAGTCCTACGGAATGTGGTATAGATGTATAGAGTGAGCATACATCTAAGGATACCCATATATACGATGGTTCCATGGTATATAGGTCAATTAAATGGGTACCGTCGCAAATATAAGATGGAAGAGCTTGGGCTAGAGGTTGTAAGAAATGGTCAATGTATAGGGAGAAGCTGGTAGTGATACTGTCCATGGAGGCAACAATAGGGCGGCCCAGCGAGTTAGAGATATCTTTATTGATTTTAGGTAAATGATATAGGTAAGGGACTTGAAAGAAAGGTTTCAGAAAAAAGGCGGCCTCTAGTTTGTTCAATATTCCATCCGTGCAGGCTTGTTTGATGATAGTGGTGGCTTCTTCTGTAAATTTGGGCAGTGGGCTTTCAATTTTTGCGTATGTGTTTTTGTCAGAGAGGAGTCGTGTGGTTTATTTCATATAGTCTATTTTATCTTGTAGTACTATTCCTCCTCCCTTATCTGCAGATCTATGGATGATGTCTGGATTTGCACTCAAAGATTTTAAGGCTTGGTATTCCGGCGGACTGAGGTTGTTGTTGTAGCGTTGAGATTTAGAAGATTCAAATGTACATAAGTCACTGAGTTCTTTGAAAACTACTTGATAAAAGGTTGACTGGTAGGGACCTTTAGATTGAGTGGGGTTAAAAAAAGACTTCAGTCTAAATGAAGTGTGAGCTATGGATGGATTAGATTGGTTATATTGTGACCATACTATCAGATCATCAACTTTGTTTGCATTCCATAGGTCGCATAGGTCTTGGATCGCTTGCGCGTCAGCAGAGGAGTCTACTGGGTAGGATGTGATGTCAGGGGAGGTAATAGGTGAAATGACAGTATTAACGGCTTTCATATTAAAATGACATTGGAGGGTGAGATTGCGAATAAATTCATTGAGATCTTTAAACATAGTAAAGGAGTTGGGAAGGGTGGTAGGGGCAAAATTCAGGCCTCTGGCTAATAATGAAGTTTCTTGAGCATTTAGGGTGAGAGAAGATAAATTGTAAATCTTTATTGTTTTCTCAGTTTGTCCGGACGTGATGGGTTGAGATTTGTGTTTACCCCCTCCCCCTCTTCCTCTTTTTCCTCTTCTACGTGCTTTCTTTTGGTTTTGGGAAGTGATGGACTGAGTAGGGGGGTCTGCACAAAAAAAAAAGCAGAGATAGGTGCTAGTGAACCATGGGAGGTGGCTATAGTGGTGTCTATAGGTGTAGAACTGACTAAGTCATGAAGATCGATAGTAGGTGTTATATCAGGTGTATCCTGGGGTGCCGGCTCTACGGTCAGCTGTACGGCGGGGGGAAGATTCAGGGGGTAGGTACTTGTTGGCGCAATGGCTGGACAACTATCTTTGGATAGGATGGTGGAAGAGGGAGAGGAAGAGAGGATGGATGTCGCTATGGGAAGTTTCTTAGGTCGATGGGCAGTAATATTGGTGGGGCAGGATGGGGAGAGGTCAGGTGTAACTCCCAAAAGGGACGGGATGAGTTTGGGTTTGGATAGGGGTATGGATAGCAGGGGCAAGATCGAGGAAGGGGGTGAATGAGAGAAGTTCCGTTTCCAATTAAAGACCCTTTTGTGGTTATAGTCATCCAGATCTCTACGGAATTTTCCCAGTTTGTTTTGTATGAGAGAGTCTTCACTTTTTTTGGTGTTGATTTTGAAAGTTTTAAACCATTCGAGGAGTAAGGAGGGGTAAGAGGAGTGAAGATTTGAAATATTGTCCTGAATGTTATCTCTAAGGGTATGATAGCGTTGCTCTCTGTGATTGATTAGAATTTTGATCCATTTTTGGGTGCAAAATTCAGCTATATTCTCCCATTCTGTACGTGATTCAGTATCGAGAAAGGAGCAACCCTTTAAGACACGAAGTCCGCGAGGGGATATTTTGGAAGAAAAATATTGTTTGAGAAAGAAACAGTCCCACCATTTTTGATTGGCCGATATGGTGAGATCTCTAAACGTCTCATTCTCGTACATGTGTCCCTATACTTCGCATCCGGCCATGTACGAGAGTGGACATGGGGACTAAAAAGTGTGGGAGGAAAAAAAGTATAGAAATCATCTAATAGATCATATTTATATTTCTCTATTTGTTCAATAATATCCATTTTAAAAAAAGGTGTATAATGGGAAAAAGGGTCGGTGGGAAAAAAAGGGGGACGGGGAAAAAATAATAATAAGGGGAAAAATATATATACTACAATAATAACAGTAGGAAAAATATATATTTAAAAATATGGATAATAATAATATTAAAAACTGATAATAACGATAATAAAAAATAATAAGAATAATAATAATGATAAAAAAAATGAAAATGATGAAACCAATCAATAAAGTCAATCGATAAATTAATGACTAGTGGAGAGAGAGAGAATGTAAAATGGAAGGAATAAACACAATGCCAGGAACAAAAAATGCAGCACATCCAAGGAGCTTCAAATATCAACAGCAAAAAAGAAAAAATGGCGCAAAAAAAGGTTCTGGCAGAGCATGAAATCCATATGTTAGTGAGTTTCAATAGGTAATCTAAGCACCAGCGGCAGCTACCATAAGCAGAAGCAGGCTCTGTAAGACATGATAAGGAAAGGAAGGTGCGCCAAACTAAGTGCAGTATAACAGCTTTAATGGCAAATTTAAAAAAAGACAGCCAAATGGCTACTCACAAGATGCAGGAAAATATCAGGCATATATAAAGTGATGATGGTCCGGAGTCATCTAAGGCGGTCAACTGTCTGTTGAGGGAGTCCAACTGATTGTGTTTCATCCTGACATTGGGAAAATAAAGGAGTGTTGGACTTTTAATGGTGTGGGGTTCATTTACTGGCAGACGAAGAAGCGGAGGCTCCAAACGCAGAACACCGACCCGAAGGTAAAGAAACTTTGCTCACACCACACAAACATCTGCGGTGAAAGCTTGGCGTGGTGACCCCGCACTCTCTCCTCCAAAGTACCCCTAGACTGCAGCCAAAAATAACCGATAGACAAGAGAGAGAGAGTGGAGGCCGCTACATAATCATATAAAAAAGGTAAATTAAAATTACGACAGCAGGCACATGAAGGACCGGAGATAACATAAGCGAAAATAAAACACCATAGTTAATCTAAAACATACGGGCAGAAGGAAACGTATATCTGGAGGAAGGAGGGCCAGAAGAGATGTGAAAGGATGCTAAAAAGAGCCAGTGGGGATATTAAAAGTCGCTTAAAAAACAATTAAGATCAAGGTCTATGTTCAACCCCCTAGGTGAAAAAGTATCGAGATTCTAGTTGACTCAATGTCCTAACTTTATGGCTACCCCGCCAATTTTCTCACATAGGGTTCTATACCCCAAAATTTCAATTGTGTCGGGTCCTTATTATGGTAGGTAGCAAAATGTCTTGAAACACTATGTTTATCGAAACCTTTTAAGATGTTTTGGACATGTTTCTTTATTCGTATCCGCAAAAGCCTTTTGGTTCGACCTATATATTGCAACCTGCTACTACATTCAAGAGCATAAACTGCTCCCTCAGTGTTGGAACAAATAAATTCTTTAATCTCATGTGAATCTCCTGTGCTGGTTGAGATGAAGTCCTTTTTCTTTTCGTTGGGTCTATGAATTCTGGTGCAAGCAAAACACCTTTTGCACGGAAAAAATCCTTTGCCCGTAAAGAAAGACAAACTCCTCTCTGGAGGGTCGGGAACACTCTTAACGATCTTGTCTCGAATTGTAGGAGCCCTCCTATATATAAATGTAGCGATACCTTCAACTAAGAGGGCCGCAGATTTAGTTTGGGCCCTGAAGACAGCTCCGCCAACCCCCGGCAATTTACTCGACCCCCTACTGGCACAGTTAGTTATGGCAGCAATATAATTCTTATACTATATGATAAAACTCAGACACCAAGGCAATAATGAAAGGGGTATCTAATTTACTTTAGATTTGTGGTAAAAAGGTTAACAGTGGTAACAGTTCAGATAAAATAGGTTGCAGAGCCCTACAGCAATAAACATACTTATACACTAATGGAATAGTAAAGGTGCGCCGCGTGGGCCCTGTGGCGCAGCAACTAAATGAACTAACTAGCTGGCCAGGCCTGGCTCAGATATCTAAAACTCAGTCTATAGGGGATGATGGTTTCTTCACCGGCAAGTCTTTAAAGGTGGTGCACATAACAGAATAACATTTGTAATCCAGTGGGAAGATTGTAATAGAATAACACTTTACTGAAGAACCTCTGAGTTCAGCTCTGATATGGATCTCCAGTGAGAGTATCAGATATAAACTTGTGGGCCACGGCAGTCAATAGGCACATCAGCAACAAACAGTATATGGTCTGAGCATACGCTCGCTCACCCCTCCGGACGCGATCCCAGTCCGGGAACTTCCACCGACTGTGTCCTCACACACAGTGTCTTCAGCGATCGGGTCCCCGATCCAACCAAGGCTGTAGATAAGCGAAGTCAGATGCCACCCAGGCTCGCAGTGGGGTGGAAGGCTCTTTGGTGCTGCGCAAGGCCTCAGGCTTCAGGCCTTGCACTCCGGCACATCCGCACAGGAGGATCAGTCACTGAAGTCTCGTGTCCCAAAGAGGCCAAGCCCAGCCTCGCCTCCTCCTTTTATAACCCCTTCCATGAGTCTCTGTGGTGGAAACATGCCGAAAGGGATTCTGGGAAAGGTAGTCCCGGGAGTCTTAAAGGGGACCCCGCTACATAAACTTGGGATGAGGGGGGAGGACGTCGTTTAGTTGTCTATCGGCCAGCAGAATATTCCAATGACGTTTGATCATTTTTTCAATTTGTTTGTGCTGTGTGCTGTAATCAAAAATGATGGGTACCAGATCTTTTTGTACTGTCTTTTTGGGTTTGTCACTCATTAGCAGTTTCCTGTCCATGTTTGCCACTTCTGTAATTTTTTGAGTAATAAAAGAGTTATCATAACCTTTTTGTATGTAGATGGGTGTTCCATTTAAGGGGAGTGTCTGAGTGGTAGTTAGTCTCAGACACACTGATTGTTAGGGTTATTGGACCATTTCTGTTGATGGGAGATAGTGTTGGTGCACAGTTCCCTGTGGCCTACAGGTGGCGCTGTCGCCATGGGCCAGGGTTGAACCACCAATACAGGGCTGCGCCTTTTTGTGTCCCCTCTCGGCAGTAGTAGTACGGCGGGGCGGTGAACCTGTTGTGCCTGTCGGGAGAGGGTATAAAAGGGGGCGGACATCTTCCGTTGGGGTTCGTCCACACCCAGGCACCTTCAGCCTGGGTGTGTGTGGTTCGTCCGCGCCCAGGCACCTTTGGCCTGGGCGTGAGGAGGGTCGTCTCCGGGTGCCCTAGGCCCGGAGGTGGAGTTCCTGTTCAATCCCAGACACCTTCAGTCTGGGGTGAGGTACTATTTTGAAGGCCCGGGGCCCAGCAACCTTCGGCTGGGGTCCGCTAGGGATCGAGGACTCCCAGGGTGCCACCTTGCGAGGGGAACCGTATCTAGGATGAGGAGGCCAGGGAGGTAACCCTTTCCGAAGACCCAGCGCAGAGTCGTGGTGACGGTGAGGGCCTCTGGTAACTCTCCTGAAAAACACCTCAGTGTGAAAGGGGTCTAACTGAATAACACTTTCACACTAGGGCAGTGCGCTTGCAGGACGTTAGAAAAAGTCCTACAAGCAGTATCTTTGGGGCATTTTTGGGAGCGCTGTATACACTGCTCCTAAAACGCAACATGGGCGGTTTTAAGCCTTTCTTCAGCCACTAGGGGGGGTTAAAAGCACCCCGCTAGCGGCTGAAAAGCGCAATTTAAACAGCGGTAAAGCGTCGCTAAAATTAGCGGCTCTTTACCGCTAACGCGGCCCACGCCCCAGTGTGAAAGGGGTCTAAGGGTTTAAATCCACTTTAAAGCCTGTGAGTGTTGTGGTACAGGTAAAAGTGGCACTGGTGGGAGCTCAGCAGGGGTACTGTCTGGGAGGCCAGCTGAATGGCAACATGACAATATATTCTATGGTAGCTCAAAAATAAATATGGTAGATTTTTGACCTTTGCCACATTATTTAGTGAACTTGGTGAATAACATGCTTTTGTCTTCTCAGCCTGAAGAAACGAGTAAAGAGAGATACTGCGAGTCCTGCTGATATGATGGCATTTTTCAAACAACCCGTAGCTCTAAGCAGAAATGCCATAAGAGCTGCTGATTACATGGATGTGACCCTCCAGCTTATTGCTGAAAGACTGAAAAACATGTATCCAAGGCCCTTCAATATTTCAGGTACAACATTAAAATAAATATATAAAAACTGCCCTCTAGTGGCTGAACGCTAGAAATATTATACTTTTTGAAATAAAAAGCACAAACTGTATACTGTATTAAACCACTTTAGAGACTATATTTCAAATGTGGCTATAATTTCCACTTTCAGTTAATTTGTTAATTGTGTGTTCATTTTTTTTTTTTTAACCACTTAAGCCCCGGACCAATTACGCAGCTTAATGACCAGAGGTGATTTCACAATTTGGCACTGCGCTGCTTTAACTGGAAATTGTGCGGACATGCAATGTTGTACCCAAACAAAATTTGCGTCCCTTTCTTCCCACAAATAGAGCTTTCTTTTAATGGTATTTGATTGCCTCTGCGATTTTTATTTTTTGCGATATAAACGGAAAAAGACTGAAAATTTTGAAAAAAATTATATTTTCTACTTTTTGTTATAAGAAAAATCGAATAAACTCAATTTTAGTCATACATTTAGGCCAAAATGTATTCAGCCACATGTCTTTAGTAAAAAAAATGTCAATAAGCGTATATTTATTGCTTTGCGCAAAAGTTATAGCGTTTACAAACTAGGGTACATTTTCTGGAATTTACACAGCTTTAAATTTATGACTGCCTATCTCATTTTTGAGGTGCTAAAATGGCAGGACAGTACAACCCCCCCCCCCCAAATGACCCCATTTTGGAAAGTAGACACCCCAAGGAAATTGCTGACAGGCATGTTGAGCCCATTGAATATTTTTTTTTTTTGTCCCAAGTGATTGAATAATGACAAAAAAAAAAAAAAATTACAAAAAGTTGTCACTAAATGATATATTGCTCACACATGCCATGGTTATATGTGGAATTGCACCCCAAAATACATTCTACTGCTTCACCTGAGTACGGGGATACCACATGTGTGGGACTTTTTAGGAGCCTAGCCGCGTACGGGACCCCGAAAACCAAGCACCGCCTTCAGGATTTCTAAGGGCGCAAATTTTTGATTTCACTCCTCACTACCTGTCACAGTTTCGAAGGCCATAAAATGCCAAAATAGCACAAAACCCACCCCCCAAATGACCCCATTTTGGAAAGTAGACACCCCAAGCTATTTGCTGAGAGGCATGTTGAGTCTATGGAATATTTAATATTTTGCTACAAGTTGCGGTAATATGACAAACTTTTTTTTTTTTTTTGCACAAAGTTGTCACTAAATGATATATTGCTCACACATGCCATGGGCATATGTGAAATTACACCCAAAATACATTCTGCTGCTTCTCCTGAGTACGGGGATACCACATGTGTGGGACTTTTTGAGAGCCTAGCCTCGTACGGGGCCCCAAAAACCAAGCACCGCCTTCAGGATTTCTAAGGGCGTAAATTTTTAAATTCACTCCTCACTACCTATCACAGTTTTGAAGGCCATAATATGCCAAGATAGCCCAAAACCCCCACAAATGACCCCATTTTGGAAAGTAGACACCCCAAGCTATTTGCTGAGAGGCATGGTGAGTATTTTACAGCTCTGATTTGTTTTTGAAAATGAAGAAAAAAACATTTTTTTTTTCTTTTTTCAATTTTTAAAACTTTGTGACAAAAAGTGAGATCTGCAAAATACTCAACATACCTCTCAGCAAATAGCTTGGGGTGTCTACTTTCCAAAATGGGGTAATTTGGGGGGGTTTGTGCCATCCCATCTGGGCATTCCATGGCCTCCGAAACTGTGATAGGCAGTGAGGAGTGAAATCAAAAATTTACACCCTTAGAAATCCTGAAGGAGGTGCTTGGTTTTCGGGGTCCTGTACGAGGCTAGGCTCCCAAAATGTCTCACACATGTGGTATCCCCGTACTCAGAAGAAGCAACAGAATGTATTTTGGGGTGCAATTCCACATATAACCATGGCATGTTTGAGCAATATATCATTTAGTGACAACTTTCTGTACATTTTTTTTTCTTTTTGTCATTATTCAATCACTTGGGACAAAAAAAAAAAGATTCAATGGGCTCAACATGCCTCTCAGCAAATAGCTTGGGTGTCTACTCTCCAAAATGGGGTCATTTGGGGGGGTTTTGAACTGTCCTGGCATTTTATGCACAACATTAGGAAGCTTATGTCACACATCATCCACTCTTCTAACCACTTTAGGAAGCTTATGTCACACATCATCCACTCTGACACTTTTTGTTTACATGAAAACATATTTTTTTTTGCAAGAAAATTATGTTGAACCCCCAAATATTATATATTATTTTAAAGCAAAGGCCCTACAGATTAAAATAGTGGGTGTTGCATTTTTTTTTTCCACACAGTATTTGCGCAGAAATTTTTCAAACGCATTTTTTGGGGAAAAAACACACTTTTTTTATTTTTAATGCACTAAAACACACTGGGGCTGATTTACTAATAACAGTGCGCTGCGCTGGCTCTAACCTTAATTGGTGTGCCGGATAACTCCTTCACTGGGCGCAGGAACCAGCGGCGCACTGTTATAGTAAATCCAAATGTCAGCGGCGCTCTATTGAAAATGAATGGTTCCCTATGGGAGCCCAATGATTTGAATAGAGGTCGCCCGGGATGTCGGATGAAGCGGATCCGACTCGCGGGGCGACTCGTGCGCCGGCTGACACAGGGACAGCGCGACTTTGCGAGGCAACTTGGACACGACTCAAGTCGTGTCCTAGAGGCGACTAGCCGGCCGAGAATGTCTCCAGCGCGATGTCATCACGCTGGTCCTCGGCAGCCTCGCTGTCCCATGTTTGGTATGAATCATGAAGGGGAACTCCAGGCCAAATTTTAATGAAAAAACCGGCATGGGTTCCCCTCCAGGAGCATACCAGGCCCTTAGGTCTGGTGTGGATTTTAAGGTGAACCCCCTAAGCTGTAAGATGGCGTGGGGGTTCCCCCAAAATCCAAACCAGACCCTTATCCGAGCACGCAACCTGGCAGGCCGCAAGGGAAAAGGGGGGGATGAGAGAGCGGCCCCCCTCCCTCCTGAACCGTACCAGGCCGCATGCCCTCAACATGGGGGGGTTTGGTGCTTCGGGGCAGGGGGGCGACCTACGGCCTCCCCACCCCAAAGCACCCTGCCCCCATGTTGATGGGGACAAGGGCCTTTTACCGACAACCCTGGCCGTTGGTTGTCAGGGTCTGTGGGCGGGGGCTTTTCGGTATCTGGGAGCCCCCTTTAAAAAGGGGGCCCCCAGATGCCGGCCCCCCTATGTGAATGAGTATGGGGTACATCGTACCCCTACCCATTCACCTGGTGGCAAAATAAGTCAATAAAAAAGACAACACAGGTTTGAAAAGTAATTTATTGGGCAGCTCCGGGGGTCTTCTTCCGACTTCGGGGGTCTTTCTGCTGGGCGCCCCGCTATCTTCTTCCAGCTCTTTTTTTGCTAGCAGGGTCCCGGGCTTCCTCGCCGTCTTCTTCCGACTTCGGAGGTCTTTCTGCCGGGCGCCCCGCTATCTTCTGCCAGCTCTTTTGCTAGCGGGGTCCCGGGCTTCCTCGCCGTCCTCTTCTGACTTCGGGGGTCTCTTGTTCTGTTCTCCGGTTCTTCTCCCGCTCTCCGGTGCCTTCTCCACGATCTCCGGTTCTTCTCCCGCTCTCCGGTGTCTTCTCCACGATCTCCGGTTCTTTCTGCCTTCTGCCGGGCGCCCCGCTATCTTCTTCCAGCTCTTTTGCTAGCGGGGGCCGGTCTTCTTCGTTGACTTCTTCCCTCTTCTCTCCGCCCGATGTTGCCTCGTCACTGTCCACGGCTGCAATGCTCTGTCCGAGCAGCGGTGCCACTTTTATTGGCATGGGGCGTGGTAACCGGCTGATGCCACCGCTGACCCCGCCCCCGTATGATGTCACAGTCCCAGGGAATGATGGGACTGTGACGTGAAACGGGGGCGGGGTCAGCGGTGGCATCAGCCGGTGACCACGCCCCATGCCAATATAAGTGGCACCGCTGCTCGGACAGAGCATTGCAGCGGTGGACAGCGACGAGGCAACATCGGGCGGAGAGAAGAGGGAAGAAGGCGACGAATAAGACCGGCCCCCGCTAGCAAAAGAGCTGGAAGAAGATAGCGGGGCGCCCGGCAGAAGGCAGAAAGAACCGGAGATCGTGGAGAAGGCACCGGAAAGCGGGAGAAGAACCGGAGATCGTGGAGAAGGCACCGGAGAGCGGGAGAAGAACAGGATATCGTGGTGTTGTGGAATTCTAGGCTGCTGTTTGCAGAGCACACAGCCTATAATTCCTGTGCTATCTAAGCACACATCAGATTTCATCTTTTTGAAGTAATGCTATGGTTAAATTAAGTTTGCTAAAGTCCACTCACCGTTCATCCCCATTCATTCAAGGAAACCACCAACACAGGTCTTCTTATCAGGCCATTCCAGCAAAGACTCCCTTCAGCCGACGCCTACTCATAGGCTTTTATTAAACTCAAAAGATCTCAAGACAGGAGGTGATTGGCTGCAGCAACCAATCCCCCCCCCATGGGCGGGAACCTCATAGGATGTTCCCTCACATGAAAATGACAACACTTGGACATTCCTTCCAACAGGATATGTCATACATGAATATAATAACGTAAGATGGCTTAAGTTACCGTTGATAGGAATTCTTATTCTGCGCTATTCCATAGAATAACGCATAATAAGATTATACTATTATTGAATGGGGGAGGGAGGCTATCTGCAGACGCACGCTACGAATTCCAACCAATGTTGATCAGGCACAGCCGAGACAAGAGCGCGCATTTGCCCATAACCAATGATGTCATTGCAGAGTGAGGATACCCCTCCTCAACGATCGTCCATGCTAATGCACAGAGGGCCCCCGTTGGCGGACATATCCGCACCCTGCAAACATCACACTCCAACCTCAAAACGTTTTCCCCTATCAGACGGGATTCAACCAGCCTCAGACTACCCCAATCAGCTCTTTTAGAGCGGGTTGCGGAAGTACTAACACTGGGTGACACTATGACAATACATATTAAATACATCTCCATAAAAATCTCCACAACAGTCCTCCCTTTTTTGTCATATGCACCCTATGTGTCCCTCGATGAGAGTTGATCTGCTTCTTACACCTGGAAATCAATCAGTTATTAGTCCATAAAAAGGAAAACACGGCTTGACATGTAGACTCTACTCTTCAGGGGCATGACTTATAAAGGAGGACACGACATGGTGAGCTGTAGTAATCGCTGATCCGTCTGTGATCCTCTGTGTCTTGTATGTGGGTCCGGCTTCGGGGCGTCTCATCAAGGAAAAACTCTGGTCACGCGTCAAATCAGGCAACAGGAGCACCTCGTCACGGCATAGAAAGAATAGAAATAAAAACGACATGAGTATATATATTCCCACTTTCTTTAACCACGATCCGCTGTAAAATAAAAAAATTAGATCCCCAAAGATTCCCAGACCCTTAAAAAAAGGACTCCCAACCTTCACTTAGCTACAGCTCTGGCTTCAACAATTACATGAAGAACCCTATCCTTAACGGATGAGAATTGTTCAATTGTATCCCAAGCCCGAGCCGCCCCCACCTTGTACATGCAGGACCCCATGCCCAGACCTGGTCGGGATTGGTGAACAAATCCCTACTAGCTGTCCCTGCCATTCTTAATTTCCTGCGCCATCAGATCCTCGCGATCGGCCGCAACCTAAAATGTTGGGACAGCTTCACCATCGCGCATGAACCTCTTGCTTTGGGGGAATTACCTTTATAAGCTGCAGATCCACATAAACACCAAACTAAAGTTCAAACACACTTGTGGGCTGCCTAGATACCCAAACCGACAAGAGGCAGAGCCATTAAAACTAAAACCAATTTTACCCTCTAAAAATACATCGTTAGATTCCATTGACAAGTGTCTGTCTGGAGTCTTCACTAGTTTGTCAAAACTCCTCATACCCATAATAACATCATAAATGTCATGTACCTCTGTCATCGCTGGGGACTAAAACTCCTCATACCCATAATAACATCATAAATGTCATGTACCTCTGTCATCGCTGGGGACTAAAACTCCTCATACCCATAATAACATCATAAATGTCATGTACCGCTGTCATCGCTGAGGACTAAAACTCGGTGAAGACTCAGAACAGACCATCGGTCCTGTTCGCTTTCTGAGCTAGTCAGGACATACACTTTAAATAATAACTTGGGATGCTTTTCACCGTTACCCTCGCTAAAATTTACTAAACAACAAAAATATAAATAAACAAAGATACTCCTCATTCTTTGGTGTGGTTGAGCCGCTTCTTGCAGTGGCTGGCGTGGTCTCATCCCTCAAGCTTCTTTACAACGACCCAGTCACCTGGTTGGAAAGAATGTAAACTGATTATTAAGTCAGGGTCCGGGAGGGAATCGTGAAAACCTTTTGGTGGACATTTTGAAGTTCATGTCACAACGATCGCACCCACCCCATCAGCCGAGAATATAAGTGACAGCTAATGAGGAGAGTACGACCCTGATTTTGATTGACCTCCAAACAACCCTCATATGACAATAACCCAGACATCGGGACTGTGGTCACTGCATAACCTGTGCGTGGCTTACAATACCTGAAACCATTGACAAGGTTCTTAGCCTCTGGGATGGGAACCTACTTCACCAGACTGCTGCTTGCCGATTCAAATTCTATTAAAGAAAGACCGTCTTGGCACAAACTTGGTTAGAATTACAGAGGTTATTATTAGTTTGAAAAAAAAACTGTCACTCTTACATTTATCATTCTCCCCCCTTTTCTTCCTCATTACAGACTGAAGGAAGAAATGTGTGGTGCAGGAAAAAAGAAACAATGAAATAGCCTGTGATACTTTTACCGCCTTAGACTCATATTTATCCATATGTACCGCTGTCTACATACACCTGTTCTCTATGTACAAACTCCTTGGACCTGAAAAATACTTATAAGCAAAATCATTACTCTATCCTTCATATTTAACCTGCAAAGAATGGTAAAACAATAATGACATTCCTGTACATTGGTAAATTGTCAATGACATTCTTTCAAAACTGATTCAAACAAAACCCTCTGTAACCCTTACTTTTCCCGTTCCTACAAACATACAACAGCCGCGACGCATTGAAGGATTGCCGCGGTAAGTTCGAACATATTCACGTTACTACATACAAACATTCCGATACAAACGTGGGGGAAATACTTCCCAGTTTCCAAAACCACAAATGAAAAAAACAAAAACAGCCAGAATTCTACCTTCACTCTTTCAGCAATAGGAAAAAATACAATGGGAATATGAGAGCAACTCGAGAAGCTTGCATGGACCAGCCATACAAGGTTCAAAACAAACGGGCATGAGCCACCATTCCTCATCATTACAGATTTCTGAAGCCGCAGCTCAACTACATCCATTCCAGAGGGATACCCAAAATAGTATCCTTGGACCACCTATGTTAATCTTTTTGGGGTTCAAAGGCCTTTGCCCCAAAACTAGGCTTTGTGCACTGTGTGACCGTCTGACTATGGGAAGCCTCCATTCCTTCCCTTTTCACAGACCTCCTTGTGTCCATGGCGATTCGAATCGGCTTATCGTCTTAAACCTGCGTCCAGGTTAAACCGTTGCACCCATTTTCGGAGATCACCGCCCGGTGTCTTCTTATACGGTGAATTGCAGAACTACAACCACTATATGGTCAAGTCCTCCAACTAGAAACCCTAACCGAGGTGTCAACTCTATGGCTTGTTGTCCCAACACTTTTGGAACTACAGCAACAACCACAGATCAACCCCCGAATTAGGCCTCTACCCCTCACAGTGTATGCATACACAAGCGTTTTCCGCTATACACCCATACACTGCGTTGTCAGACTAAACCTCACAGAACAATTACGCCAGTTTACCACCTGCAGAACAATGTGGCTTCTCTCTGTATCTAGATGATAAAATAATGGTGATGCCCCCTGTTTTTCTCTCTACCCAAAACTGTATTACACAGTACAAAACTGGAACAAAATATAAAAGACTTTTAAACGCCAAAATGCTTTCCATTTTCCTTCCAAACACAAATCTCATTCAGACAACCCCAAGCTCCTCCCACTAACTTTCTGCTGATATATAAATGCTGAAAAGAAACTTCCGGTTATGCTCAGCTCTTAAAAAACCAAACTGGTTTATTTACATATCAATTGTTCAGGAAGAGGGAGGGGGAGGGGGAGCCCAGCCACATTGCTGTGTCTATCAAGACTCCAAAAAAATCCATGGCTACACATTATATATTTCAACAATTTAAAACCTTGTCAAGAAGATGGTGGAATAAAACCCCCCTTTGCAAATGGGAGGGTCCTGACCCAAACATCCCCTGCAAGCAAAACCACAAGTTGACTCAAATGCAAAACTCCTGCAAAAAGATGGCTCTAGGGGTTTTGACCAAAACCCCCACTCCTCCTCTACAGGCTATACAATACAAGCTTCAAAACATATGAATTGCCTTCTGGGAAGGAAATATTTAAACATAAAAACACATCATTGTACAAAAACTCTGTTAGTCTTACAATCCATCAAAATTCAGTGTAAAGTGGAGTTTTTCATATACTGCAAAGCCAGCTGACCCTGCAATAGCTTACATCTACTTAAATGAAAACAGAGAAATCCCCCCTCCTAACACCATCTGCATGGAGTTTGCATGTCCTCCCTGTGTCTGCGTTGGCCTCCTCCCACACTCCAACTGCTGGTAGGCCAGCCAGATCCCATCCATAAATAGGCCCCAGCATGTGCGTGTGTCCGCAAGCGCGTCGTGGCCCCTCAGGGTAAGACCGCGCTATTTTAAGATACCACTCAACTCAAAAGGCGATGCTTAGAAAAGCAATTTAAACCAGCAAATTCATTAAACAAAAACCAGTCTCTCAGTATGTCCCCCTGGTGTCTCACTACTCTCCCCAGCATGTGCACAGGTCAAACTGCAAGCGCACAAAACAGGACAAAATTGCGCCAATCAACAAATGCCAATACAGCATATTCAGGGGCCGTGTTTGCTAAACTGGAACTTCCTATCTCAAACTGTAAACGTCTCTCAAAATGGCCGACAAGCCAGGACTACAAAATGGTGGATGACCCACCACAGCACCTCATGGACAACAAAAATTGCGCCATTGACGCATGCAATTTTTTTCCGCCAATAACCCGCATGGGGCGTCACAATGAACACCACATGGGTTCCCCCACACAAAGACAAACACAAATGGCCTCCAGCAGGTTAAAAAGGCCGCACTACCCAATTCGCACTAAACATCAAAAACTGAGAAATTCTATCAGCAACATAGCTGACGAATGCCACATGGTATAGTGCCCAAAAGAAAGGTGTCTAGCCTGTGAGTATCATATAAGGGAAGGTGCCAAGAAAAACTGTGCCTCAAAATGGCAGACAAACCCGCAAGGCTAACAAAATGGCGCCATTGCTTTTTCCCGCCAAAACCAGCATCTCTTTAAAAGAAAATCAAAAATGTTTTTCTCCACAAAGACTGACTACACCATTGAAACTTTTCTAAATTATCATCAAAATCCACTGAAAAAGGTGTCAGCTACACTCTACAAGGACCACATGTACACTTACAGACTTAGCCTCCCTTTTGCCAACTAAACAGCACATTCAATAAATGTGAGTTACATGACAATATTAAAAACATATTCATTTCTCTACATAGAGTTCATATACACACTGTGGCATCAGCTTTCATAACAAGCCATTGAGAAATATAACTCCTCAATGCTAGCATCCAAAACAGCCTGCAACCATTCAAAGGGCGTATTCCTTTCAACAAACAGCTACTATTGTCTGGCTTCCAACAATGCCTGGCCACTTGGCAGGAACTTTCAACTCAAAAACCAAACACTTAATATTTTTACACTTATGGGGACATGTGTCTTTGTCCCCTATAAAGGCAAAAATCACAATCTATTCATTTCTATTTTTCATAGAAATCACAAACACTACACACATACAGTATATTGTTGCTTGTAACATTTGCTTAGAGTTTCTTTCCCTCAGGGCACAACCATTGCAACACAAAACAGTGGGCAAGCCCTTCCCCCATTCAAGCACATGGCAGCCAAGCAATCTACTTTACAAACTTCTCAGTGCACTAAATACCACATCTATACCTTCATTTCATACACAATATACAGTCTATATTTCTCGCTTAGTTACACTCTTACAGCCCACAGTTTCCATCAGATCATCTCTCAGGGCCCTCCCACTACAAAACATGCTATTTACAGAAAGTCACCAACTTTTACCAGTGTAACTGAGATGCTTCCTGCCCCACCCCCACTAAACCTCATGGCTCAAGGACC
This sequence comes from Rana muscosa, assembly GCA_029206835.1. Classification (NCBI taxonomy): domain Eukaryota; kingdom Metazoa; phylum Chordata; class Amphibia; order Anura; family Ranidae; genus Rana; species Rana muscosa. The sequence goes on along the minus strand of CM055117.1, from coordinate 171,896,180 downwards.
AGGACAATGCAGCAGCCATTGCTGGCAGCCAACTGCTCAATACATCACACAGACACATGCAGGCATACCCACACACAATCAAATTCACAGGCATACGATCCATGACAAAATCACACACACACACATGCGATTCACAGACATACACACGCACACATACACACGCTGCAAACTTGAAACATTATTTCAAAAAGACAAAAAATGTTCTTTTAAAGAGTAGAGCCCCCCACATCGGAACGTAGATCCACACTTCCCCCCATCTCGATCCGATGTCCAAAGGGACTCCATCTATTCCCAAAATCCTGGCCCGCCATCTGTTGTGGAATTCTAGGCTGCTGTTTGCAGAGCACACAGCCTATAATTCCTGTGCTATCTAAGCACACATCAGATTTCATCTTTTTGAAGTAATGCTATGGTTAAATTAAGTTTGCTAAAGTCCACTCACCGTTCATCCCCATTCATTTAAGGAAACCACCAACACAGGTCTTCTTATCAGGCCATTCCAGCAAAGACTCCCTTCAGCCGACGCCTACTCATAGGCTTTTATTAAACTCAAAAGATCTCAAGACAGGAGGTGATTGGCTGCAGCAACCAATCCCCTCCCCATGGGCGGGAACCTCATAGGATGTTCCCTCACATGAAAATGACAACACTTGGACATTCCTTCCAACAGGATATGTCATACATGAATATAATAACGTAAGATGGCTTAAGTTACCGTTGATAGGAATTCTTATTCTGCGCTATTCCATAGAATAACGCATAATAAGATTATACTATTATTGAATGGGGGAGGGAGGCTATCTGCAGACGCACGCTACGAATTCCAACCAATGTTGATCAGGCACAGCCGAGACAAGAGCGCGCATTTGCCCATAACCAATGATGTCATTGCAGAGTGAGGATACCCCTCCTCAACGATCGTCCATGCTAATGCACAGAGGGCCCCCGTTGGCGGACATATCCGCACCCTGCAAACATCACACTCCAACCTCAAAACGTTTTCCCCTATCAGACGGGATTCAACCAGCCTCAGACTACCCCAATCAGCTCTTTTAGAGTGGGTTGCGGAAGTACTAACACTGGGTGACACTATGACAATACATATTAAATACATCTCCATAAAAATCTCCACAACAGTGGAGAAGGCACTGGAGAGTGGGAGAAGAACCGGAGATCGTGGAGAAGGCACCGGAGAGCGGGAGAAGAACCGGAGAACAGAACAAGAGACCCCCGAAGTCAGAAGAGGACGGCGAGGAAGCCCGGGACCCCACTAGCAAAAGAGCTGGCAGAAGACAGCGGGGCGCCCGGCAGAAAGACCCCCGAAGTCGGAAGAAGACGGCGAGGAAGCCCGGGACCCCGCTAGCAAAAGAGCTGGAAGAAGATAGCGGGGCGCCCGGCAGAAAGACCCCCGAAGTTGGAAGAAGACCCCCAGAGCTGCCCAATAAATTACTTTTCAAACCTGTGTTGTCTTTTTTATTGACTTATTTTGCCACCAGGTGAATGGGTAGGGGTACGATGTACCCCATACTCATTCACATAGGGTGGGGGGCAGGTATCTGGGGTCCCCCTTATTAAAGGGGGCTCCCGGATTTCGATAAGCCCCCCCGCCCACAGACCCCGACAACCAACGGCCAGGGTTGTCGGGAAGAGGCCCTTGTCCCCATCAACATGGGGGCAGGGTGCTTTAGGGTGGGGGGGCCGCAGGTCGCCCCCCCTGCCCCGAAGCACCAAACCCCCCATGTTAAGGGCACGCGGCCTGGTACAGTTAAGGAGGGAGGGGGGGCTGCTCTCTCGTCCCCCCTCTTCCCCTGCGGCCTGCCAGGTTGAGTGCTCGGATAAAGGGTCTGGTGTGTATTTTTAGGGGACCCCACGCTAATATTTTTTGTTTTTGGCACGGGGTTCCCCTTAAAATACATGCCAGACCTGAAGGGCCTGGTATGGACCTGGGGGGGGGGGACCCCACGCTGTTTTGTTTTTCTATTTTTTATTTTTTTTACATTTCCTTTAACAACCAGCTATAAACAGGTAAAACAAAAAATCGCCGCAAAATTGCGGTACTTGCGTTTTTGATGCGGGTCCATTGAATTCTATTACATTCAAAACACTGTTTTTGGCCTGGGAAAAAAAAATCTGCAGTTGCGTTTAAAATCGTTTTTCACAAAGCCTAAAAATGCCTTCAGACGCCAAAGGTTTCCACGTTTCAGACGCGGTACCAGCGTTTAGCCGCATTTTAGTTTAGAAGCGTTTTTAAAGGTGACCTATTTTTTTACATTGATAAACTCAAAATTTATGGCAAATGAGGAAAAACCATAAAATATAAATATGAAATTGCTTCTATTGCATTGTGGACAATCCACAACTTGGGGCAGCTGACGTGGCAAGTGGACAATCCACAACTTGTGGCAAGTGATGTGGCAAGTGACACGCTAAATACAACTACACTGCTGCTCTCAGCTGCTGATATCACTCTGGTCTCACAAAATAGCTAAAATCGTAAATAATACTGTTTTTGGAGCTTAGGGCGGCTCCTTATCATATACACGCAAATGTGGTAAAACACGGCATGCAAACGCCACAAAGCGCGCCTTTCTAAACGCCACTTTCAACCTTAGTTCTGAACACTTTGCACCAGCGTCCCGTCTACATGGGGCCTAAAAACGCCTATGCCATTTACAGCTCAAAAACTCCATGGTGGCCATGAGGCCATAGGCTAACATGGAGAGATGTTTTTAAGCTGCAAAAAACGCTCAAACAAGCGGCTGGAAAAACGTCCGTGTGCATGTAGCCTTATATTAACCACTTGCGCACTGCCCAGACCAAGTTTCAAATTTCAGCGCTGATGCACTTTCAATGACAATTGTGCGCTCATACAACACTGTAACCCAATGAAAATGTATTATTTGTTGGCACACAAATAGAGCTTGCTTTTGGTGCTATTTGATCACCTTTGCATTTTTTTTTTTTATATAAATACAAAAGACCGAGTTTAAAAAATAAATAAATGGGTATTTTAACCACTTCAGCACTGGGCCTATTCTGGCACTTCTCTCCTTCATGTAAAAATAATAAATTTATGGCTATAAAATTACTTCAAAACACCAAACATTATATATGTTTTTTGAGCAGACACCCTAGGGAATAAGATGGCGGTCATTGCAAATTTTTATCTCGCTCGGTATTTGCGCAATAAATTGTCAAACGCCTTTTTTTTGGTAAAAATATAACAAAACAGTAAAGTTAGGCCAATTTTTTGGTATAATGTGAAAGATGTTGTTATGCTGAGTAAATAGATACCTAACACGTCACGCTTTAAAATTGCGCACACTCATGGAATGACACCAAACTTCAGTAATTAAAAATCTCCCTAGGCGATGCTTTAAATTTTTTTACACGTTACCATTTTGGCATTACAGAGGAGGTCTAGTGCTAGAATTGTTGCACTCGTTCTAACGCACGCAGCAATACCTCACATGTGTGGTTTGAACAGCGTTTACATATGTGGGCGGGACTTACGTGTGTGTTCGCTTCTGAGCGCAAGCTACCGGGGACATGGGCGTTTTTTCTTATTTTTGCTTATTATTATTATTTATTTTTTTACTTTTTTGTATTTCTTACTCTTTTTTAAAACTTTTTTGTTTTTTGGATCACTTTTATTCCTATTGTCGTGGAATTATAGGTCCTATGCAGAGCACACAGCCTATAATTCCTGTGCTCTATAAGCACACACTTTAGATTCATCTTTTTGCAATAATGCTATCTTTAAGTTAAGTTTGCTAAGATCCACTCACCGTTCATTCCCATTCATCCCAAGAAGGCAGCACCACAAAAGCTATGTTCTCATTTCAGCATACCAGTATAGACTGCCTAGCCGACGCCTAATCATAGGCTTTTATTAAACTCAAAAGATCTCACACAGGAGGTGATTGGCTGCAGCAACCAATCCCCTCCCCCATGGGCGGGGACCTCACAGGATGTCCCTTCCTCACAGGAAAATGACCATACAAGGACATGCCTTCCAACAGGCAATGCTGTATATGAATCCCACTCAAGAAAGGATTTAATACAATAATACATACAATGAATACAATAACGTAGGATGGCTAAAGTTACCGTTGATAGGAATTCTTATTCTGCGCTATTCCATAGAATAACGCATATTAAGATTATACTATTATTGAATGGGGGAGGGAGGCTATCTGCAGACGCGCGCTACGAATTCCAACCAATGTTGATCAGACACAGCCGAGACAAGAGTACGCATCTGCTCATAACCAATGATGTTGTTGTTGCAGAGTGAGCATATCCCCTCCCTAACGATCATCCGTGCTAATGCACAGAGGGCCCCCGTTGGCGGACATATCCGCACCCTGCAAACATCACACTCCAACCTCAAGACGTTTTCCCCTATCAGACGGGATTCAACCAGCCTCAGACTACCCCAATCAGCTCTTTTAGAGCGGGTTGCGGAAGTACTAACACTGGGTGACACTATGACAATACATATTAAATACATCTCCATAAAAATCTCAACAACAGTTACAAGGAATGTAAACATCTCTTGTAATAGGAATGTGTGTGACAGGTCTTCTTTATGGAGAGATGCGGTGTCAATAAGACCCCACATCTCTCCTCCAGGCTGGAAAGCATGATATTGGTCAAAAAAATTCACCAATCTCATGCTGACAGCCGAGATCACGGCTTGGTTAACATACAGGAACACGGCGTGATGTCATAACGTTGCGCCCGGGCCTCCGACGGTCATAGAGATAACTGGTGACCATCTGGTCACCAGTCATCTCCAAATCGTTCTCCGAGCCCAAGATGGCACGGGAGAGGCCGGAGAAGCACTGGATGGCGGCAAGAGGGGGGTGAACGTCCCCTCCCGCCGCCTATAAGAACGATCAAGTGGCGGAACTGCCACTATGATCATTTTTATTGTGCACAGAATCGCCGGCTGAAAAGAATGATATCTGAATGATGCCTGCAACTGCAGGCATCATTCAGATGTCACCGCACAAAGCCAAGGATGTCATTTGACGGTGGGCGTAAGGAAACGGGTTAATATTAAAAAAAAGGTAATTTTTCTTCTTCATTGATGTACACTGATGAGACTGCACTGATGGGCACCGATAAGGTGGCAAGGGTGGGCACTGACAGGTGGCATTGCTAGTTGGCACTGGTGGGCATTGAGAAGTGGCACTGCTAGGTGGCAATGATAGTTGGCAGTGATGGGCACTGATAGGCAGCACTGCTAGGTGCCACTGATTGGCACCAGTGGTGGGCATTGATAGGTGGCACTGGCAGGGGCTGCTAATTGTCACAGATGACGCAGAATTGCCTCTTCCTCTTCGGGCCCCATGTCCCTTGCACATAAGCCAGTGATTGCCTTTTTTTATGCTCACGCTGTCAGCACAAGGAGAAAACAAAAACCATTACCCAGCTTTTGTTTACATCACGTGATCAGCTGTCATTTGCTGACAGCTGATCACATGGTAAAGGGCAGGGATCGGCCTCTTACTCGGATCTGTCATCACCCGAGTCTCAGTGACCACAGCGCGCGCAAAGGGGAGGACGTTTATTGATGGACTCCCGGCAATTGAGGACCATGCTGTGGCCGTCGATCAGTTATAGCGCTGATCTCAAGTGATTAAAGAGGGTCTAAATGGGCCATTGACATGCATCACAATTTAACTTAGGAATGTGTCTTTGAAAAGTTAAACTAAATAATTTGGCCACTTTATCCTTCCAAATAATTCACTTCCTGTCACATAGCCACACAGGAAGTGAGGGAAAATCTCTAACAATGTCTTTCCTTGGGGACACACAGGTCAGTCTAAATACTTTCCCCATTATGCACATTGCACTCCAACATATTGCGGGGTACACCCCAAATTATTAGGTAGTTTGGACTTTGGGGTTTATTTACTAAAGGCAAATCTACTTTACACTACAAGTGCACTTGCTGTATATCTGAGGGGGACATGCAAGCAAAAATAAAAAAACACCATCTTTGCTTTTACATCATTGTAACATCCAATCACCAGTACTTTCCCTCAGATTTTCAGCAGCTACACTTTTACTGCAGAGTGGATTTGTCTTTACTAAACCCCAAACTATACAATGATTTGGGGTGTACACAACAAAGTGCTAGAGTGCAATTTGCTTAATGGGGACACTAGTTAGATTGATCTGTGTGTCCCCAAGAAAAGACATTGGTAGGGTTTTACCTTCACTTCCTGTTTAGCTGTGTGACAGGAAGTGAAGCCAATTTTAAGAAAAGGAGACAAAGCCCAAACTTAAAAAAACAAACAAAAAAAACACACACGCAGGGGTTCTAACACTTACTTCGTTTCCCTCAAAATGCCCACAATTAGAATTGTATTGCCTTGAGCTATTTTTAAGTGCAGTGCTCTAAATCAGTGCTTCCTAAGTACCCCCAACAGGCCATGTTTGCAAGTTTTCCTTCATCTTGCACATGTGCTTTAAATCACAGTCAATGGTTTTGATTTTTGGACAGCAATTCTCGATAAGATAAATTCACAAAACATGTCCTGTTGGAGGGTACTTGAGGACTGAGGCTGAGAACCACTGCAGTAAAAAAGGAAAATTGAATACTTACCGCTCTGTATTTTTCATTTCCTGGTGACGCTCCATGGCAGCACACAATCCATGCATATGCTAGCATGAAGGCACCAGATTAGACAAATCACTCCTGTTTTGTTTTGACATACCAATCAGCTGTCACATTTGTTGCAAAGAAAACACAAAACAAACATCAAAACTTTGCATCAAATTTTATTGGTCAACAAAACAAAAGGGAAGGCAAAATAAAAAACATGGTCAATTTGAAACAGTTACAGACTCAACATCTTTAGAAATATTTGCCCAAAAAAAATGCAGCACAGACAATTAAATCAAAGTGAACAAACAACACACATTAACAACATCAGAATTATTTCAGGGGAACATTTTCCCCACACAAAAAAATACAATCCACAAAAGTTAACCAGTCACCTGTTTTGCAAAGACATAATGTCACGGGCCGGACTGATGGCTAGTGGGTATACAGGAGGTGGATCCTCTGTACCAGAGAGGGGATGGCACGGGTCGTACTGAGGGACCGGTTCTAAGCAGCTACCGGTTTTCACCAGAGCCCGCCGCAAAGCGGGATGGACTTGCTGCGGCAGTAGCAACCAGGTCGTGTCCTCCAGTAGCGGCTCCACCTCTCTGGCAGCTGAGATAGGCGCGGTACAAAAGGACTTGGCAGAGCAGAGGCAAGGTCAGACGTAGCAGAGGGTCAGGGCAGGTGGCAATGGTTCGTAGTCTGAGACAGTGGCAGCAGGTCAGATACACAGGCAAGGCAACTCACAAAACGCTTCCACAGGGTACTAAGACAACAAGATCCAGCAAGGACAGGAAGGGGAAGTGGGTTTATATCAGATTTGGGTGTGCACACAGTAATTGCGCCAGGCACCAATCAATGGTGCGCTGGCCCTTTAAATCTCTGATTTTACCTCAGATTTTACCTCGGATGACCTTGGAGGCGAGGATTTCTTTCACCGAGAAGACATCGGAAGAACCAGAGACAGGAGCAGGAGCAGTGACCTTGGGGGAAAATCGGTTAAGAATGAGGGGTTTGGGAAGAGACACATGAAAAGAATTGGGGATACGAAGAGAAGAAGGAAGATGGAGTTTGTAAGAGACAGAATTGATTTGGTTTTTGATTTTAAAAGGTCCGAGGTAACGAGGGCCCAGCTTGTAGCTAGGTACCCGAAACCGAACATATTTGGAGGAGAGCCACACTTTGTCACCAGGGACATAGACAGGAGGAATTCTTCTTTTTTTATCTGCATGTCTCTTCATGCGGGCAGAGGCCAGTGATAGCGACTTTTGAGTCTCTTTCCAGATAGAGGTGAAGTCTTGAGTTAATTCATCCACGGCAGGAACTCCAGAAGAAGTGGGGATGGGGAGGGGGGGCAATGGGTGACGGCCGTAGACCACAAAGAAAGGTGATTTGGAGGACGATTCAGAGTTCTTGAAATTGTATGAGAATTCTGCCCAGGGTAATAGGTCGACCCAATCGTCTTGAGACAAAATGTCGTAAGTAGTCACCAAGGACCTGGTTAACTCTCTCCACCTGTCCATTGGATTGCGGGTGATAAGCGGAAGAAAAATTCAACTTAATCTTTAGTTGAGTACAGAGAGCTCTCCAAAATTTTGAGATGAATTGAACGCCTCTATCAGAGACGATATGTGAGGGTAGCCCATGGAGACGGAAAATTTGAAGAAAAAAATGCTTCGCCAACTGAGGTGCAGTAGGCAGACCAGGAAGCGGGACAAAATGAGCCATTTTCGAAAAGCGGTCAACGACCACCCAGATGACAGTGTTACTATGAGACAAAGGAAGGTCCGTGATGAAATCCATGGCAATGTGGGACCATGGTTGTTCAGGCACAGGTAGAGGAAGGAGAAGACCTGCAGGCTTCTGGCGTGGAGTCTTGTCACGTGCACAGATAGTGCAGGCCCGTACAAAGTCAGTCATATCTTTTTCCTGGGTAGGCCACCATTAGTGTCTGGCCATCAATTGTATGGATTTTTTGATCCCAGCGTGACCGGCTAGATGGGAGGAATGGCCCCACCTGAGTATCTGGAGACGAAGGCATGGAGGAACGAAAGTTTTTCCTGGAGGAACTGGCACCAGAGAAGCAGGAGCAGAGGAAATCAGACACTCAGGGGGTTTCAGAGGCATCGGAGGAACGGGACAAGGCATCAGCCCTGACATTCTTGTCTGCGGGACGAAAATGGATCTGGAAATTGAACCGGACAAAGAACAATGACCACCTGGCCTGGCGAGGATTTAAGCGCTGAGCGGACTGAAGGTAGGACAAATTTTTATGGTCAGTGTAGATGGAGATAGGGTGAAGGGATCCTTCCAGGAGATGTCTCCACTCTTCTAATGCCAGCTTGATGGCCAACAGTTCACGGTCACCTATGGAATAGTTTTTTTCAGGAGGGGAGAAGGTTTTAGAGAAAAAACCACACGTGACGTTTCCTCCTTTAGCGTTTATTTGAAGAAGAACAGCTCCGGCTCCTACCGAGGAGGCGTCAACTTCAAGGAAGAACGGCTTTATGGGGTCTGGTCGAGACAGGACAGGTGCAGAGGAGAAGGCGGTCTTAAGGCGAGTAAAGGCTTCTTCCGCTTGAGGCGGCCAGGACCTTGGATTCGCGTTTTTCTTAGTCAGTGCCCCTATAGGAGCAACGATGGTGGAGAAGTGGGGTATGAACTGACGATAGTAGTTGGCGAATCCAAGGAAGCGTTGGATAGCACGGAGTCCAGAGGGGCGTGGCCAATCCAAGACTGCGGAGAGCTTGTCAGGGTCCATTTGAAGGCCTTGTCCTGAGACCAGATAACCTAGGAAAGGAAGGCTGCTGCGCTCAAAAAGGCATTTTTCAAATTTAGCGTAAAGATGATTTACGCGGAGGCGCTGGAGCACTTGACGGACATGGAGCCGATGTTCCTCAAGGTTGGTAGAGAAGATTAGGATGTCGTCAAGATAGACAACCACACAGGTATACAGTACATCCCGAAAGATTTCATTGACAAAATCCCGAAAGACTGCAGGAGCGTTGCAAAGTCCGAATGGCATGACGAGATATTCAAAGTGACCATCTCTGGTGTTAAATGCGGTTTTCCATTCATCTCCTTCACGGATTCTGATGAGGTTATAAGCGCCCCTGAGGTCCAATTTCGAAAAAACGTTTGCTCCGCGCAGACGGTCAAAGAGCTCCGAGATGAGAGGCAGAGGGTAGCGATTTTTAATAGTGATTTTATTGAGACCACGATAGTCTATGCAAGGGCGTAGTGATCCGTCCTTCTTGGCAACGAAGAAGAACCCCGCTCCGGCTGGAGAAGATGATTTCCTAATAAAACCTCTCTTGAGGTTCTCCTGTATGTAATCAGTCATGGCCTTGGTTTCAGGAGAGGAGAGAGGGTAAATTCTGCCACGGGGTGGTGTAGTACCTGGGAGCAAGTCAATGGGGCAGTCGTAGGGTCTATGTGGTGGTAAGACCTCCGCCTGTTTTTTGCAAAAGACATCAGAAAAGTCCTGATAGGCCTTGGGAAGGCCGGGTAAAGGAGTAGCGATGGGAACTTGACTGGTGGGTACAGACTTAAGACAATGCTTGTGGCAGGAGTAGCCCCAGGATTTGATGTCCCCAGTGGTCCAGTCGAGGGTAGGAGAATGGCGCTGGAGCCAGGGTAGGCCAAGAAGGATGTCAGAAGTACAGTTCGGCAAAACAAAGAATTCAATTCTTTCTTGGTGAAGAACACCAACGGACATGAGCAGGGGTTCGGTGCGGTAACGCACGGTACAATCCAGATTCTCTCCATTTACAGAGGAAATGAAGAAGGGTTTGATGAGACGGATAACAGGAACATTGAACCTGTTGATGAAAGAGGCTTCAATAAAGTTTCCTGCAGAACCAGAGTCCAGGAAGGCCACCGCAGAGAAGGGGGAGCCAGCAGAAGGGGAAATCCGCACAGGAATAGTCAGACGTGGAGAGGAAGAATTCACACCTAGTAACGCCTCTCCCACGTTTACTAGGTGCGGGCGTTTCCCTGACGTAGAGGACGAATAGGGCAGTCCTTTAGGAAATGTTCAGAGCTCGCACAATAAAGGCATAAGTTCTCATTCCTACGGCGAGTCCTCTCTTGTAGGGTCAGGCGAGATCGATCCACCTGCATGGCCTCCTCGACGGAAGGCATAGTATCAGGATGCGTTGGATTCAGGAAGAGAGGAGCCAGGCGCGGATAATGCCTGGTGCGAACAAGATCTTCCTCCTGGCGAAGCTCTTGGCGTCTTTCAACGTAGCGTATGTCAATGCGGGTAGCTAAGTGGATGAGCTCCGTCAGGGAGGAGGGTATCTCTCGTGCGGCCAGACAATCCTTGATGTGGCTGGATAAACCTTTCTTGAAGGTCGCGCAGAGAGCCTCATTATTCCAGGCTAGCTCTGAGGCCAGTGTGTGGAACTGTATGGCATATTCGCCCACAGAGGAGTTTCCTTGGACAAGGTTAAGCAGGGCGGTTTCAGCGGATGAGGCTCGGGCTGGTTCCTCAAAAACGCTACAAACCTCAGCAAGGAAGGACTGAACGGTGGCTGTAACAGGGTCATTGCGGTCCCAGAGTGGCGTGGCCCAGGCCAAGGCCTTCCCAGACAACAGGCAGACCACGAATGCCACCTTAGACCGTTCTGTGGAAAACTGGTCTGACATCATCTCAAGATGCAGGGAACATTGGGACAAGAATCCCTGGCACATCCTAGGGTCGCCGTCAAATTTCTCCGGAAGAGACAAGCGGATCTTTGAGGTGGTAGCGGCAGCTTGGAGAGGGGAAGATGCTGGAGCTTGTGGCGGCAGACGCTGCTGGATCATGGCGGTCAACTGCGACAGCTGCTGTCCTTGTTGGGCAATCAATTGCGACTGCTGGGCAACCACGGTAGTGAGATCAGCGAGACTAGGCAGCGGCACGTCAGCGGGATCCATGGCCGGATCTACTGTCACGGGCCGGACTGACGGCTAGTGGGGATACAGGAGGTAGATCCTCTGTACCAGAGAGGGGATGGCACGGGTCGTACTGAGGGACCGGTTCTAAGCAGCTACCGGTTTTCACCAGAGCCCGCCGCAAAGCGGGATGGACTTGCTGCGGTGGTAGCAACCAGGTCGTGTCCTCCAGTAGCGACTCCACCTCTCTGTCGGCTGAGATAGGCGCGGTACAAAAGGACTAGGCAGAGGCAAGGTCAGACGTAGCAGAGGGTCAGGGCAGGCGGCAATGGCGTTACGGCATTACACATAACAAATAAAATACATGTGTTACAAACTCGATAAGGACACCAACATGTTACATTTTACCCCCCCCCCCCACACACACACACTTGCCTCTTCTCAGGGCAAGCGAACAAATGCTCCCTGTGAGCTATATATAACATATGTTTGTGTGCTAATGAGGCAATTGAAAACACATGCACAGTCCATGAAACACCCAAAATGCAAGTTCACTCAATGTAGAGACTGAACTTCAAAGTGCCTACACCTGTTAAGGATGTCCTTCAATTACTAACCCATAAAAACACTATCTGAGTGAGCATGCCCAGAAATATCCAGGCGCTGTTCACACACAAAAAGCACCCAAAAAAAAAAACTAACTGGCTGGGCATGTGCAGAACAACACCAATGCAGCTAGCAAAAAATACCCCCCCCCCCTCCCCCCCGTCCAAAATTAAGCACATCATCCAGCATGCTACAAAATTAGAGATGGGACAATCACCCCCCCCCCACCAACAAATACCATTGCAGTCTATGGGAACTGACTTGTTAATTTTGCTAGTCCCCACTTGGCTGGCTTTTCTTCTAGTTATTGGCCTTAAAATGAGGGCCCAGGTCCCACCCTAAGGGACATATATCAATGTCACCAATTTGGAAAACACCAAAAACAAAACAAGGAGAAGTGCCTTTAAATATGCCAAATTGCTTAAGGGCCATTTCACACCACATGCTGTGCATTGCGTTTTTTATGCATCAAAAATGCATGGAAAGTTGGTTATATGGTTCTAAATGACAGTGTTTGTTCCAGTGCGTTCCAGTTCCCCCAAAAAAGTAGAACATGCTGCATTTTACCTGCACTGGACTGTACTGGAACGCATCAAAACGCATCAAAAACGCACTGGAACGCACAGGAACACACCTAAATGCACCAACAACGCACTGGAACACACTTGTCCTTATCTATGGTTAATAAAAAAGAGGGGTGAAAAAAAGCACTGGACTGCATCAAAAACTTACCAAAAATGCACTAAACGCATGAAAAACGCGCATGCAGAAAAGCACCTGGAACGCATCCGGATTGCGTTTCTATGGTGTGAACTGGCCCTAGTTCACACTATAGAAACGCAATCTGGATGCGTTCCAGGTGCTTTTCTGCATGCGCGTTTTTGACACAGTTTATAACAGTTGGAGAGCAAAATGACATTTCTAAAGTAAAATAATAGTCATTTAAAAGTCCTCGCGGCTGTAATGAATTGCTGGTTCCTGTCAATACAGATAAAAGTCATTGAAAGTCTTTGATAACACAAAAAAAAAGCATGGGGTCCCCCAAATTCCATTACCAGGCCCTTCAGGTCTGGAATGGATATTAAGGGGAACCCCGCCGCAAATTTTAAAAAAAATGCGTGCAGTTCCCCCAAATATCCATACCCGGCCCTTCAGATCTGGAATGGATTTTAAGGTGAACTCCACCCCAAATAAAAAAAAATGGCGTGGAGTACCCCCAAAAATCCACACCAGACCCTTATCCGAGCACCTGGCCGGCCGCAGGAAAAGAGGGGGGACGAGAGAGAGGCCACATGCCCTCAACATGGGGAGGATGTCCCCATGTTGATGGGGACAAGGGCCTCATCCCCACAACCCTTGCCCGGTGGTTGTGGGGGTCTACGGGCAGGGGGCTTATCGGAATCTGGAAGACCTCTTTAACAAAAGGGACCCCCAGAACCCGCCCCCCCTCGTGTGAAATGGTAATGGGGTACAAATGTACCCCTACTATTTCACAAAGAAAGTGTCAAAAATGTAAAAAATGACAAGAGACCGTTTTTGACAATTCCTTTATTAATGTCTTCTCCTTTCTTCCATCTTCTTCTTCCATCTTCTTCTTCCATCTTCTTCTTTTCTCCATTCGGGTTTCTTCCTCCACCTTCATCTTCCTCTTCATCTTTATCTTCATCTACATCTTCCTTCTTCCTTCCGTGTTCTCGTCCACATCTTGCTCCGGCGTCTTCCCTTCTTCTTTCTCCGGCCGCTCCGTTTGAATTGGAGGTTCCCGCTGTGCGACGCTTCAGTTCTTCAGTTTTTCTCTGGGTCCGGTGCCACCCGGTGACCCCGCCCCCCTCTGACGCACATGGATTTCACGGGGACTTTCCCCATGGTGTCAGAGGGGGCGGAGCCACCGGGTGGCAGCGGACCAAGAGGAAAACTGAAGCGTCACACAGCGGGAACCTCCAATTCAAACGGAGCGGCCGAAGAAAGAAGAAGGGAAGATGCCGGAGCAAGATGCGGACGAGAACACCGAACGAAGAAGGAAGATGAAGAGGAAGAGGAAGATGGAGGAAGAAACCCGAATGGAGAAAAGAAGAAGATGGAAGAAGATGGAAGAAGAAGATGGAAGAAAGGAGAAGACATTAATAAAGGAATTGTCAAAAACCGGCTCTTGTAATTTTTTACACTTTCTTCGTGAAATGGTAGGGGTACATTTGTACCCCATTACCATTTCACACAGGGGGGGACCGGGATCTGGGGGTCCCCTTTGTTAAAGGGGTCTTCCAGATTCCGATAAGCCCCCCACCCGCAGACCCCCACAACCACTGGGCAAGGGTTGTGGGGATGAGGCCCTTGTCCCCATCAACATGGGGACATCCTCCCCATGTTGAGGGCATGTGGCCTGGTACGGTTCAGGAGGGAGGGGGGGCCGATCTGTCTGTGATCCTCTGTGTCTTGTATGTGGGTCCGGCTTCGAAATCGGGACTGACCAGCGGGAGTGAAATTGTACGAGTTCAACTGAACTCGCACTGCTTCACTCTCGCAGCCCAGTGTGAACTTGGGTTTATGCACATTGCAGCAACAAGTATTCAATGGAGATAAAGGACCCGGCACCTGTCAAACAGTGTGCTTTGGAGAGTAAGAGGAAAAGTATCCCCGGAATAGACCCTTACAGCTGTCGGTACTCCGGTGGATCCCGGCAACATAGTCCGTTTTTTTTCCTAATGGCTCACCCCTGTTCCTTACCAATAATCAATTATCTATACTGATATTTACATGGTATTTGCAAGGACATTCTTTACTTCCCCCTCTGCATTGGAACGAGTGATTAAGCATCTGAGGATCCCTGCATTTCTCTCCCCATGATCTTCATGACCCCACACAACAGCCGATTCTCCTACAGCTAATTCTATGGACACAGTTTACAGACCGGCTTGACCGCTCCTTCCACAAAGTGATTGTCCCTTTCCCTGCCGTGTATGACTACACAGGTCAGGGTAAGCAAAGGAATTTTCTCACTGTTGTCTTTTCATCAATCAATCCTTCTCCTGTATGTCCCTATGTATTGTTCTCTGTACGGTTTCTTAGATATCCCTCAAGTGTGGCTGCTGCTAATTACATCTAACTGGAGAGCTATTGCATTGTATCAACCAATATTGGATCTGAATTAATATCAAAGGCACTCCTCATACTACTTTATGAAGATTATTCCACTGCCTATATTTCACACGATAGTGTATTTCCCTCATAATAATCCAATTGGTTTGATTTTCCCAGGCTGCTGACTTTACTACAGGTGCTTCATAATCACTTCAGTGATTTTGGTTCGCTGCATTCCACTGGAAGTGGTAAATACCCTAATCGCTTCAGGAATCTTCCTAGTTGCTCTACCCACATCTACTACCTTGCCTCCCCCTCATCCCTTATCCATTGGCCAGTTCTGGGCCCCTCGTATCGGCAATTTATTAGTGGACTAGATATGCTGACTTCACTGTGCACAGTATATTAGCAGGAATCTGTGTGGCAATGGTTGGTATGTATGTGTTGTGTCCGTGTCTTGATAACTTTATCAACTTGTATTTTTTGTATGGTGGAGGTATCGCTTTTTAACCTTTACATGGTGGAATTATTTATAATTTTCATTTTTGATATACCAGTTTGTTCCTTTTTGACGAATCCTTTTTCATCTGTTAGCCCTTCTTCCCCTCCTTTTTATCATATCCTTGTTATTCTTGCCTTGCAAATATTTAAGGGGGGCAGAGGGGGAGCTGCACCTAAAAGGTGTGTTTGTGTTTTTTTTTTCCTAATGCTGAGAATGCATTCAGGGTAAAAAAAACCTTTAGCCCTTACAACCACTTTAACTAAGGGGTCCTGTGTGGCCCTAGAAAAGGGGAGGGCTCTGAGGGGGGTAAGACAGCTATGAGATTCTTTTGGGCTTTGAAGAGGAGAGGGAAGCTCTGGGGGTTTATTTGCTCCCTCTACCCATTTACAACTGGCCTTTCAGATCTTCTTCTCGTAGCGTTTGCCGTGGAATGAAGGCACTCCCAGTGGAAGCATGTACTTGGTTTTCCTCTGAGCATGCCCCTTCTCTCCTTATTTTGCTCTCTTTTTCCTGCTATAGTCTGCCATTGGAGGGAAGAGAGAACAGAATCCTCCCTCCAGGAGCTATTGGGACCTCTGCTCTGGCTGTCATGAGTGGTACTGCCATTGTGCAGCTGCAGAACAGCATGCTTTTGTATAGACTAGGGGTCCTGCAGAGGTTGCAAGGGGTTACTTGAGCAATAAAGAAAGGATAAGTTCTCATTAACCTTTTTAGCTATCTGTAAGGGTGTAATTCTTCCCAATGATCACAAATGTAAGGAGCATTCTTCCCACTGACCATCATACTAGTGTGTTTAGTATTTTTTTAGCCAGGGTTCCCTGAGGCCAGAACGGTTATTTCTTGGCTTTTTCTGTGTTGAAATGATTGAGAGGCTGGTATAGAAACATGTCATTGTGTTTTCTGTACAAAGTGGGGTTTATTTACTAAAGCTGGAGAGGGGAAAAATCAGTCTTACTTCTGCATAGAAACCAATCGGCTTCCAGGTTTTATTGCCAAAGTTTAATTAAAGAAGCTGAGGTTAGAAGATAATTGGTTTCTCTGCAGAAGTGAGATTGATTTTGCACTCTCCAGCTCCAGCTCCAGTGTGTATATTAAAATTTTTGTTCCAGGGCTCTCCAGGAAACCTTAAACAATTCAAAAACTCACGCTAAGGTACTAGATAAAGAATAAAATATAAATAAATACAAAACTGCAGCCGCTGTGCAAAGGTGCTACAACCTTAATAGTGATAGAGAAAATATATGAAACGGCACTGGCAGCACATATTATTCTATACAATTCATGGTATTGGTGCCATACAAAATGCAAAACAAAAATATATATATTGCACAAATCTGTAAGGTGTGTAGCGGGCTCTTCCTCCCCTCTCCCAGTCCCCTTTATTAAAGTTCTGCTCGCTATGTCTCTGGTCTAGGGATACGATAGGGGAGGGAGAGGGTGCGCTACGCCTGGCTTCCACCACAGATGTATAAGTGGTATCAGCAATGCCTTCCTTTACCTTCGGGCCTGTATTGTGCATCGGATCCTCCCTCCAAGAGTCTCCAAGAACCTCGTCTGCCAGAAACTTGAGCCACACACCATTAAAGTCCAACACTCCTTTATTTAGCACATAACATGGACTCCCTTGGCTATAGAACAGAAAAGGAGGTGTGCGTACGAATAGGCCCAGACACAAGTTCGATCCTCCACTCTCCTCCAAAGAGTGGGTTATGATCTCCGCACAAGGGAAATTCACCTTCCGGACGGTCTCCGTCAAGAGGCTCACCCGTCACTGGCAGTATGCTGCACCGGGTCTTCAGATGAGGAGTGTAACGGCACCCCAAGTATGAAAGGGGTTAACACCGTTAGGATATTCGTATGGACTTAAGGGACTGTTCAGAGGATGTTATGGATTATGCATCGCCTGCCCAAGTACTGGCAGCAGGATAGAGTACTGCAGACCCCTGCTCTACACCCGTGGCAGTTTTGGAGGCTCGAGATGAGAAGGTGATGGTTCCTCTTTCCCAGGGGATTTCAGAGATGCAGGGGGGAGAAGCAGCCCTTTTCCCTCCCCAACAGTTAGCCAGAGCAGATGGGGTGGAGTCCCCAGCAAAAGTGCTGGCAACAGGGCAGAGTGCTAGCAACCTCTGCCCAGCACCGGAAACAACTGTGGAGTTTCAGGGAGCTGGGGCAGTTGGCCCATCTCTCCAGCAACAAGCTGAGGTGGTAAAGCTTTTACCCCCAGCTGAATCAATGGCAGCAGGGCAGAATGCTACTGGCCGCTGCACACAACTGCCACTTGAGCGGATATCGATGGATGGGACTACGGTCTCCACTCACAGCAACCCAGCGGGAGAGCTGGCAACAGAGCAGAGTGCCGCGGGCCTCTGCTCTCAACTAACAGAAGAGGGAGTTCCTGTGGTACTGGATGGGACTTCGGTCCTCACTGACAAAACCCCAGAAAATGGTGTGACACTGGGACAGGATGATGTCAGCCTTGCTTTGCAAGCACTGGGGGATTTTCACCTACCACAAGTGGATGGGACTTCGGTCTCCACTTGTGTACCTCGGGGATGCTGGGCAGTCGGCCCGGATCCCCAGCGGCATGAAAGACTGAGCCCAGTCACCCTGTCTTCTCCCCAGCGGCGGGTATGTTCTCTGAGAAAGGCAGAGGTTGGCTGGTTAAGTGATGCTCTGTTTGGAGCTATTTATTTGGGGTACGGTGTGGATGCCGGCATTAGAAGAAGGGACCTATGGACTAACTTCGGAGTCAACCCGTCTGGGGTCCCCTCCTCTGTTAGTCTCCTGCCGAAAGGGGAGAGATGTAACGGGAAGGCCCGGGGAACTCAGAATCGCTTAGAAAGTATGACATACCCTTGCTTCAGCTCCCCCAATGCCTCTTATGTGTCAACCACCCTGTGTCTCTATTAGGGGCACAGGGTGAATGAAAACCCCAATATGGTCTATGATAGCCATATTCAATGCTGCACATACATTGTATCTAGATTGGATGTGTACTGTGAGGGGGGGGGGGTTGTGTAATCATTGCTGTGAGGAGTTAAGGTGGTTTGCATTCTATTGTCTTTTATGAATTCAGGCTGCTACTGTGACGATGTGGATTGGAGCTTGGTAGACCGTCTGGCTGCCTATTATGGGATGTTTAAGTGTCTTGCTGTGAGGAAAGGGGGGGGAATCACTCCAGCAACCCCTTCTGCTAAGACTGTTTACTGAAGGAGAAGTTTGAACACACCTGACCTGTATCACCATTGTCATTGAACAGTTTAACCCGCCCTGTTCCCCAAGGATGGGAGGGAAGGGTTTTGAAGAGAAATGTGTTACCATGTGTTTTGAAAATAAAGTCTTTCCCTGTTTTGGAACTTGAATACAGAGCGTTGTCTCGTATCTGGGGGGAGAATCATTTGTATGGGGTCTTATATGGCTGGTTGGAGTGTCTGGTGGCTGTCCACAGTAGCGGCGGGGCCATGACGCTCCCAGACTGAGGATGCCACAGTAGCGGCGGGGCCATGACGCTCCCCGACTGATGATGCCACAGTAGCGGCGGGGCCATGACGCTCCCCGACTGATGATGCCACAGTAGCGGCGGGGCCATGACGCTCCCCGACTGTTGATGCCACAGTAGCGGCGGGGCCACAGACGCTCACCGACTGTTGATGGCACAGTAGCGGCGGGGCCACAGACGCTCACCAACTGATGATGCCACAGTAGCGGTGGGGCCATGACGCTCACCAACTGATGATGCCACAGTAGCGGCGGGGCCATGACGCTCACCGAATGATGATGTCACAGTAGCGGCGGGGCCATGACGCTCCCCGACTGTTGATGCCACAGTAGCGGCGGGGCCACAGACGCTCACCGACTGTTAAAGCCACAGTAGCGGTGGGGCCATGACGCTCCCCGACTGTTCATGCCACAGTAGCGGCGGGGCCATGACGCTCACCGACTGTTGATGCCACAGTAGCGGCAGGGCCATGACGCTCTCCGACTGTTGATGTCACAGTAGCGGCGGGGCCATGACGCTCCCCGACTGTTGATGCCACAGTAGCGGTGGGGCCATGACCCTTCCCGACTGTTGATGCCACAGTAGCGGCGGGGCCATGACTCTCACCTACTGATGATGCCACAGTAGCGGCGGGGCCACAGACGCTCACCAACTGATGATGCCACAGTAGCGGCGGGGCCATGACGCTCACCAACTAAAGATACCACAGTAGCGGCGGGGCCATGACGCTCACCGACTGATGATGCCACAGTAGCGGCGGGGCCATGACGCTCACCGACTGATGATGCCACAGTAGCGGCGGGGCCATGATGCTCACCGACTGATGAAGTCTCAGTAGCAGCGGGGCCATGACGCTCCCCGACTGTTGATGCCACAGTAGCGGCGGGGCCACAGACGCTCACCGACTGTTAAAGCCACAGTAGCGGTGGGGCCATGACACTCACCAACTATTGATGCCACAGTAGCGGCGGGGCCACAGACGCTCACCGACTGTTGATGCCACAGTAGCGGCAGGGCCAAGACGCTCCCCGACTGTTGATGCCACAGTAGCGGTGGGGCCATGATGCTCCCCGACTGTTGATGCCACAGTAGCAGCGGGGCCATGTTGATGCCACAGTAGCGGCGGGGCCATGATGCTCCCCGACTGTTGATGCCACAGTAGCGGCGGGGCCACAGACGCTCACCGACTGTTGATGCCACAGTAGCGGCGGGGCCATGACGCTCCCCGACTGTTGATGCCACAGTAGCGGCGGGGCCACAGATGCTCACCGACTGTAAAAGCCACAGTAGCGGTGGGGCCATGACACTCACCGACTATTGATGCCACAGTAGCGGCGGGGCCACAGACGCTCACCGACTGTTGATGCCACAGTAGCGGCAGGGCCAAGACGCTCCCCGACTGTTCATGCCACAGTAGCGGTGGGGCCATGACGCTTCCCGACTGTTGATGCCACAGTAGCGGCGGGGCCATGACGCTCCCCGACTGTTGATGCCACAGTAGCGGCGGGGCCACAGACGCTCCCCGACTGTTGATGCCACAGTAGCGGCAGGGCAACAGACGCTCCCCGACTGTTGATGCCACAGTAGCGGCGGGGCCATGACACTCCCCGACTGTTGATGCCACAGTAGCGGCGGGGCCATGACGCTCCCAGACTGAGGATGCCACAGTAGCGGCGGGGCCATGACGCTCCCCGACTGAGGATGTCACAGTAGCGGCTGGGCCATGACGCTCCCCGACTGATGATGCCACAGTAGCGGCGGGGCCATGACGCTCCCCGACTGTTGATGCCACAGTAGCGGCGGGGCCACAGACGCTCACCGACTGTTGATGCCACAGTAGCGGCTGGGCCATGACGCTCCCCGACTGTAGATGCCACAGTAGCAGCGGGGCCATGGCGCTCCCCGACTGTTGATGCCACAGTAGCGGCGGGGCCATGACGCTCCCCGACTGTTGATGCCACAGTAGCGGCGGGGCCATGACGCTCCCCGACTGTTGATGCCACAGTAGCTGCGGGCCATGACGCTCCCCGACTGTTGATGCCACAGTAGCAGCGTGGCCATGACGCTCCCCGACTGTTCATGCCACAGTAGCGGCGGGGCCATGACGCTCACTGACTGTTGATGCCACAGTAGCGGCAGGGCCATGATGCTCTCCGACTGTTGATGCCACAGTTGCAGCGAGGCCATGACGCTCCCCGACTGTTGATGCCACAGTAGCGGCGGGGCCATGACGCTCCCCGACTGATGATGCCACAGTAGCGGTGGGGCCATGACGCTCCCTGACTGTTGATGCCACAGTAGCGTTGGGGCCATGACGCTCCCCGACTGTTGATGCCACAGTAGCGGCGGGGCCACAGACGCTCAACGACTGATGATGCCACAGTAGCGGCGGGGCCATGACGCTCTCCGACTGTTGATGTCACAGTAGCGGCGGGGCCATGACGCTCACCGACTGTTGATGCCACAGTAGCGGTGGGGCCATGACGCTCACCAACTATTGATGCCACAGTAGCGGCGGGGCCACAGACGCTCACCGACTGTTGATGCCACAGTAGCGGCAGGGCCATGACGCTCCCTGACTGTTGATGCCACAGGAGCGGTGGGGCCATGACGCTTCCCGACTGTTGATGCCACAGTAGCGGCGGGGCCATGACTCTCACCTACTGATGATGCCACAGTAGCGGCGGGGCCACAGACGCTCACCAACTGATGATGCCACAGTAGCGGCGGGGCCATGACGCTCACCAACTAAAGATGCCACAGTAGCGGAGGGGCCATGACGCTCACCGACTGATGATGCCACAGTAGCGGCGGGGCCATGACGCTCACCGACTGATGATGCCACAGTAGCGGCGGGGCCATGACGCTCACCGACTGATGATGTCACAGTAGCGGCGGGGCCATGACGCTCCCCGTCTGTTGATGCCACAGTAGCGGCGGGGCCACAGACGCTCACCGACTGTTAAAGCCACAGTAGCGGTGGGGCCATGACACTCATCAACTATTGATGCCACAGTAGTGGCGGGGCCAAGACGCTCCCCGACTGTTGATGCCACAGTAGCGGTGGGGCCATGATGCTCCCCGACTGTTGATGCCACAGTAGCAGCGGGGCCATGTTGATGCCACAGTAGCGGCGGGGCCATGATGCTCCCCGACTGTTGATGCCACAGTAGCGGTGGGGCCATGATGCTCCCCGACTGTTGATGCCACAGTAGCAGCGGGGCCATGTTGATGCCACAGTAGCGGCGGGGCCATGATGCTCCCCGACTGTTGATGCCACAGTAGCGGCGGGGCCACAGACGCTCACCGACTGTTGATGCCACAGTAGCGGCAGGGCCAAGACGCTCCCCGACTGTTGATGCCACAGTAGCGGTGGGGCCATGATGCTCCCCGACTGTTGATGCCACAGTAGCAGCGGGGCCATATTGATGCCACAGTAGCGGTGGGGCCATGATGCTCCCCGACTGTTGATGCCACAGTAGCGGCGGGGCCACAGACGCTCACCGACTGTTTATGACACAGTAGCGGCGGGGCCACAGACGCTCACCGACTGTTGATGCCACAGTAGCGGCAGGGCCAAGACGCTCCCCGACTGTTCATGCCACAGTAGCGGTGGGGCCATGACGCTTCCCGACTGTTGATGCCACAGTAGCGGCGGGGCCATGACGCTCCCCGACTGTTGATGCCACAGTAGCGGCGGGGCCACAGACGCTCCCCGACTGTTGATGCCACAGTAGCGGCAGGGCAACAGACGCTCCCCGACTGTTGATGCCACAGTAGCGGCGGGGCCATGACGCTCCCCGACTGTTGATGCCACAGTAGCGGCGGGGCCATGACGCTCCCAGACTGAGGATGCCACAGTAGCGGCGGGGCCATGACGCTCCCCGACTGAGGATGCCACAGTAGCGGCGGGGCCATGACGCTCCCCGACTGATGATGCCACAGTAGCGGCGGGGCCATGACGCTCCCCGACTGTTGATGCCACAGTAGCGGCGGGGCCACAGACGCTCACCGACTGTTGATGCCACAGTAGCGGCGGGGCCACAGACGCTCACCAACTGATGATGCCACAGTAGCGGTGGGGCCATGACGCTCACCGACTGATGATGCCACAGTAGCGGCGGGGCCATGACGCTCACCGAATGATGATGTCACAGTAGCGGCGGGGCCATGACGCTCCCCGACTGTTGATGCCACAGTAGCGGCGGGGCCACAGACGCTCACCGACTGTTAAAGCCACAGTAGCGGCGGGGCCATGACGCTCACCGACTGTTGATGCCACAGTAGTGGCGGGGCCATGACGCTCACCGACTGTTGATGCCACAATAAAGGCGGGGCCACAGACGCTCCCCGACTGTTGATGCCACAGTAGCGGCTGGGCCATGACGCTCCCCGACTGTAGATGCCACAGTAGCAGCGGGGCCATGGCGCTCCCCGACTGTTGATGCCACAGTAGCGGCGGGGCCATGACGCTCCCCGACTGTTGATGCCACAGTAGCGGCGGGGCCATGACGCTCCCCGACTGTTGATGCCACAGTAGCTGCGGGCCATGACGCTCCCCGACTGTTGATGCCACAGTAGCAGCGTGGCCATGACGCTCCCCGACTGTTCATGCCACAGTAGCGGCGGGGCCATGACGCTCACTGACTGTTGATGCCACAGTAGCGGCAGGGCCATGATGCTCTCCGACTGTTGATGCCACAGTTGCAGCGAGGCCATGACGCTCCCCGACTGTTGACGCCACAGTAGCGGCGGGGCCATGACGCTCCCCGACTGATGATGCCACAGTAGCGGTGGGGCCATGACGCTCCCTGACTGTTGATGCCACAGTAGCGTTGAGGCCATGACGCTCCCCGACTGTTGATGCCACAGTAGCGGTGGGGCCACAGACGCTCAACGACTGATGATGCCACAGTAGCGGCGGGGCCATGACGCTCTCCGACTGTTGATGTCACAGTAGCGGCGGGGCCATGATGCTCACCGACTGTTGATGCCACAGTAGCGGTGGGGCCATGACGCTCACCAACTATTGATGCCACAGTAGCGGCGGGGCCACAGACGCTCACCGACTGTTGATGCCACAGTAGCGGCAGGGCCATGACGCTCCCCGACTGTTGATGCCACAGTAGCGGTGGGGCCATGACGCTTCCCGACTGTTGATGCCACAGTAGCGGCGGGGCCATGACTCTCACCTACTGATGATGCCACAGTAGCGGCGGGGCCACAGACGCTCACCAACTGATGATGCCACAGTAGCGGCGGGGCCATGACGCTCACCAACTAAAGATGCCACAGTAGCGGCGGGGCCATGACGCTCACCGACTGATGATGCCACAGTAGCGGCGGGGCCATGGCGCTCACCGACTGATGATGCCACAGTAGCGGCGGGGCCATGACGCTCACCGACTGATGATGTCACAGTAGCGGCGGGGCCATGACGCTCCCCGTCTGTTGATGCCACAGTAGCGGCGGGGCCACAGACGCTCACCGACTGTTAAAGCCACAGTAGCGGTGGGGCCATGACACTCATCAACTATTGATGCCACAGTAGCGGCGGGGCCAAGACGCTCCCCGACTGTTGATGCCACAGTAGCGGTGGGGCCATGATGCTCCCCGACTGTTGATGCCACAGTAGCAGCGGGGCCATGTTGATGCCACAGTAGCGGCGGGGCCATGATGCTCCCCGACTGTTGATGCCACAGTAGCGGTGGGGCCATGATGCTCCCCGACTGTTGATGCCACAGTAGCAGCGGGGCCATGTTGATGCCACAGTAGCGGCGGGGCCATGATGCTCCCCGACTGTTGATGCCACAGTAGCGTCGGGGCCACAGACGCTCACCGACTGTTGATGCCACAGTAGCGGCAGGGCCAAGACGCTCCCCGACTGTTGATGCCACAGTAGCGGTGGGGCCATGATGCTCCCCGACTGTTGATGCCACAGTAGCAGCGGGGCCATGTTGATGCCACAGTAGCGGCGGGGCCATGATGCTCCCCGACTGTTGATGCCACAGTAGCGGCGTGGCCACAGACGCTCACCGACTGTTTATGACACAGTAGCGGCGGGGCCACAGACGCTCACCGACTGTTGATGCCACAGTAGCGGTGGGGCCATGATGCTCCCCGACTGTTGATGCCACAGTAGCAGCGGGGCCATGTTGATGCCACAGTAGCGGCGGGGCCATGATGCTCCCCGACTGTTGATGCCACAGTAGCGGCGGGGCCACAGACGCTCACCGACTGTTGATGCCACAGTAGCGGCGGGGCCATGCCGCTCACCGACTGTTGATGCCACAGTAGCGGCGGGGCCATGACGCTCACCGACTGTTGATGCCACAGTAGCGGCGGGGCCACAGACGCTCACCGACTGATGACGCCACAGTAGTGGCAGGGCCATGACGCTCCCCGACTGTTGATGCTACAGTAGCAGCGGGGCCATGTTGATGCCACAGTAGCGGTGGGGCCATGACGCTCCCCGACTGTTGATGCCACAGTAGCGGCGGGGCCACAGACGCTCACCGACTGATGACGCCACAGTAGTGGCAGGGCCATGACGCTCCCCGACTATTGATGCTACAGTAGCAGCGGGGCCATGTTGATGCCACAGTAGCGGTGGGGCCATGACGCTCCCCGACTGTTGATGCCACAGTAGCGGCGGGGCCACAGACGCTCACGACTGTTGATGCCACAGTAGCGGCGGGGCCACAGACGCTCTCCGACTGTTGATGCCACAGTAGCGGCGGGGCCACAGACGCTCCCCGACTGTTGATGCCACAGTAGCGGCGGGGCCATGACGCTCACCGACTGTTGATGCCACAGGAGCGGCGGGAACATGACGCTCACTGACTGTTGATGCCACAGTAGCGGCGGGGCAACAGACGCTCCCCGACTGTTGATGCCACAGTAGCGGCGGGGCCACAGACACTCACCGACTGATGATGCCACAGTAGCGGCGGGGCCATGACGCTCCCCGACTGTTGATGCCACAGTAGCGGCGGGGCCATGACGCTCCCCGACTGTTGATGCCACAGTAGCGGCGGGGCCATGTTGATGCCACAGTAGCGGCGGGGCCACAGACTCTCACCGACTGTTAATGCCACAGTAGCGGCGGGGCCACAGACGCTCACGGACTGTTGATGCCACAGTAGCGGCTGGGCCATGACGCTCCCCGACTGATGATGCCACAGTAGCGGCAGGGCCATGACGCTCCCTGACTGTTGATGCCACAGTAGCGGCGGGGCCATGACGCTCACCTACTGATGATGCCACAGTAGCGGCGGGGCCACAGACGCTCACCAACTGATGATGCCACAGTAGCGGCGGGGCCATGACGCTCACCAACTGATGATGCCACAGTAGCGGCGGGGCCATGATGCTCACCCACTGATGATGCCACAGTAGCGGCGGGGCCATGACGCTCACCGACTGATGATGCCACAGTAGCGGCGGGGCCACAGACGCTCACCGACTGTTGATGCCACAGTAGCGGCGGGGCCACAGACGCTCACCGACTGTTGATGCCACAGTAGCGGCGGGGCCACAGACGCTCTCCGACTGTTGATGCCACAGTAGCGGCGGGGCCACAGACGCTCCCCGACTGTTGATGCCACAGTAGCGGCAGGGCCATGACGCTCACCAACTGTTGATGCCACAGGAGCGGCGGGAACATGACGCTCACTGACTGTTGATGCCACAGTAGCGGCGGGGCCACAGACGCTCCCCGACTGTTGATGCCACAGTAGCGGCGGGGCCACAGACACTCACCGACTGATGATGCCACAGTAGCGGCGGGGCCATGACGCTCCCCGACTGTTGATGCCACAGTAGCGGCGGGGCCATGACGCTCCCCGACTGTTGATGCCACAGTAGCGGCGGGGCCATGTTGATGCCACAGTAGCGGCGGGGCCACAGACTCTCACCGACTGTTATTGCCACAGTAGCGGCGGGGCCACAGACGCTCACCGACTGTTGATGCCACAGTAGCGGCTGGGCCATGACGCTCCCCGACTGATGATGCCACAGTAGCGGCGGGGCCATGACGCTCCCCGACTGTTGATGCCACAGTAGCGGCGGGGCCATGACGCTCACCTACTGATGATGCCACAGTAGCGGCGGGGCCATGATGCTCACCGACTGATGATGCCACAGTAGCGGCGGGGCCATGACGCTCACCGACTGATGATGCCACAGTAGCGGCGGGGCCATGACGCTCACCGACTGATGATGCCACAGTAGCGGCGGGGCCATGACGCTCACCGACTGATGATGCCACAGTAGCGGCGGGGCCATGACGCTCACCGACTGTTGATGCCACAGTAGCAGCGGGGCCATGGCGCTCCCCGACTGTTGATGCCACAGTAGCGGCGGGGCCATGACGCTCCCCAACTGTTGATGCCACAGTAGTGGCGGGGCCATGACGCTCCCCGACTGTTGATGCCACAGTAGCAGCGTGGCCATGACGCTCCCCGACTGTTCATGCCACAGTAGCGGCGGGGCTATGACGCTCACCGACTGTTGATGCCACAGTAGCGGCAGGGCCATGATGCTCTCCGACTGTTGATGTCACAGTAGCGGCGGGGCCATGACGCTCACCGACTGTTGATGCCACAGTAGCGGTGGGGCCATGACGCTCACCGACTATTGAAGCCACAGTAGCATCGGGGCCACAGACGCTCACCGACGGTTGATGCCACAGTAGCAGCGGGGTCATGACGCTCACCGACTGATGATGTCACAGTAGCGGCGGGGCCATGACGCTCCCCGACTGTTGATGCCACAGTAGCGGCGGGGCCACAGATGCTCACCGACTGTTAAAGCCACTGTAGCGGTGGGGCCATGACACTCACCGACTATTGATGCCACAGTAGCGGCGGGGCCACAGACGCTCACCGACTGTTGATGCCACAGTAGCGGCAGGGCCAAGACGCTCCCCGACTGTTGATGCCACAGTAGCGGTGGGGCCATGATGCTTCCCGACTGTTGATGCCACAGTAGCGGCGGGGCCATGACGCTCCCCGACTGTTGATGCCACAGTAGCGGCGGGGCCACAGACGCTCCCCGACTGTTGATGCCACAGTAGCGGCAGGGCAACAGACGCTCCCCGACTGTTGATGCCACAGTAGCGGCGGGGCCATGACGCTCCCCGACTGTTGATGCCACAGTAGCGGCGGGGCCATGACGCTCCCAGACTGAGGATGCCACAGTAGCGGCGGGGCCATGACGCTCCCCGACTGATGATGCCACAGTAGCGGCGGGGCCATGATGCTCCCTGACTGTTGATGCCACAGTAGCGGTGGGGCCATGACGCTCCCCGACTGTTGATGCCACAGTAGCGGCGGGGCCACAGACGCTCACCGACTGATGATGCCACAGTAGCGGCGGGGCCATGACGCTCACCGACTGTTGATGCCACAGTAGCGGCGGGGCCATGACGCTCACGACTGTTGATGCCACAGTAGCGGCGGGGCCATGACGCTCACCGACTGTTGATGCCACAGTAGCGGCGGGGCCATGATGCTCCACGACTGTTGATGCCACAGTAGCGGCGGGGCCATGAGGCTCCCCAACTGTTGAGGCCACAGTAGCGGCGGGGCCATGGCGCTCCCCGACTGTTGATGCCACAGTAGCGGCGGGGCCATGGCGCTCCCCGACTGTTAATGCCACAGTAGCGGCGGGGCCATGACGCTCCCCGACTGTTGATGCCACAGTAGCGGCGGGGCCATGACGCTCCTCGACTGTTGATGCCACAGTTGTGGCGGGGCCATGACGCTCCCTGACTGTTGATGCCACAGTTGCAGTGGGGCCATGGCGCTCCCCGACTGTTGATGCCACAGTAGCGGCGGGGCCATGGCGCTCCCCGACTGTTAATGCCACAGTAGCGGCGGGGCCATGACGCTCCCCGACTGTTGATGCCACAGTAGCGGCGGGGCCATGACGCTCCTCGACTGTTGATGCCACAGTTGTGGCGGGGCCATGACGCTCCCTGACTGTTGATGCCACAGTTGCAGTGGGGCCATGACGCTCACCGACTGATGATGCCACAGTAGCGGCGGGGCCATGACGTTCACCGACTGATGATGCCACAGTAGCGGCAGGGCCATGACGCTCACCGACTGATGATGCCACAGTAGCGGCGGGGCCATGACGCTCCCCGACTGTTGATGCCACAGTAGCGGCGGGGCCACAGACGCTCACGACTGTTGATGCCACAGTAGCGGCGGGGCCATGACGCTCACCGACTGTTGATGCCACAGTAGCGGCAGGGCCATGACGCTCCCCAACTGTTGATGCCACAGTAGCGGCGGGGCCACAGACACTTACCGACTGTTGATGCCACAGTAGCGGCGGGGCCACAGACGCTCCCCGACTGTTGATGCCACAGTAGCGGCGGGGCCACAGACGCTCACCGACTGATGATGCCACAGTAGCGGCGGGGCCATGACGCTCCCTGACTGTTGACGCCACAGTAGCGGCGGGGCCATGATGCTCCCCGACTGATGATGACACAGTAGCGGCGGGGCCACAGATGCTCCCCGACTGATGATGCCACAGTAGCGGCGGGGCCACAGACGCTCACCGACTGATGATGCCACAGTAGCGGCGGGGCCATGACGCTCACCGACTGTTGATGCCACAGTAGCAGCGGGGCCACAGACGCTCACCGACTGTTGATGCCACAGTAGCGGCGGGGCCACAGACGCTCACCGACTGATGATGCCACAGTAGCGGCGGGGCCACAGACGCTCACCGACTGATGATGCCACAGTAGCGGCGGGGCCATGACGCTCACCGACTGTTGATGCCACAGTAGCGGCGGGGCCATGATGCTCACCGACTGTTGATGCCACCGTAGCGGCGGGGCCATGACGCTCCCCGACTGTTGATGCCACAGTAGCGGCGGGGCCATGATGCTCCACGACTGTTGATGCCACAGTAGCGGCGGGGCCACGATGCTCCCCGACTGTTGATGCCACAGTAGCGGCGGGGCCATGACGCTCCCCGACTGTTGATGCCACAGTAGCGGCGGGGCCACAGACGCTCCCCGAATGATGACGCCACAGTAGCGGCTGGGCAATGACGCTCCCCGAATGATGATGCCACAGTAGCGGCAGGGCCATGACGCTCCCCGACTGTTGATGCCACAGTAGCGGCGGGGCCAAAGACGCTCACCGACTGTTGATTCCACAGTAGCGGCGGGGCCACAGACGCTCACCAACTGATGATGCCACAGTAGCGGCGGGGCCATGATGCTCCCCGACTGATGATGCCACAGTAGCGCCGGGGCCACAGATGCTCCCCGACTGTTGATGCCACAGTAGCGGCGGGGCCATGACGCTCCCTGACTGTTGATGCCACAGTAGCGGCAGGGCCATGACGCTCCCGACTGTTGATGCCACAGTAGCGGCGGGGCCATGTTGATGCCACAGTAGCGGCGGGGCCACAGACGCTCACCGACTGTTAATGCCACAGTAGCGGCGGGGCCACAGATGCTCACCGACTGTTGATGCCACAGTAGCGGTGGGGCCATGACGCTCACCGACTGTTGATGCCACAGTAGCGGCGGGGCCACAGACGCTCACCGACTTATGATGCCACAGTAGCGGCAGGGCCATGACGCTCCCCGACTGTTGATGCTACAGTAGCAGCGGGGCCATGTTGATGCCACAGTAGCGGTGGGGCCATGACGCTCCCCGACTGTTGATGCCACAGTAGCGGTGGGGCCACAGACGCTCACCGACTGTTGATGCAACAGTAGCGGCGGGGCCACAGACGCTCTCCGACTGTTGATGCCACAGTAGCGGCGGGGCCACAGACGCTCCCCGACTGTTGATGCCACAGTAGCGGCAGGGCCAAGACGCTCCCCGACTGTTGATGCCACAGTAGCGGTGGGGCCATGATGCTCCCCGACTGTTGATGCCACAGTAGCAGCGGGGCCATGTTGATGCCACAGTAGCGGCAGGGCCATGATGCTCCCCGACTGTTGATGCCACAGTAGCGGCGGGGCCATGACGCTCCCCGACTGTTGATGCCACAGTAGCGGCGGGGCCACAGATGCTCACCGACTGTAAAAGCCACAGTAGCGGTGGGGCCATGACACTCACCGACTATTGATGCCACAGTAGCGGCGGGGCCACAGACGCTCACCGACTGTTGATGCCACAGTAGCGGCAGGGCCAAGACGCTCCCCGACTGTTGATGCCACAGTAGCGGTGGGGCCATGACGCTTCCCGACTGTTGATGCCACAGTAGCGGCGGGGCCATGACGCTCCCCGACTGTTGATGCCACAGTAGCGGCGGGGCCACAGACGCTCCCCGACTGTTGATGCCACAGTAGCGGCAGGGCAACAGACGCTCCCCGACTGTTGATGCCACAGTAGCGGCGGGGCCATGACGCTCCCCGACTGTTGATGCCACAGTAGCGGCGGGGCCATGACGCTCCCAGACTGAGGATGCCACAGTAGCGGCGGGGCCATGACGCTCCCCGACTGATGATGCCACAGTAGCGGCGGGGCCATGACGCTCCCCGACTGATGATGCCACAGTAGCGGCGGGGCCATGACGCTCCCCGACTGTTGATGCCACAGTAGCGGCGGGGCCACAGACGCTCACCGACTGTTGATGCCACAGTAGCGGCGGGGCCACAGACGCTCACCAACTGATGATGCCACAGTAGCGGTGGGGCCATGACGCTCACCAACTGATGATGCCACAGTAGCGGCGGGGCCATGACGCTCACCGAATGATGATGTCACAGTAGCGGCGGGGCCATGACGCTCCCCGACTGTTGATGCCACAGTAGCGGCGGGGCCACAGACGCTCACCGACTGTTAAAGCCACAGTAGCGGCGGGGCCATGACGCTCACCGACTGTTGATGCCACAGTAGTGGCGGGGCCATGACGCTCACCGACTGTTGATGCCACAGACGCTCCCCGACTTTTGATGCCACAGTAGCGGCGGGGCCATGATGCTCCCCGACTGTAGATGCCACAGTAGCAGCGGGGCCATGGCGCTCCCCGACTGTTGATGCCACAGTAGCGGCGGGGCCATGACGCTCCCCGACTGTTGATGCCACAGTAGCGGCGGGGCCATGACGCTCCCCGACTGTTGATGCCACAGTAGCTGCGGGCCATGACGCTCCCCGACTGTTGATGCCACAGTAGCAGCGTGGCCATGACGCTCCCCGACTGTTCATGCCACAGTAGCGGCGGGGCCATGACGCTCACCGACTGTTGATGCCACAGTAGCGGCAGGGCCATGATGCTCTCCGACTGTTGATGCCACAGTTGCAGCGAGGCCATGACACTCCCCGACTGTTGATGCCACAGTAGCGGCGGGGCCATGACGCTCCCCGACTGATGATGCCACAGTAGCGGTGGGGCCATGACGCTCCCTGACTGTTGATGCCACAGTAGCGTTGGGGCCATGACGCTCCCCGACTGTTGATGCCACAGTAGCGGCGGGGCCACAGACGCTCAACGACTGATGATGCCACAGTAGCGGCGGGGCCATGACGCTCTCCGACTGTTGATGTCACAGTAGTGGCAGGGCCATGATGCTCACCGACTGTTGATGCCACAGTTGCGGTGGGGCCATGACGCTCACCAACTATTGATGCCACAGTAGCGGCGGGGCCACAGACGCTCACCGACTGTTGATGCCACAGTAGCGGCAGGGCCATGACGCTCCCCGACTGTTGATGCCACAGTAGCGGTGGGGCCATGACGCTTCCCGACTGTTGATGCCACAGTAGCGGCGGGGCCATGACTCTCACCTACTGATGATGCCACAGTAGCGGCGGGGCCACAGACGCTCACCAACTGATGATGCCACAGTAGCGGCGGGGCCATGACGCTCACCAACTAAAGATGCCACAGTAGCGGCGGGGCCATGACGCTCACCGACTGATGATGCCACAGTAGCGGCGGGGCCATGACGCTCACCGACTGATGATGCCACAGTAGCGGCGGGGCCATGACGCTCACCGACTGATGATGTCACAGTAGCGGCGGGGCCATGACGCTCCCCGACTGTTGATGCCACAGTAGCGGCGGGGCCACAGACGCTCACCGACTGTTAAAGCCACAGTAGCGGTGGGGCCATGACACTCATCAACTATTGATGCCACAGTAGCGGCGGGGCCACAGACGCTCACCGACTGTTGATGCCACAGTAGCGGCAGGGCCAAGACGCTCCCCGACTGTTGATGCCACAGTAGCGGTGGGGCCATGATGCTCCCCGACTGTTGATGCCACAGTAGCAGCGGGGCCATGTTGATGCCACAGTAGCGGCGGGGCCATGATGCTCCCCGACTGTTGATGCCACAGTAGCGGCGGGGCCACAGACGCTCACCGACTGTTTATGACACAGTAGCGCCGGGGCCACAGACGCTCACCGACTGTTGATGCCACAGTAGCGGTGGGGCCATGATGCTCCCCGACTGTTGATGCCACAGTAGCAGCGGGGCCATGTTGATGCCACAGTAGCGGCGGGGCCATGATGCTCCCCGACTGTTGATGCCACAGTAGCGGCGGGGCCACAGACGCTCACCGACTGTTGATGCCACAGTAGCGGCGGGGCCATGCCGCTCACCGACTGTTGATGCCACAGTAGCGGCGGGGCCATGACGCTCACCGACTGTTGATGCCACAGTAGCGGCGGGGCCACAGACGCTCACCGACTGATGACGCCACAGTAGTGGCAGGGCCATGACGCTCCCCGACTGTTGATGCTACAGTAGCAGCGGGGCCATGTTGATGCCACAGTAGCGGTGGGGCCATGACGCTCCCCGACTGTTGATGCCACAGTAGCGGCGGGGCCACAGACGCTCACCGACTGTTGATGCCACAGTAGCGGCGG
The DNA here is from genome assembly GCA_029206835.1 of Rana muscosa. Taxonomy (NCBI): domain Eukaryota; kingdom Metazoa; phylum Chordata; class Amphibia; order Anura; family Ranidae; genus Rana; species Rana muscosa. The sequence continues at coordinate 171,862,141 of CM055117.1, read as the reverse complement.
GGCCACAGACGCTCTCCGACTGTTGATGCCACAGTAGCGGCGGGGCCACAGACGCTCCCCGACTGTTGATGCCACAGCAGCGGCGGGGCCATGACGCTCACGACTGTTGATGCCACAGGAGCGGCGGGAACATGACGCTCACTGACTGTTGATGCCACAGTAGCGGCGGGGCCACAGACGCTCCCCGACTGTTGATGCCACAGTAGCCGCGGTGCCACAGACACTCACCGACTGATGATGCCACAGTAGCGGCGGGGCCATGACGCTCCCCGACTGTTGATGCCACAGTAGCGGCGGGGCCATGACGCTCCCCGACTGTTGATGCCACAGTAGCGGCGGGGCCATGTTGATGCCACAGTAGCGGCGGGGCCACAGACTCTCACCGACTGTTAATGCCACAGTAGCGGTGGGGCCACAGACGCTCACAGACTGTTGATGCCACAGTAGCGGCTGGGCCATGACGCTCCCCGACTGATGATGCCACAGTAGCGGCGGGGCCATGACGCTCCCCGACTGTTGATGCCACAGTAGCGGCGGGGCCATGACGCTCACCTACTGATGATGCCACAGTAGCGGCGGGGCCACAGACGCTCACCAACTGATGATGCCACAGTAGCGGCGGGGCCATGACGCTCACCAACTGATGATGCCACAGTAGCGGCGGGGCCATGATGCTCACCGACTGATGATGCCACAGTAGCGGCGGGGCCATGACGCTCACCCACTGATGATGCCACAGTAGCGGCGGGGCCATGACGCTCACCGACTGATGATGCCACAGTAGCGGCGGGGCCATGACGCTCCCCGACTGTTGATGCCACAGTAGCGGCGGGGCCACAGACACTCACCGACTGTTAAAGCCACAGTAGCGGCGGGGCCACAGACACTCACCGACTGTTAAAGCCACAGTAGCGGCGGGGCCATGATGCTCACCGACTGTTGATGCCACAGTAGCGGCGGGGCCATGACGCTCACCGACTGTTGATGCCACAGTAGCGGCGGGGCCACAGACGCTCCCCGACTGTTGATGCCATAGTAGCGGCTGGGCCATGACGCTCCCCGACTGTTGATGCCACAGTAGCAGCGGGGCCATGGCGCTCCCCGACTGTTGATGCCACAGTAGCGGCGGGGCCATGACGCTCCCCAACTGTTGATGCCACAGTAGTGGCGGGGCCATGACGCTCCCCGACTGTTGATGCCACAGTAGCGGTGGGGCCATGACGCTCCCCGACTGTTGATGCCACAGTAGCTGCGGGCCATGACGCTCCCCGACTGTTGATGCCACAGTAGCGGCGGGGCCACAGATGCTCCCCGACTGTTGATGCCACAGTAGCGGCGGGGCCATGTTGATGCCACAGTAGCGGCGGGGCCACAGACGCTTACCGACTGTTGATTCCACAGTAGCGGCGGGGCCATGACGCTCCCCGACTTTTGATGCCACGGTAGCGACGGGGCCATGACGCTCACCGACTGTTGATGCCACAGTAGCGGCAGGGCCATGACGCTCTCCGACTGTTGATGTCACAGTAGCGGCGGGGCCATGACGCTCACCGACTGTTGATGCCACAGTAGCAGTGGGGCCATGACGCTCACCGACTATTTAGGCCACAGTAGCAGCGGGGCCACAGACGCTCACCGACGGTTGATGCCACAGTAGCAGCGGGGCCATGACGCTCACCGACTGATGATGTCACAGTAGCGGCGGGGCCATGACGCTCCCCGACTGTTGATGCCACAGTAGCGGCGGGGCCACAGATGCTCACCGACTGTTAAAGCCACAGTAGCGGTGGGGCCATGACACTCACCGACTATTGATGCCACAGTAGCGGCGGGGCCACAGCTGCTCACCGACTGTTGATGCCACAGTAGCGGCAGGGCCAAGACGCTCCCCGACTGTTGATGCCACAGTAGCGGTGGGGCCATGACGCTCCCCGACTGTTGATGCCACAGTAGCGGCGGGGCCACAGACGCTCCCCGACTGTTGATGCCACAGTAGCGGCAGGGCAACAGACGCTCCCCGACTGTTGATGCCACAGTAGCGGCGGGGCCATGACGCTCCCCGACTGTTGATGCCACAGTAGCGGCGGGGCCATGACGCTCCCAGACTGAGGATGCCACAGTAGCGGCGGGGCCATGACGCTCCCCGACTGATGATGCCACAGTAGCGGCGGGGCCATGACGCTCCCTGACTGTTGATGCCACAGTAGCGGTGGGGCCATGACGCTCCCCGACTGTTGATGCCACAGTAGTGGCGGGGCCACAGACGCTCACCGACTGATGATGCCACAGTAGCGGCGGGGCCATGACGCTCACCGACTGTTGATGCCACAGTAGCGGCGGGGCCATGACGCTCACGACTGTTGATGCCACAGTAGCGGCGGGGCCATGACGCTCCCCGACTGTTGATGCCACAGTAGCGGCGGGGCCATGATGCTCCACGACTGTTGATGCCACAGTAACGGCGGGGCCATGAGGCTCCCCAACTGTTGAGGCCACAGTAGCGGCGGGGCCATGGCGCTCCCCGACTGTTGATGCCACAGTAGCGGCGGGGCCATGGCGCTCCCCGACTGTTAATGCCACAGTAGCGGCGGGGCCATGACGCTCCCCGACTGTTGATGCCACAGTTGCGGCGGGGCCATGACGCTCCCTGACTGTTGATGCCACAGTTGCAGCGGGGCCATGACGCTCACCGACTGATGATGCCACAGTAGCGGCGGGGCCATGACGCTCACCGACTGATGATGCCACAGTAGCGGCAGGGCCATGATGCTCACCGACTGATCATGCCACAGTAGCGGCGGGGCCATGACGCTCCCCGACTGTTGATGCCACAGTAGCGGCGGGGCCACAGACGCTCACGACTGTTGATGCCACAGTAGCGGCGGGGCCATGACGCTCACCGACTGTTGATGCCACAGTAGCAGCAGGGCCATGACGCTCACTGACTGTTGGTGCCACAGTAGCGGCGGGGCCACAGACACTTACCGACTGTTGATGCCACAGTAGCGGCGGGGCCACAGACGCTCCCCGACTGTTGATGCCACAGTAGCGGCGGGGCCACAGACACTCACTGACTGATGATGCCACAGTAGCGGCGGGGCCATGACGCTCCCTGACTGTTGACGCCACAGTAGCGGCGGGGCCATGATGCTCCCCGACTGATGATAACACAGTAGCGGCGGGGCCACAGATGCTCCCCGACTGATGATCCCACAGTAGCGGCGGGGCCACAGACGCTCACCGACTGATGATGCCACAGTAGCGGCGGGGCCATGACGCTCACCGACTGTTGATGCCACAGTAGCAGCGGGGCCACAGACGCTCACCGACTGTTGATGCCACAGTAGCGGCGGGGCCACAGACGCTCACCGACTGATGATGCCACAGTAGCGGCGGGGCCACAGACGCTCACCGACTGATGATGCCACAGTAGCGGCGGGGCCATGACGCTCACCGACTGTTGATGCCACAGTAGCGGCGGGGCCATGATGCTCACCAACTGTTGATGCCACCGTAGCAGCGGGGCCATGACGCTCCCCGACTGTTGATGCCACAGTAGCGGCGGGGCCATGATGCTCCACGACTGTTGATGCCACAGTAGCGGCGGGGCCACGATGCTCCCCGACTGTTGATGCCACAGTAGCGGCGGGGCCATGACGCTCCCCGACTGTTGATGCCACAGTAGCGGCGGGGCCACAGACGCTCCCCGAATGATGACGCCACAGTAGCGGCTGGGCAATGACGCTCCCCGAATGATGATGCCACAGTAGCGGCAGGGCCATGACGCTCCCCGACTGTTGATGCCACAGTAGCGGCGGGGCCAAAGACGCTCCCCGACTGTTGAAGCCACAGTAGCAGCGGGGCCACAGACGCTCACCGACGGTTGATGCCACAGTAGCAGCGGGGCCATGACGCTCACCGACTGATGATGTCACAGTAGCGGCGGGGCCATGACGCTCCCCGACTGTTGATGCCACAGTAGCGGCGGGGCCACAGATGCTCACCGACTGTTAAAGCCACAGTAGCGGTGGGGCCATGACACTCACCGACTATTGATGCCACAGTAGCGGCGGGGCCACAGACGCTCACCGACTGTTGATGCCACAGTAGCGGCAGGGCCAAGACGCTCCCCGACTGTTGATGCCACAGTAGCGGTGGGGCCATGATGCTTCCCGACTGTTGATGCTACAGTAGCGGCGGGGCCATGACGCTCCCCGACTGTTGATGCCACAGTAGCGGCGGGGCCACAGACGCTCCCCGACTGTTGATGCCACAGTAGCGGCAGGGCAACAGACGCTCCCCGACTGTTGATGCCACAGTAGCGGCGGGGCCATGACGCTCCCCGACTGTTGATGCCACAGTAGCGGCGGGGCCATGACGCTCCCAGACTGAGGATGCCACAGTAGCAGCGGGGCCATGACGCTCCCCGACTGATGATGCCACAGTAGCGGCGGGGCCATGACGCTCCCTGACTGTTGATGCCACAGTAGCGGTGGGGCCATGACGCTCCCCGACTGTTGATGCCACAGTAGCGGCGGGGCCACAGACGCTCACCGACTGATGATGCCACAGTAGCGGCGGGGCCATGACGCTCACCGACTGTTGATGCCACAGTAGCGGCGGGGCCATGATGCTCACCGACTGTTGATGCCACCGTAGCGGCGGGGCCATGACGCTCCCCGACTGTTGATGCCACAGTAGCGGCGGGGCCATGATGCTCCACGACTGTTGATGCCACAGTAGCGGCGGGGCCACGATGCTCCCCGACTGTTGATGCCACAGTAGCGGCGGGGCCATGACGCTCCCCGACTGTTGATGCCACAGTAGCGGCGGGGCCACAGACGCTCCCCGAATGATGACGCCACAGTAGCGGCTGGGCAATGACGCTCCCCGAATGATGATGCCACAGTAGCGGCAGGGCCATGACGCTCCCCGACTGTTGATGCCACAGTAGCGGCGGGGCCAAAGACGCTCACCGACTGTTGATTCCACAGTAGCGGCGGGGCCACAGACGCTCACCAACTGATGATGCCACAGTAGCGGCGGGGCCATGACGCTCATTGACTGATGATGCCACAGTAGCGGCGGGGCCATGACGCTCACCGACTGATGATGCCACAGTAGCGGCGGGGCCATGACGCTCACCGACTGATGATGCCACAGTAGCCGTGGGGCCATGACGCTCCCCGACTGTTGATGCCACAGTAGCGGCCAGGCCACAGATGCTCACGGACTGTTGATGGCACAGTAGCGGTGGGGCCATGATGCTCACCGACTGTTGATGCCACAGTAGCGGCGGGGCCATGACGCTCCCCGACTGTTGATGCCACAGTAGCGGCGGGGCCATGATGCTCACCGACTGTTGATGCCACAGTAGCGGCGGGGCCATGACGCTCCCCGACTGTTGATGCCACAGTAGCGGCGGGCCACAGACGCTCCCCGACTGTTGATGCCACAGTAGAGGCGGGGCCACAGATGCTCACCAACTGATGATGCCACAGTAGCGGTGGGGCCATGACGCTCCCCGACTGTTGATGCCATAGTAGCGGCTGGGCCATGACGCTCCCCGACTGTTGATGCCACAGTAGCAGCGGGGCCATGGCGCTCCCCGACTGTTGATGCCACAGTAGCGGCGGGGCCATGACGCTCCCCAACTGTTGATGCCACAGTAGTGGCGGGGCCATGACGCTCCCCGACTGTTGATGCCACAGTAGCGGTGGGGCCATGACGCTCCCCGACTGTTGATGCCACAGTAGCTGCGGGCCATGACGCTCCCCGACTGTTGATGCCACAGTAGCGGCGGGGCCATGTTGATGCCACAGTAGCGGCGGGGCCACAGATGCTCCCCGACTGTTGATGCCACAGTAGCGGCGGGGCCATGTTGATGCCACAGTAGCGGCGGGGCCACAGACGCTTACCGACTGTTGATTCCACAGTAGCGGCGGGGCCATGACGCTCCCCGACTTTTGATGCCACAGTAGCGGCGGGGCCATGACGCTCCCCGACTGTTGATGCCACAGTAGCAGCGTGGCCATGATGCTCCCCGACTGTTCATGCCACAGTAGCGACGGGGCCATGACGCTCACCGACTGTTGATGCCACAGTAGCGGCAGGGCCATGACGCTCTCCGACTGTTGATGTCACAGTAGCGGCGGGGCCATGACGCTCACCGACTGTTGATGCCACAGTAGCGGTGGGGCCATGACGCTCACCGACTATTTAAGCCACAGTAGCAGCGGGGCCACAGACGCTCACCGACGGTTGATGCCACAGTAGCAGCGGGGCCATGATGCTCACCGACTGATGATGTCACAGTAGCGGCGGGGCCATGACGCTCCCCGACTGTTGATGCCACAGTAGCGGCGGGGCCACAGATGCTCACCGACTGTTAAAGCCACAGTAGCGGTGGGGCCATGACACTCACCGACCATTGATGCCACAGTAGCGGCGGGGCCACAGCTGCTCACCGACTGTTGATGCCACAGTAGCGGCAGGGCCAAGACGCTCCCCGACTGTTGATGCCACAGTAGCGGTGGGGCCATGACGCTCCCCGACTGTTGATGCCACAGTAGCGGCGGGGCCACAGACGCTCCCTGACTGTTGATGCCACAGTAGCGGCAGGGCAACAGACGCTCCCCGACTGTTGATGCCACAGTAGCGGCGGGGCCATGACGCTCCCCGACTGTTGATGCCACAGTAGCGGCGGGGCCATGACGCTCCCCGACTGTTGATGCCACAGTAGCGGCGGGGCTACGACTCTCCCAGACTGAGGATGCCACAGTAGCGGCGGGGCCATGACGCTCCCCGACTGATGATGCCACAGTAGCGGCGGGGCCATGACGCTCCCTGACTGTTGATGCCACAGTAGCGGTGGGGCCATGACGCTCCCCGACTGTTGATGCCACAGTAGCGGCGGGGCCACAGACGCTCACCGACTGATGATGCCACAGTAGCGGCGGGGCCATGACGCTCACCGACTGTTGATGCCACAGTAGCGGCGGGGCCATGACGCTCACGACTGTTGATGCCACAGTAGCGGCGGGGCCATGACGCTCCCCGACTGTTGATGCCACAGTAGCGGCGGGGCCATGACGCTCCACGACTGTTGATGCCACAGTAACGGCGGGGCCATGAGGCTCCCCAACTGTTGAGGCCACAGTAGCGGCGGGGCCATGGCGCTCCCCGACTGTTGATGCCACAGTAGCGGCGGGGCCATGGCGCTCCCCGACTGTTAATGCCACAGTAGCGGCGGGGCCATGACGCTCCCCGACTGTTGATGCCACAGTAGCGGCGGGGCCATGACGCTCCTCGACTGTTGATGCCACAGTTGCGGCGGGGCCATGACGCTCCCTGACTGTTGATGCCACAGTTGCAGCGGGGCCATGACGCTCACCGACTGATGATGCCACAGTAGCGGCGGGGCCATGATGCTCCTCAACTGTTGATGCCACAGTTGCGGCGGGGCCATGACGCTCCCTGACTGTTGATGCCACAGTTGCAGCGGGGCCATGACGCTCACCGACTGTTGATGCCACAGTAGCAGCGGGGCCACAGACGCTCACCGACTGTTGATGCCACAGTAGCGGCGGGGCCACAGACGCTCACCGACTGATGATGCCACAGTAGCGGCGGGGCCACAGACGCTCACCGACTGATGATGCCACAGTAGCGGCGGGGCCATGACGCTCACCGACTGTTGATGCCACAGTAGCGGCGGGGCCATGATGCTCACCGACTGTTGATGCCACCGTAGCGGCGGGGCCATGACGCTCACCGACTGTTGATGCCACCGTAGCGGCGGGGCCATGACGCTCCCCGACTGTTGATGCCACAGTAGCGGCGGGGCCATGATGCTCCACGACTGTTGATGCCACAGTAGCGGCGGGGCCACGATGCTCCCCGACTGTTGATGCCACAGTAGCGGCGGGGCCATGACGCTCCCCGACTGTTGATGCCACAGTAGCGGCGGGGCCACAGACGCTCCCCGAATGATGACGCCACAGTAGCGGCTGGGCAATGACGCTCCCCGAATGATGATGCCACAGTAGCGGCAGGGCCATGACGCTCCCCGACTGTTGATGCCACAGTAGCGGCGGGGCCAAAGACGCTCCCCGACTGTTGAAGCCACAGTAGCAGCGGGGCCACAGACGCTCACCGACGGTTGATGCCACAGTAGCAGCGGGGCCATGACGCTCACCGACTGATGATATCACAGTAGCGGCGGGGCCATGACGCTCCCCGACTGTTGATGCCACAGTAGCGGCGGGGCCACAGATGCTCACCGACTGTTAAAGCCACAGTAGCGGTGGGGCCATGACACTCACCGACTATTGATGCCACAGTAGCGGCGGGGCCACAGACGCTCACCGACTGTTGATGCCACAGTAGCGGCAGGGCCAAGACGCTCCCCGACTGTTGATGCCACAGTAGCGGTGGGGCCATGATGCTTCCCGACTGTTGATGCCACAGTAGCGGCGGGGCCATGACGCTCCCCGACTGTTGATGCCACAGTAGCGGCGGGGCCACAGACGCTCCCCGACTGTTGATGCCACAGTAGCGGCAGGGCAACAGACGCTCCCCGACTGTTGATGCCACAGTAGCGGCGGGGCCATGACGCTCCCCGACTGTTGATGCCACAGTAGCGGCGGGGCCATGACGCTCCCAGACTGAGGATGCCACAGTAGCGGCGGGGCCATGACGCTCCCCGACTGATGATGCCACAGTAGCGGCGGGGCCATGACGCTCCCTGACTGTTGATGCCACAGTAGCGGTGGGGCCATGACGCTCCCCGACTGTTGATGCCACAGTAGCGGCGGGGCCACAGACGCTCACCGACTGATGATGCCACAGTAGCGGCGGGGCCATGACGCTCACCGACTGTTGATGCCACAGTAGCGGCGGGGCCATGACGCTCACCGACTGTTGATGCCACAGTAGCGGCGGGGCCAAAGACGCTCACCGACTGTTGATTCCACAGTAGCGGCGGGGCCACAGACGCTCACCAACTGATGATGCCACAGTAGCGGCGGGGCCATGACGCTCATTGACTGATGATGCCACAGTAGCGGCGGGGCCATGACGCTCACCGACTGATGATGCCACAGTAGCGGCGGGGCCATGACGCTCACCGACTGATGATGCCACAGTAGCCGCGGGGCCATGACGCTCCCCGACTGTTGATGCCACAGTAGCGGCCAGGCCACAGATGCTCACGGACTGTTGATGGCACAGTAGCGGTGGGGCCATGATGCTCACCGACTGTTGATGCCACAGTAGCGGCGGGGCCATGACGCTCCCCGACTGTTGATGCCACAGTAGCGGCGGGGCCATGATGCTCACCGACTGTTGATGCCACAGTAGCGGCGGGGCCATGACGCTCCCCGACTGTTGATGCCACAGTAGCGGCGGGCCACAGACGCTCCCCGACTGTTGATGCCACAGTAGAGGCGGGGCCACAGATGCTCACCAACTGATGATGCCACAGTAGCGGTGGGGCCATGACGCTCCCCGACTGTTGATGCCATAGTAGCGGCTGGGCCATGACGCTCCCCGACTGTTGATGCCACAGTAGCAGCGGGGCCATGGCGCTCCCCGACTGTTGATGCCACAGTAGCGGCGGGGCCATGACGCTCCCCAACTGTTGATGCCACAGTAGTGGCGGGGCCATGACGCTCCCCGACTGTTGATGCCACAGTAGCGGTGGGGCCATGACGCTCCCCGACTGTTGATGCCACAGTAGCTGCGGGCCATGACGCTCCCCGACTGTTGATGCCACAGTAGCGGCGGGGCCACAGATGCTCCCCGACTGTTGATGCCACAGTAGCGGCGGGGCCATGTTGATGCCACAGTAGCGGCGGGGCCACACACGCTTACCGACTGTTGATTCCACAGTAGCGGCGGGGCCATGACGCTCCCCGACTTTTGATGCCACAGTAGCGGCGGGGCCATGACGCTCCCCGACTGTTGATGCCACAGTAGCAGCGTGGCCATGATGCTCCCCGACTGTTCATGCCACAGTAGCGACGGGGCCATGACGCTCACCGACTGTTGATGCCACAGTAGCGGCAGGGCCATGACGCTCTCCGACTGTTGATGTCACAGTAGCGGCGGGGCCATGACGCTCACCGACTGTTGATGCCACAGTAGCGGTGGGGCCATGACGCTCACCGACTATTTAAGCCACAGTAGCAGCGGGGCCACAGACGCTCACCGACGGTTGATGCCACAGTAGCAGCGGGGCCATGATGCTCACCGACTGATGATGTCACAGTAGCGGCGGGGCCATGACGCTCCCCGACTGTTGATGCCACAGTAGCGGCGGGGCCACAGATGCTCACCGACTGTTAAAGCCACAGTAGCGGTGGGGCCATGACACTCACCGACCATTGATGCCACAGTAGCGGCGGGGCCACAGCTGCTCACCGACTGTTGATGCCACAGTAGCGGCAGGGCCAAGACGCTCCCCGACTGTTGATGCCACAGTAGCGGTGGGGCCATGACGCTCCCCGACTGTTGATGCCACAGTAGCGGCGGGGCCACAGACGCTCCCTGACTGTTGATGCCACAGTAGCGGCAGGGCAACAGACGCTCCCCGACTGTTGATGCCACAGTAGCGGCGGGGCCATGACGCTCCCCGACTGTTGATGCCACAGTAGCGGCGGGGCCATGACTCTCCCAGACTGAGGATGCCACAGTAGCGGCGGGGCCATGACGCTCCCCGACTGATGATGCCACAGTAGCGGCGGGGCCATGACGCTCCCTGACTGTTGATGCCACAGTAGCGGTGGGGCCATGACGCTCTCCGACTGTTGATGCCACAGTAGCGGCGGGGCCACAGACGCTCACCGACTGATGATGCCACAGTAGCGGCGGGGCCATGACGCTCACCGACTGTTGATGCCACAGTAGCGGCGGGGCCATGACGCTCACGACTGTTGATGCCACAGTAGCGGCGGGGCCATGACGCTCCCCGACTGTTGATGCCACAGTAGCGGCGGGGCCATGACGCTCCACGACTGTTGATGCCACAGTAACGGCGGGGCCATGAGGCTCCCCAACTGTTGAGGCCACAGTAGCGGCGGGGCCATGGCGCTCCCCGACTGTTGATGCCACAGTAGCGGCGGGGCAATGGCGCTCCCCGACTGTTAATGCCACAGTAGCGGCGGGGCCATGACGCTCCCCGACTGTTGATGCCACAGTAGCGGCGGGGCCATGACGCTCCTCGACTGTTGATGCCACAGTTGCGGCGGGGCCATGACGCTCCCTGACTGTTGATGCCACAGTTGCAGCGGGGCCATGACGCTCACCGACTGATGATGCCACAGTAGCGGCGGGGCCATGACGCTCACCGACTGATGATGCCACAGTAGCGGCAGGGCCATGATGCTCACCGACTGATGATGCCACAGTAGCGGCGGGGCCATGACGCTCCCCGACTGTTGATGCCACAGTAGCGGCGGGGCCACAGACGCTCACGACTGTTGATGCCACAGTAGCGGCGGGGCCATGACGCTCACCGACTGTTGATGCCACAGTAGCGGCAGGGCCATGACGCTCACTGACTGTTGGTGCCACAGTAGCGGCGGGGCCAGGACGCTCCCCAACTGTTGATGCCACAGTAGCGGCGGGGCCACAGACACTTACCGACTGTTGATGCCACAGTAGCGGCGGGGCCATGATGCTCCCCGACTGATGATAACACAGTAGCGGCGGGGCCACAGATGCTCCCCGACTGATGATGCCACAGTAGCGGCGGGGCCACAGACGCTCACCGACTGATGATGCCACAGTAGCGGCGGGGCCATGACGCTCACCGACTGTTGATGCCACAGTAGCAGCGGGGCCACAGACGCTCACCGACTGTTGATGCCACAGTAGCGGCGGGGCCACAGACGCTCACCGACTGATGATGCCACAGTAGCGGCGGGGCCACAGACGCTCACCGACTGATGATGCCACAGTAGCGGCGGGGCCATGACGCTCACCGACTGTTGATGCCACAGTAGCGGCGGGGCCATGATGCTCACCGACTGTTGATGCCACCGTAGCGGCGGGGCCATGACGCTCCCCGACTGTTGATGCCACAGTAGCGGCGGGGCCATGATGCTCCACGACTGTTGATGCCACAGTAGCGGCGGGGCCACGATGCTCCCCGACTGTTGATGCCACAGTAGCGGCGGGGCCATGACGCTCCCCGACTGTTGATGCCACAGTAGCGGCGGGGCCACAGACGCTCCCCGAATGATGACGCCACAGTAGCGGCTGGGCAATGACGCTCCCCGAATGATGATGCCACAGTAGCGGCAGGGCCATGACGCTCCCCGACTGTTGATGCCACAGTAGCGGCGGGGCCAAAGACGCTCCCCGACTGTTGAAGCCACAGTAGCAGCGGGGCCACAGACGCTCACCGACGGTTGATGCCACAGTAGCAGCGGGGCCATGACGCTCACCGACTGATGATGTCACAGTAGCGGCGGGGCCATGACGCTCCCCGACTGTTGATGCCACAGTAGCGGCGGGGCCACAGATGCTCACCGACTGTTAAAGCCACAGTAGCGGTGGGGCCATGAGACTCACGACTATTGATGCCACAGTAGCGGCGGGGCCACAGACGCTCACCGACTGTTGATGCCACAGTAGCGGCAGGGCCAAGACGCTCCCCGACTGTTGATGCCACAGTAGCGGTGGGGCCATGATGCTTCCCGACTGTTGATGCCACAGTAGCGGCGGGGCCATGACGCTCCCCGACTGTTGATGCCACAGTAGCGGCGGGGCCACAGACGCTCCCCGACTGTTGATGCCACAGTAGCGGCAGGGCAACAGACGCTCCCCGACTGTTGATGCCACAGTAGCGGCGGGGCCATGACGCTCCCCGACTGTTGATGCCACAGTAGCGGCGGGGCCATGACGCTCCCAGACTGAGGATGCCACAGTAGCGGCGGGGCCATGACGCTCCCCGACTGATGATGCCACAGTAGCGGCGGGGCCATGACGCTCCCTGACTGTTGATGCCACAGTAGCGGTGGGGCCATGACGCTCCCCGACTGTTGATGCCACAGTAGCGGCGGGGCCACAGACGCTCACCGACTGATGATGCCACAGTAGCGGCGGGGCCATGACGCTCACCGACTGTTGATGCCACAGTAGCGGCGGGGCCATGATGCTCACCGACTGTTGATGCCACCGTAGCGGCGGGGCCATGACGCTCCCCGACTGTTGATGCCACAGTAGCGGCGGGGCCATGATGCTCCACGACTGTTGATGCCACAGTAGCGGCGGGGCCACGATGCTCCCCGACTGTTGATGCCACAGTAGCGGCGGGGCCATGACGCTCCCCGACTGTTGATGCCACAGTAGCGGCGGGGCCACAGACGCTCCCCGAATGATGACGCCACAGTAGCGGCTGGGCAATGACGCTCCCCGAATGATGATGCCACAGTAGCGGCAGGGCCATGACGCTCCCCGACTGTTGATGCCACAGTAGCGGCGGGGCCAAAGACGCTCACCGACTGTTGATTCCACAGTAGCGGCGGGGCCACAGACGCTCACCAACTGATGATGCCACAGTAGCGGCGGGGCCATGACGCTCATTGACTGATGATGCCACAGTAGCGGCGGGGCCATGACGCTCACCGACTGATGATGCCACAGTAGCGGCGGGGCCATGACGCTCACCGACTGATGATGCCACAGTAGCCGCGGGGCCATGACGCTCCCCGACTGTTGATGCCACAGTAGCGGCCAGGCCACAGATGCTCACGACTGTTGATGCCACAGTAGCGGCGGGGCCATGACGCTCCCCGACTGTTGATGCCACAGTAGCGGCGGGGCCATGACGCTCCACGACTGTTGATGCCACAGTAACGGCGGGGCCATGAGGCTCCCCAACTGTTGAGGCCACAGTAGCGGCGGGGCCATGGCGCTCCCCGACTGTTGATGCCACAGTAGCGGCGGGGCCATGGCGCTCCCCGACTGTTAATGCCACAGTAGCGGCGGGGCCATGACGCTCCCCGACTGTTGATGCCACAGTAGCGGCGGGGCCATGACGCTCCTCGACTGTTGATGCCACAGTTGCGGCGGGGCCATGACGCTCCCTGACTGTTGATGCCACAGTTGCAGCGGGGCCATGACGCTCACCGACTGATGATGCCACAGTAGCGGCGGGGCCATGATGCTCCTCGACTGTTGATGCCACAGTTGCGGCGGGGCCATGACGCTCCCTGACTGTTGATGCCACAGTTGCAGCGGGGCCATGACGCTCACCGACTGTTGATGCCACAGTAGCAGCGGGGCCACAGACGCTCACCGACTGTTGATGCCACAGTAGCGGCGGGGCCACAGACGCTCACCGACTAATGATGCCACAGTAGCGGCGGGGCCACAGACGCTCACCGACTGATGATGCCACAGTAGCGGCGGGGCCATGACGCTCACCGACTGTTGATGCCACAGTAGCGGCGGGGCCATGATGCTCACCGACTGTTGATGCCACCGTAGCGGCGGGGCCATGACGCTCACCGACTGTTGATGCCACCGTAGCGGCGGGGCCATGACGCTCCCCGACTGTTGATGCCACAGTAGCGGCGGGGCCATGATGCTCCACGACTGTTGATGCCACAGTAGCGGCGGGGCCACGATGCTCCCCGACTGTTGATGCCACAGTAGCGGCGGGGCCATGACGCTCCCCGACTGTTGATGCCACAGTAGCGGCGGGGCCACAGACGCTCCCCGAATGATGACGCCACAGTAGCGGCTGGGCAATGACGCTCCCCGAATGATGATGCCACAGTAGCGGCAGGGCCATGACGCTCCCCGACTGTTGATGCCACAGTAGCGGCGGGGCCAAAGACGCTCCCCGACTGTTGAAGCCACAGTAGCAGCGGGGCCACAGACGCTCACCGACGGTTGATGCCACAGTAGCAGCGGGGCCATGACGCTCACCGACTGATGATGTCACAGTAGCGGCGGGGCCATGACGCTCCCCGACTGTTGATGCCACAGTAGCGGCGGGGCCACAGATGCTCACCGACTGTTAAAGCCACAGTAGCGGTGGGGCCATGACACTCACCGACTATTGATGCCACAGTAGCGGCGGGGCCACAGACGCTCACCGACTGTTGATGCCACAGTAGCGGCAGGGCCAAGACGCTCCCCGACTGTTGATGCCACAGTAGCGGTGGGGCCATGATGCTTCCCGACTGTTGATGCCACAGTAGCGGCGGGGCCATGACGCTCCCCGACTGTTGATGCCACAGTAGCGGCGGGGCCACAGACGCTCCCCGACTGTTGATGCCACAGTAGCGGCAGGGCAACAGACGCTCCCCGACTGTTGATGCCACAGTAGCGGCGGGGCCATGACGCTCCCCGACTGTTGATGCCACAGTAGCGGCGGGGCCATGACGCTCCCAGACTGAGGATGCCACAGTAGCGGCGGGGCCATGACGCTCCCCGACTGATGATGCCACAGTAGCGGCGGGGCCATGACGCTCCCTGACCGTTGATGCCACAGTAGCGGTGGGGCCATGACGCTCCCCAACTGTTGATGCCACAGTAGCGGCGGGGCCACAGACGCTCACCGACTGATGATGCCACAGTAGCGGCGGGGCCATGACGCTCACCGACTGTTGATGCCACAGTAGCGGCGGGGCCATGATGCTCACCGACTGTTGATGCCACCGTAGCGGCGGGGCAATGACGCTCCCCGACTGTTGATGCCACAGTAGCGGCGGGGCCATGATGCTCCACGACTGTTGATGCCACAGTAGCGGCGGGGCCACGATGCTCCCCGACTGTTGATGTCACAGTAGCGGCGGGGCCATGACGCTCCCCGACTGTTGATGCCACAGTAGCGGCGGGGCCACAGACGCTCCCCGAATGATGACGCCACAGTAGCGGCTGGGCAATGACGCTCCCCGAATGATGATGCCACAGTAGCGGCAGGGCCATGACGCTCCCCGACTGTTGATGCCACAGTAGCGGCGGGGCCAAAGACGCTCACCGACTGTTGATTCCACAGTAGCGGCGGGGCCACAGACGCTCACCAACTGATGATGCCACAGTAGCGGCGGAGCCATGACGCTCATTGACTGATGATGCCACAGTAGCGGCGGGGCCATGACGCTCACCGACTGATGATGCCACAGTAGCGGCGGGGCCATGACGCTCACCGACTGATGATGCCACAGTAGCCGCGGGGCCATGACGCTCCCCGACTGTTGATGCCACAGTAGCGGCCAGGCCACAGATGCTCACGGACTGTTGATGGCACAGTAGCGGTGGGGCCATGATGCTCACCGACTGTTGATGCCACAGTAGCGGCGGGGCCATGACGCTCCCCGACTGTTGATGCCACAGTAGCGGCGGGGCCATGATGCTCACCGACTGTTGATGCCACAGTAGCGGCGGGGCCATGACGCTCCCCGACTGTTGATGCCACAGTAGCGGCGGGCCACAGACGCTCCCCGACTGTTGATGCCACAGTAGAGGCGGGGCCACAGATGCTCACCAACTGATGATGCCACAGTAGCGGTGGGGCCATGACGCTCCCCGACTGTTGATGCCATAGTAGCGGCTGGGCCATGACGCTCCCCGACTGTTGATGCCACAGTAGCAGCGGGGCCATGGCGCTCCCCGACTGTTGATGCCACAGTAGCGGCGGGGCCAAGACGCTCCCCAACTGTTGATGCCACAGTAGTGGCGGGGCCATGACGCTCCCCGACTGTTGATGCCACAGTAGCGGTGGGGCCATGACGCTCCCCGACTGTTGATGCCACAGTAGCTGCGGGCCATGACGCTCCCCGACTGTTGATGCCACAGTAGCGGCGGGGCCACAGATGCTCCCCGACTGTTGATGCCACAGTAGCGGCGGGGCCATGTTGATGCCACAGTAGCGGCGGGGCCACAGACGCTTACCGACTGTTGATTCCACAGTAGCGGCGGGGCCATGACGCTCCCCGACTTTTGATGCCACAGTAGCGGTGGGGCCATGACGCTCCCCGACTGTTGATGCCACAGTAGCAGCGTGGCCATGATGCTCCCCGACTGTTCATGCCACAGTAGCGACGGGGCCATGACGCTCACCGACTGTTGATGCCACAGTAGCGGCAGGGCCATGACGCTCTCCGACTGTTGATGTCACAGTAGCGGCGGGGCCATGACGCTCACCGACTGTTGATGCCACAGTAGCGGTGGGGCCATGACGCTCACCGACTATTTAAGCCACAGTAGCAGCGGGGCCACAGACGCTCACCGACGGTTGATGCCACAGTAGCAGCGGGGCCATGATGCTCACCGACTGATGATGTCACAGTAGCGGCGGGGCCATGACGCTCCCCGACTGTTGATGCCACAGTAGCGGCGGGGCCACAGATGCTCACCGACTGTTAAAGCCACAGTAGCGGTGGGGCCATGACACTCACCGACCATTGATGCCACAGTAGCGGCGGGGCCACAGCTGCTCACCGACTGTTGATGCCACAGTAGCGGCAGGGCCAAGACGCTCCCCGACTGTTGATGCCACAGTAGCGGTGGGGCCATGACGCTCCCCGACTGTTGATGCCACAGTAGCGGCGGGGCCACAGACGCTCCCTGACTGTTGATGCCACAGTAGCGGCAGGGCAACAGACGCTCCCCGACTGTTGATGCCACAGTAGCGGCGGGGCCATGACGCTCCCCGACTGTTGATGCCACAGTAGCGGCGGGGCCATGACTCTCCCAGACTGAGGATGCCACAGTAGCGGCGGGGCCATGACGCTCCCCGACTGATGATGCCACAGTAGCGGCGGGGCCATGACGCTCCCTGACTGTTGATGCCACAGTAGCGGTGGGGCCATGACGCTCCCCGACTGTTGATGCCACAGTAGCGGCGGGGCCACAGACGCTCACCGACTGATGATGCCACAGTAGCGGCGGGGCCATGACGCTCACCGACTGTTGATGCCACAGTAGCGGCGGGGCCATGACGCTCACGACTGTTGATGCCACAGTAGCGGCGGGGCCATGACGCTCCCCGACTGTTGATGCCACAGTAGCGGCGGGGCCATGACGCTCCACGACTGTTGATGCCACAGTAACGGCGGGGCCATGAGGCTCCCCAACTGTTGAGGCCACAGTAGCGGCGGGGCCATGGCGCTCCCCGACTGTTGATGCCACAGTAGCGGCGGGGCCATGGCGCTCCCCGACTGTTAATGCCACAGTAGCGGCGGGGCCATGACGCTCCCCGACTGTTGATGCCACAGTAGCGGCGGGGCCATGACGCTCCTCGACTGTTGATGCCACAGTTGCGGCGGGGCCATGACGCTCCCTGACTGTTGATGCCACAGTTGCAGCGGGGCCATGACGCTCACCGACTGATGATGCCACAGTAGCGGCGGGGCCATGACGTTCACCGACTGATGATGCCACAGTAGCGGCAGGGCCATGATGCTCACCGACTGATGATGCCACAGTAGCGGCGGGGCCATGACGCTCCCCGACTGTTGATGCCACAGTAGCGGCGGGGCCACAGACGCTCACGACTGTTGATGCCACAGTAGCGGCGGGGCCATGACGCTCACCGACTGTTGATGCCACAGTAGCGGCAGGGCCATGACGCTCACTGACTGTTGGTGCCACAGTAGCGGCGGGGCCAGGACGCTCCCCAACTGTTGATGCCACAGTAGCGGCGGGGCCACAGACACTTACCGACTGTTGATGCCACAGTAGCGGCGGGGCCATGATGCTCCCCGACTGATGATAACACAGTAGCGGCGGGGCCACAGATGCTCCCCGACTGATGATGCCACAGTAGCGGCGGGGCCACAGACGCTCACCGACTGATGATGCCACAGTAGCGGCGGGGCCATGACGCTCACCGACTGTTGATGCCACAGTAGCAGCGGGGCCACAGACGCTCACCGACTGTTGATGCCACAGTAGCGGCGGGGCCACAGACGCTCACCGACTGATGATGCCACAGTAGCGGCGGGGCCACAGACGCTCACCGACTGATGATGCCACAGTAGCGGCGGGGCCATGACGCTCACCGACTGTTGATGCCACAGTAGCGGCGGGGCCATGATGCTCACCGACTGTTGATGCCACCGTAGCGGCGGGGCCATGACGCTCCCCGACTGTTGATGCCACAGTAGCGGCGGGGCCATGATGCTCCACGACTGTTGATGCCACAGTAGCGGCGGGGCCACGATGCTCCCCGACTGTTGATGCCACAGTAGCGGCGGGGCCATGACGCTCCCCGACTGTTGATGCCACAGTAGCGGCGGGGCCACAGACGCTCCCCGAATGATGACGCCACAGTAGCGGCTGGGCAATGACGCTCCCCGAATGATGATGCCACAGTAGCGGCAGGGCCATGACGCTCCCCGACTGTTGATGCCACAGTAGCGGCGGGGCCAAAGACGCTCCCCGACTGTTGAAGCCACAGTAGCAGCGGGGCCACAGACGCTCACCGACGGTTGATGCCACAGTAGCAGCGGGGCCATGACGCTCACCGACTGATGATGTCACAGTAGCGGCGGGGCCATGACGCTCCCCGACTGTTGATGCCACAGTAGCGGCGGGGCCACAGATGCTCACCGACTGTTAAAGCCACAGTAGCGGTGGGGCCATGAGACTCACCGACTATTGATGCCACAGTAGCGGCGGGGCCACAGACGCTCACCGACTGTTGATGCCACAGTAGCGGCAGGGCCAAGACGCTCCCCGACTGTTGATGCCACAGTAGCGGTGGGGCCATGATGCTTCCCGACTGTTGATGCCACAGTAGCGGCGGGGCCATGACGCTCCCCGACTGTTGATGCCACAGTAGCGGCGGGGCCACAGACGCTCCCTGACTGTTGATGCCACAGTAGCGGCAGGGCAACAGACGCTCCCCGACTGTTGATGCCACAGTAGCGGCGGGGCCATGACGCTCCCCGACTGTTGATGCCACAGTAGCGGCGGGGCCATGACGCTCCCAGACTGAGGATGCCACAGTAGCGGCGGGGCCATGACGCTCCCCGACTGATGATGCCACAGTAGCGGCGGGGCCATGACGCTCCCTGACTGTTGATGCCACAGTAGCGGTGGGGCCATGACGCTCCCCGACTGTTGATGCCACAGTAGCGGCGGGGCCACAGACGCTCACCGACTGATGATGCCACAGTAGCGGCGGGGCCATGACGCTCACCGACTGTTGATGCCACAGTAGCGGCGGGGCCATGATGCTCACCGACTGTTGATGCCACCGTAGCGGCGGGGCCATGACGCTCCCCGACTGTTGATGCCACAGTAGCGGCGGGGCCATGATGCTCCACGACTGTTGATGCCACAGTAGCGGCGGGGCCACGATGCTCCCCGACTGTTGATGCCACAGTAGCGGCGGGGCCATGACGCTCCCCGACTGTTGATGCCACAGTAGCGGCGGGGCCACAGACGCTCCCCGAATGATGACGCCACAGTAGCGGCTGGGCAATGACGCTCCCCGAATGATGATGCCACAGTAGCGGCAGGGCCATGACGCTCCCCGACTGTTGATGCCACAGTAGCGGCGGGGCCAAAGACGCTCACCGACTGTTGATTCCACAGTAGCGGCGGGGCCACAGACGCTCACCAACTGATGATGCCACAGTAGCGGCGGGGCCATGACGCTCATTGACTGATGATGCCACAGTAGCGGCGGGGCCATGACGCTCACCGACTGATGATGCCACAGTAGCGGCGGGGCCATGACGCTCACCGACTGATGATGCCACAGTAGCCGCGGGGCCATGACGCTCCCCGACTGTTGATGCCACAGTAGCGGCCAGGCCACAGATGCTCACGGACTGTTGATGCCACAGTAGCGGCGGGGCCATGATGCTCACCGACTGTTGATGCCACAGTAGCGGCGGGGCCATGACGCTCCCCGACTGTTGATGCCACAGTAGCAGCGGGGCCATGATGCTCACCGACTGTTGATGCCACAGTAGCGGCGGGGCCATGACGCTCCCCGACTGTTGATGCCACAGTAGCGGCGGGCCACAGACGCTCCCCGACTGTTGATGCCACAGTAGAGGCGGGGCCACAGATGCTCACCAACTGATGATGCCACAGTAGCGGTGAGGCCATGACGCTCCCCGACTGTTGATGCCACAGTAGCGGCGGGGCCATGATGCTCCCCGACTGATGATGCCACAGTAGCGCCGGGGCCACAGATGCTCCCCGACTGTTGATGCCACAGTAGCGGCGGGGCCATGACACTCCCCGACTGTTGATGCCACAGTAGCGGCGGGGCCATGACGCTCCCGACTGTTGATGCCACAGTAGCGGCGGGGCCATGTTGATGCCACAGTAGCGGCGGGGCCACAGACGCTCACCGACTGTTAATGCCACAGTAGCGGCGGGGCCACAGACGCTCACCGACTGTTGATGCCACAGTAGCGGTGGGGTCATGACGCTCACCGACTGTTGATGCCACAGTAGCGGCGGGGCCACAGACGCTCACCGACTTATGATGCCACAGTAGCGGCAGGGCCATGACACTCCCCGACTGTTGATGCTACAGTAGCAGCGGGGCCATGTTGATGCCACAGTAGCGGTGGGGCCATGACGCTCCCCGACTGTTGATGCCACAGTAGCGGCGGGGCCACAGATGCTCACCGACTGTTGATGCAACAGTAGCGGCGGGGCCACAGACGCTCTCCGACTGTTGATGCCACAGTAGCGGCGGGGCCACAGACGCTCCCCGACTGTTGATGCCACAGTAGCGGCGGGGGCCATGACGCTCACCGACTGTTGATGCCACAGGAGCGGCGGGAACATGACGCTCACTGACTGTTGATGCCACAGTAGCGGCGGGGCCACAGACGCTCCCCGACTGTTGATGCCACAGTAGCGGCGGGGCCACAGACACTCACCGACTGATGATGCCACAGTAGCGGCGGGGCCATGACGCTCCCCGACTGTTGATGACACAGTAGCGGCGGGGCCATGATGCTCCCCGTCTGTTGATGCCACAGTAGCGGCGGGGCCATGTTGATGCCACAGTAGCGGCGGGGCCACAGACGCTCACCGACTGTTAATGCCACAGTAGCGGCGGGGCCTTGACGCTCACCGACTGTTGATGCCACAGTAGCGGCGGGGCCATGACGCTCCCCGACTGTTGATGTCACAGTAGCGGCGGGGCCACAGATGCTCACCGACTGTTCATGCCACAGTAGCGGCGGGGCCATGACGCTCACCGACTTTTCATGCCACAGTAGCGGCGGGGCCACAGATGTTCACCGTCTGATGATGCCACAGTAGCGGCAGGGCCATGACGCTCTCCGACTGTTGATGCCACAGTAGCGGCGGGGCCATGACGCTCACCGACTGTTGATGCCACAGTAGCGGCGGGGCCACAGACGCTCACCGACTGATGATGCCACAGTAGCGGCAGGGCCATGACGCTCCCCGACTGTTGATGCCACAGTAGCAGCGGGGCCATGTTGATGCAACAGTAGCGGTGGGGCCATGATGCTCCCCGACTGTTGATGCCACAGTAGCAACGGGGCCACAGACGCTCACCGACTGTTGATGCCACAGTAGCGGCGGAGCCACAGACGCTCACCGACTGTTGATGCCACAGTAGCGGCGGGGCCACAGACGCTCACCAACTGTTGATGCCACAGTAGCGGCGGGGCCATGACGCTAACCGACTGTTGATGCCAAAGTAGCGGCGGGGCCATGACGCTCACCGACTGTTGATGCCACAGTAGCGGCGGGGCCACAGACGCTCACGGACTGATGATGCCACAGTAGCGGCAGGGCCATGACGCTCCCTGACTGTTGATGCTACAGTAGCAGCGGGGCCATGTTGATGCCACAGTAGCGGTGGGGCCATGATGCTCCCCGACTGTTGATGCCACAGTAGCGCGGGGCCACAGACGCTCACCGACTGTTGATGCCACAGTAGCGGCGGGGCCACAGACGCTCCCTGACTGTTGATGCCACAGTAGCGGCGGGGCCATGACGCTCACCGACTGTTGATGCCACAGTAGCGGCGGGGCCATGACGCTCACGACTGTTGATGCCACAGCAGCGGCGGGAACATGACGCTCACTGACTGTTGATGCCACAGTAGCGGCAGGGCCACAGACGCTCCCCGACTGTTGATGCCACAGTAGCGGCGGGGCCACAGACACTCACCGACTGATGATGCCACAGTAGCGGCGGGGCCATGACGCTCCCCGACTGTTGATGCCACAGTAGCGGCGGGGCCATGATGCTCCCTGACTGTTGATGCCACAGTAGCGGCGGGGCCATGTTGATGCCACAGTAGCGGCGGGGCCACAGACGCTCACCGACTGTTAATGCCACAGTAGCGGAGGGGCCTTGACGCTCACCGACTGTTGATGCCACAGTAGCGGCGGGGCCACAGACGCTCACCGACTGTTGAAGCCACAGTAGCGGCGGGGCCACAGACGCTCTCCGACTGTTGATGCCACAGTAGCGGCGGGGCCACAGACGCTCCCCGACTGTTGATGCCACAGTAGCGGCGGGGCCATGACGCTCACCGACTGTTGATGCCACAGGAGCGGCGGGAACATGACGCTCACTGACTGTTGATGCCACAGTAGCGGCGGGGCCACAGACGCTCACTGACTGATGATGTCACAGTAGCGGCTGGGCCATGACGCTCCCCGACTGATGATGCCACAGTAGCGGCGGGGCCATGACGCTCCCCGACTGTTGATGCCACAGTAGCGGCGGGGCCATGACGCTCACCTACTGATGATGCCACAGTAGCGGCGGGGCCACAAACGCTCACCAACTGATGATGCCACTGTAGCGGCGGGGCCATGACGCTCACCAACTGATGATGCCACAGTAGCGGCGGGGCCATGATGCTCACCGACTGATGATGCCACAGTAGCGGCGGGGCCATGACGCTCACCGACTGATGATGCCACAGTAGCGGCGGGGCCATGACGCTCACCGACTGATGATGCCACAGTAGCGGCAGGGCCATGATGCTCCCCGACTGTTGATGCCACAGTAGCGGCGGGGCCACAGACACTCACCGACTGTTAAAGCCACAGTAGCGGCGGGGCCATGACGCTCACCGACTGTTGATGCCACAGTAGCGGCGGGGCCATGACGCTCACCGACTGTTGATGCCACAGTAGCGGCGGGGCCACAGACGCTCCCCGACTGTTGATGCCACAGTAGCGGCGGGGCCATGACGCTCCCCGACTGTTGATGCCATAGTAGCAGCGGGGCCATGGCGCTCCCCGACTGTTGATGCCACAGTAGCGGCGGGCCATGACGCTCCCCGACTGTTGATGCCACAGTAGCGGTGGGGCCATGACGCTCCCCGACTGTTGATGCCACAGTAGCAGTGGGGCCATGACGCTCCCCGACTGTTGATGCCACAGTAGCTGCGGGCCATGATGCTCCCCGACTGTTGATGCCACAGTAGCAGGGGGGCCACAGACGCTCCCCGACTGTTGATGCCACAGTAGCGGCTGGGCCATGTTGATGCCACAGTAGCGGCGGGGCCACAGACGCTCACCGACTGTTGATTCCACAGTAGCGGCGGGGCCATGACGCTCCATGACTTTTGATGCCACAGTAGCGGCGGGGCCATGACGCTCCCCGACTGTTGATGCCACAGTAGCAGCGTGGCCATGACGCTCCCCGACTGTTCATGCCACAGTAGCGGCGGGGCCATGACGCTCACCGACTGTTGATGCCACAGTAGCGCAGGGCCATGACGCTCTCCGACTGTTGATGTCACAGTAGCGGCGGGGCCACAGACGCTCACCAACTGTTGATGCCACAGTAGCGGCAGGGCCATGACGCTCCCCGACTGTTGATGCCACAGTAGCGGTGGGGCCATGACGCTTCCCGACTGTTGATGCCACAGTAGCGGCGGGGCCATGACGCTCACCTACTGATGATGCCACAGTAGCGGCGGGGCCACAGACGCTCACCAACTGATGATGCCACAGTAGTGGCGGGGCCATGACGCTCACCAACTAAAGATGCCACAGTAGCGGCGGGGCCATGACGCTCACCGACTAAAGATGCCACAGTAGCGGCGGGGCCATGACGCTCACCGACTGTTCATGCCACAGTAGCGGCGGGGCCACAGATGTTCACCGTCTGATGATGCCACAGTAGCGGCAGGGCCATGACGCTCTCCGACTGTTGATGCCACAGTAGCGGCGGGGCCATGACGCTCACCGACTGTTGATGCCACAGTAGCGGCGGGGCCACAGACGCTCACCGACTGATGATGCCACAGTAGCGGCAGGGCCATGACGCTCCCCGACTGTTGATGCCACAGTAGCAGCGGGGCCATGTTGATGCCACAGTAGCGGTGGGGCCATGATGCTCCCCGACTGTTGATGCCACAGTAGCAACGGGGCCACAGACGCTCACCGACTGTTGATGCCACAGTAGCGGCGGGGCCACAGACGCTCACCGACTGTTGATGCCACAGTAGCGGCGGGGCCACAGACGCTCACCAACTGTTGATGCCACAGTAGCGGCGGGGCCATGACGCTAACCGACTGTTGATGCCAAAGTAGCGGCGGGGCCATGACGCTCACCGACTGTTGATGCCACAGTAGCGGCGGGGCCACAGACGCTCACGGACTGATGATGCCACAGTAGCGGCAGGGCCATGACGCTCCCTGACTGTTGATGCTACAGTAGCAGCGGGGCCATGTTGATGCCACAGTAGCGGTGGGGCCATGACGCTCCCCGACTGTTGATGCCACAGTAGCGCGGGGCCACAGACGCTCACCGACTGTTGATGCCACAGTAGCGGCGGGGCCACAGACGCTCTCCGACTGTTGATGCCACAGTAGTGGCGGGGCCACAGACGCTCCCCGACTGTTGATGCCACAGTAGCGGCGGGGCCACAGACGCTCCCCGACTGTTGATGCCACAGTAGCGGCGGGGCCATGACGCTCACCGACTGTTGATGCCACAGTAGCGGCGGGGCCATGACGCTCACGACTGTTGATGCCACAGGAGCGGCGGGAACTTGACGCTCACTGACTGTTGATGCCACAGTAGCGGCAGGGCCACAGACACTCCCCGACTGTTGATGCCACAGTAGCGGCGGGGCCACAGACACTCACCGACTGATGATGCCACAGTAGCGGCGGGGCCATGACGCTCCCCGACTGTTGATGCCACAGTAGCGGCGGGGCCATGATGCTCCCCGACTGTTGATGCCACAGTAGCGGCGGGGCCATGTTGATGCCACAGTAGCGGCGGGGCCACAGACGCTCACCGACTGTTAATGCCACAGTAGCGGAGGGGCCTTGACGCTCACCGACTGTTGATGCCACAGTAGCGGCGGGGCCATGACACTCCTCGACTGTTGATGTCACAGTAGCGGCGGGGCCACAGATGCTCACCGACTGTTCATGCCACAGTAGCGGCGGGGCCATGACGCTCACCGACTGTTGATGCCACAGTAGCGGCGGGGCCATGACGCTCACCGACTGTTGATGCCACAGTAGCGGCGGGGCCACAGACGCTCACCGACTGATGATGCCACAGTAGCGGCAGGGCCATGACGCTCCCCGACTGTTGATGCCACAGTAGCAGCGGGGCCATGTTGATGCCACAGTAGCGGCGGGGCCATGATGCTCCCCGACTGTTGATGCCACAGTAGCGGCGGGGCCACAGACGCTCACCGACTGTTGATGCCACAGTAGCGGCGGGCCACAGACGCTCACCGACTGTTGATGCCACAGTAGCGGCCGGGCCACAGACGCTCACCAACTGTTGATGCCACAGTAGTGGCGGGGCCATGATGCTAACCGACAGTTGATGCCACAGTAACGGCGGGGCCACAGACGCTCCCCGACTGTTGATGCCACAGTAGCGGCGGGGCCACAGACGCTCACCGACTGATGATGCCACAGTAGCGGCAGGGCCATGACGCTCCCCGACTGTTGATGCTACAGTAGCAGCGGGGCCATGTTGATGCCACAGTAGCGGTGGGGCCATGACGCTCCCCGACTGTTGATGCCACAGTAGCGGCGGGGCCACAGAGGCTCACCGACTGTTGATGCCACAGTAGCGGCGGGGCCACAGACGCTCTCTGACTGTTGATGCCACAGTAGCGGCGGGGCCACAGACGCTCCCCGACTGTTGATGCCACAGTAGCGGCGGGGCCATGACGCTCACTGACTGTTGATGCCACAGGAGCGGCGGGAACATGACGCTCACTGACTGTTGATGCCACAGTAGCGGCGGGGCCACAGACGCTCCCCGACTGTTGATGCCACAGTAGCGGCGGGGCCACAGACACTCACTGACTGATGATGCCACAGTAGCGGCGGGGCCATGACACTCCCCGACTTTTGATGCCACAGTAGCGGCGGGGCCATGACGCTCCCCGACTGTTGATGCCACAGTAGCGGCGGGGCCATGTTGATGCCACAGTATCGGCGGGGCCACAGACGCTCACCGACTGTTGATGCCACAGTAGCGGCAGGGCCACAGACGCTCACCGACTGATGATGCCACAGTAGCGGCAGGGCCATGACGCTCCCCGACTGTTGATGCTACAATAGCAGCGGGGCCATGTTGATGCCACAGTAGCGGTGGGGCCATGACGCTCCCCGACTGTTGATGCCACAGTAGCGGCGGGGCCACAGACGCTCACCGGCTGTTGATGCCACAGTAGCGGCGGGGCCACAGACGCTCTCCGACTGTTGATGCCACAGTAGCGGCAGGGCCACAGACGCTCCCCGACTGTTGATGCCACAGTAGCGGCGGGGCCATGACGCTCACCGACTGTTGATGCCACAGGAGCGGCGGGAACATGACGCTCACTGACTGTTGATGCCACAGTAGTGGCGGGGCCACAGACGCTCCCCGACTGTTGATGCCACAGTAGCGGCGGGGCCACAGACACTCACCGACTGATGATGCCACAGTAGCGGCGGGGCCATGACGCTCACCGACTGTTGATGCCACAGTAGCGGCGGGGCCATGACGCTCACCGACTGTTGATGCCACAGTAGCGGCGGGGGGCCACAGACGCTCACCGACTGATGATGCCACAGTAGCGGCAGGGCCATGACGCTCCCCGACTGTTGATGCCACAGTAGCAGCGGGGCCATGTTGATGCCACAGTAGTGGCGGGGCCATGATGCTCCCCGACTGTTGATGCCACAGTAGCGGCGGGGCCACAGACGCTCACCGACTGTTGATGCCACAGTAGCGGCGGGGCCACAGACGCTCACCGACTGTTGATGCCACAGTAGCGGCCGGGCCACAGATGCTCACCAACTGTTGATGCCACAGTAGCGGCGGGGCCATGACGCTAACCGACTGTTGATGCCACAGTAGCGGCGGGGCCATGACGCTCACCGACTGTTGATGCCACAGTAGCGGCGGGGCCACAGACGCTCACCGACTGATGATGCCACAGTAGCGGCAGGGCCATGACGCGCCCCGACTGTTGATGCTACAGTAGCAGCGGGGTCATGTTGATGCCACAGTAGCGGTGGGGCCATGACGCTCCCCGACTGTTGATGCCACAGTAGCGGCGGGGCCACAGACGCTCACCGACTGTTGATGCCACAGTAGCGGCGGGGCCACAGACGCTCTCCGACTTTTGATGCCACAGTAGCGGCGGGGCCACAGACGCTCCCCGACTGTTCATGCCACAGTAGCGGCGGGAACATGACGCTCACTGACTGTTGATGCCACAGGAGCGGCGGGAACATGACGCTCACTGACTGTTGATGCCACAGTAGCGGCGGGGCCATGACGCTCCCCGACTGTTGATGCCACAGTAGCAGCGTGGCCATGACGCTCCCCGACTGTTCATGCCACAGTAGCGGCGGGGCCATGACGCTCACCGACTGTTGATGCCACAGTAGCGCAGGGCCATGACGCTCTCCGACTGTTGATGTCACAGTAGCGGCGGGGCCACAGACGCTCACCAACTGTTGATGCCACAGTAGCGGCAGGGCCATGACGCTCCCCGACTGTTGATGCCACAGTAGCGGTGGGGCCATGACGCTTCCCGACTGTTGATGCCACAGTAGCGGCGGGGCCATGACGCTCACCTACTGATGATGCCACAGTAGCGGCGGGGCCACAGACGCTCACCAACTGATGATGCCACAGTAGTGGCGGGGCCATGACGCTCACCAACTAAAGATGCCACAGTAGCGGCGGGGCCATGACGCTCACCGACTAAAGATGCCACAGTAGCGGCGGGGCCATGACGCTCCCCGACTGTTGATGCCACAGTAGCAGCGGGGCCATGTTGATGCCACAGTAGCGGTGGGGCCATGATGCTCCCCGACTGTTGATGCCACAGTAGCAACGGGGCCACAGACGCTCACCGACTGTTGATGCCACAGTAGCGGCGGGGCCACAGACGCTCACCGACTGTTGATGCCACAGTAGCGGCGGGGCCACAGACGCTCACCAACTGTTCATGCCACAGTAGCGGCGGGGCCATGACGCTAACCGACTGTTGATGCCAAAGTAGCGGCGGGGCCATGACGCTCACCGACTGTTGATGCCACAGTAGCGGCGGGGCCACAGACGCTCACGGACTGATGATGCCACAGTAGCGGCAGGGCCATGACGCTCCCTGACTGTTGATGCTATAGTAGCAGCGGGGCCATGTTGATGCCACAGTAGCGGTGGGGCCATGACGCTCCCCGACTGTTGATGCCACAGTAGCGGCGGGGCCACAGACGCTCTCCGACTGTTGATGCCACAGTAGTGGCGGGGCCACAGATGCTCCCCGACTGTTGATGCCACAGTAGCGGCGGGGCCACAGACGCTCCCCGACTGTTGATGCCACAGTAGCGGCGGGGCCATGACGCTCACCGACTGTTGATGCCACAGTAGCGGCGGGGCCATGACGCTCACGACTGTTGATGCCACAGGAGCGGCGGGAACTTGACGCTCACTGACTGTTGATGCCACAGTAGCGGCAGGGCCACAGACGCTCCCCGACTGTTGATGCCACAGTAGCGGCGGGGCCACAGACACTCACCGACTGATGATGCCACAGTAGCGGCGGGGCCATGACGCTCCCCGACTGTTGATGCCACAGTAGCGGCGGGGCCATGATGCTCCCCGACTGTTGATGCCACAGTAGCGGCGGGGCCATGTTGATGCCACAGTAGCGGCGGGGCCACAGACGCTCACCGACTGTTAATGCCACAGTAGCGGAGGGGCCTTGACGCTCACCGACTGTTGATGCCACAGTAGCGGCGGGGCCATGACACTCCTCGACTGTTGATGTCACAGTAGCGGCGGGGCCACAGATGCTCACCGACTGTTCATGCCACAGTAGCGGCGGGGCCATGACGCTCACCGACTGTTGATGCCACAGTAGCGGCAGGGCCATGACGCTCACCGACTGTTGATGCCACAGTAGCGGCGGGGCCACAGACGCTCACCGACTGATGATGCCACAGTAGCGGCAGGGCCATGACGCTCCCCGACTGTTGATGCCACAGTAGCAGCGGGGCCATGTTGATGCCACAGTAGCGGCGGGGCCATGATGCTCCCCGACTGTTGATGCCACAGTAGCGGCGGGGCCACAGACGCTCACCGACTGTTGATGCCACAGTAGCGGCGGGCCACAGACGCTCACCGACTGTTGATGCCACAGTAGTGGCCGGGCCACAGACGCTCACCAACTGTTGATGCCACAGTAGTGGCGGGGCCATGATGCTAACCGACAGTTGATGCCACAGTAACGGCGGGGCCACAGACGCTCCCCGACTGTTGATGCCACAGTAGCGGCGGGGCCACAGACGCTCACCGACTGATGATGCCACAGTAGCGGCAGGGCCATGACGCTCCCCGACTGTTGATGCTACAGTAGCAGCGGGGCCATGTTGATGCCACAGTAGCGGTGGGGCCATGACGCTCCCCGACTGTTGATGCCACAGTAGCGGTGGGGCCACAGAGGCTCACCGACTGTTGATGCCACAGTAGCGGCGGGGCCACAGACGCTTTCTGACTGTTGATGCCACAGTAGCGGCGGGGCCACAGACGCTCCCCGACTGTTGATGCCACAGTAGCGGCGGGGCCATGACGCTCACTGACTGTTGATGCCACAGGAGCGGCGGGAACATGACGCTCACTGACTGTTGATGCCACAGTAGCGGCGGGGCCACAGACGCTCCCCGACTGTTGACGCCACAGTAGCGGCGGGGCCACAGACACTCACTGACTGATGATGCCACAGTAGCGGCGGGGCCATGACACTCCCCGACTGTTGATGCCACAGTAGCGGCGGGGCCATGACGCTCCCCGACTGTTGATGCCACAGTAGCGGCGGGGCCATGTTGATGCCACAGTATCGGCGGGGCCACAGACGCTCACCGACTGTTGATGCCACAGTAGCGGCAGGGCCACAGACGCTCACCGACTGATGATGCCACAGTAGCGGCAGGGCCATGACGCTCCCCGACTGTTGATGCTACAGTAGCAGTGGGGCCATGTTGATGCCACAGTAGCGGTGGGGCCATGACGCTCCCCGACTGTTGATGCCACAGTAGCGGCGGGGCCACAGACGCTCACCGACTGTTGATGCCACAGTAGCGGCGGGGCCACAGACGCTCCCCGACTGTTGATGCCACAGTAGCGGCGGGGCCATGACGCTCACCGACTGTTGATGCCACAGGAGCGGCGGGAACATGACGCTCACTGACTGTTGATGCCACAGTAGTGGCGGGGCCACAGACGCTCCCCGACTGTTGATGCCACAGTAGCGGCGGGGCCACAGACACTCACCGACTGATGATGCCACAGTAGCGGCGGGGCCATGACGCTCACCGACTGTTGATGCCACAGTAGCGGCGGGGCCATGACGCTCACCGACTGTTGATGCCACAGTAGCGGCGGGGGCCACAGACGCTCACCGACTGATGATGCCACAGTAGCGGCAGGGCCATGACGCTCCCCGACTGTTGATGCCACAGTAGCAGCGGGGCCATGTTGATGCCACAGTAGTGGCGGGGCCATGATGCTCCCCGACTGTTGATGCCACAGTAGCGGCGGGGCCACAGACGCTCACCGACTGTTGATGCCACAGTAGCGGCGGGGCCACAGACGCTCACCGACTGTTGATGCCACAGTAGCGGCCGGGCCACAGACGCTCACCAACTGTTGATGCCACAGTAGCGGCGGGGCCATGACGCTCACCGACTGTTGATGCCACAGTAGTGGCGGGGCCACAGACGCTCACCGACTGATGATGCCACAGTAGCGGCAGGGCCATGACGCGCCCCGACTGTTGATGCCACAGTAGCAGCGGGGTCATGTTGATGCCACAGTAGCGGTGGGGCCATGACGCTCCCCGACTGTTGATGCCACAGTAGCGGCGGGGCCACAGACGCTCACCGACTGTTGATGCCACAGTAGCGGCGGGGCCACAGACGCTCTCCGACTTTTGATGCCACAGTAGCGGCGGGGCCACAGACGCTCCCCGACTGTTGATGCCACAGTAGCGGCGGGGCCATGACGCTCACCGACTGTTGATGCCACAGGAGCGGCGGGAACATGACGCTCACTGACTGTTGATGCCACAGTAGCGGCGGGGCCACAGACGCTCCCCGACTGTTGATGCCACAGTAGCGGCGGGGCCACAGACGCTCACCAACTGTTGATGCCACAGTAGCGGTGGGGCCATGACGCTAACCGACTGTTGATGCCACAGTAGCGGCGGGGCCATGACGCTCACCGACTGTTGATGCCACAGTAGCGGCGGGGCCATGACGCTCACCGACTGTTGATGCCACAGTAGCGGCGGGGCCACAGACGCTCACCGACTGATGATGCCACAGTAGCGGCGGGGCCACAGACGCTCCCAGACTGTTGATGCCACAGTAGCGGCGGGGCCATGACGCTCACCGACTGTTGAAGCCTCAGGAGCGGCGGGAACATGACGCTCACTGACTGTTGATGCCACAGTAGCGGCGGGGCCATGACGCTCACCAACTGATGATGCCACAGTAGCGGCGGGGCCATGATGCTCACCGACTGATGATGCCACAGTAGCGGCGGGGCCATGACGCTCCCCGACTGTTGATGCCACAGTAGCGGCGGGGCCACAGACGCTCTCCGACTGTTGATGCCACAGTAGCAGCGGGGCCATGGCGCTCCCCGACTGTTGATGCCACAGTAGCAGCGGGGCCATGACGCTCCCCGACTGTTGATGCCACAGTAGCGGCGGGGCCATGACGCTCCCCGACTGTTGATGCCACAGTAGCGGTGGGGCCATGACGCTCCCCGACTGTTGATGCCACAGAAGCTGCGGGCCATGATGCTCCCCGACTGTTGATGCCACAGTAGCGGCGGGGCCATGACGCTCACCGACTGATGATGCCACAGTAGCGGCAGGGCCATGATGCTCCCCGACTGTTGATGCCACAGTAGCGGCGGGGCCACAGACACTCACCGACTGTTAAAGCCACAGTAGCGGCGGGGCCATGACGCTCACCGACTGTTGATGCCACAGTAGCGGCGGGGCCATGACGCTCACCGACTGTTGATGCCACAGTAGCGGCGGGGCCACAGACGCTCCCCGACTGTTGATGCCACAGTAGCGGCGGGGCCATGACGCTCCCCGACTGTTGATGCCACAGTAGCAGCGGGGCCATGGCGCTCCCCGACTGTTGATGCCACAGTAGCAGCGGGGCCATGACGCTCCCCGACTGTTGATGCCACAGTAGCGGCGGGGCCATGACGCTCCCCGACTGTTGATGCCACAGTAGCGGTGGGGCCATGACGCTCCCCGACTGTTGATGCCACAGAAGCTGCGGGCCATGATGCTCCCCGACTGTTGATGCCACAGTAGCGGCGGGGCCACAGACGCTCCCCGACTGTTGATGCCACAGTAGCGGCTGGGCCATGTTGATGCCACAGTAGCGGCAGGGCCACAGACGCTCACGACTGTTGATTCCACAGTAGCGGCGGGGCCATGATGCTCCATGACTTTTGATGCCACAGTAGCGGCGGGGCCATGACGCTCCCCGACTGTTGATGCCACAGTAGCAGCGTGGCCATGACGCTCCCCGACTGTTCATGCCACAGTAGCGGCGGGGCCATGACGCTCACCGACTGTTGATGCCACAGTAGCGGCAGGGCCATGACGCTCTCCGACTGTTGATGTCACAGTAGCGGCGGGGCCACAGACGCTCACCGACTGTTGATGCCACAGTAGCGGCAGGGCCATGACGCTCCCCGACTGTTGATGCCACAGTAGCGGTGGGGCCATGACGCTTCCCGACTGTTGATGCCACAGTAGCGGCGGGGCCATGACGCTCACCTACTGATGATGCCACAGTAGCGGCGGGGCCACAGACGCTCACCAACTGATGATGCCACAGTAGCGGCGGGGCCATGACGCTCACCGACTGATGATGTCACAGTAGCGGCGGGGCCATGACGCTCCCCGACTGTTGATGCCACAGTAGCGGCAGGGCCACAGACGCTCACCGACTGTTAAAGCCATTGTAGCGGTGGGGCCATGACACTCACCGACTATTGATGCCACAGTAGCGGCGGGGCCACAGACGCTCACCGACTGTTGATGCCACAGTAGCGGCAGGGCAAAGACGCTCCCCGACTGTTGATGCCACAGTAGCGGTGGGGCCATGATGCTCCCCGACTGTTGATGCCACAGTAGCAGCGGGGCCATGTTGATGCCACAGTAGCGGCGGGGCCATGATGCTCCCCGACTGTTCATGCCACAGTAGCGGCGGGGCCATGTTGATGCCACAGTAGCGGTGGGGCCATGACGCTCCCCGACTGTTGATGCCAAAGTAGCGGCGGGGCCACAGACGCTCACCGACTGTTGATGCCACAGTAGCGGCGGGGCCACAGACGCTCTCCGACTGTCGATGCCAGAGTAGCGGCGGGGCCAGAGACGCTCCCCGACTGTTGATGCCACAGTAGCGGCGGGGCCATGATGCTCACCGACTGTTGATGCCACAGTAGCGGCGGGAACATGACGCTCACTGACTGTTGATGCCACAGTAGCGGCGGGGCCACAGACGCTCCCCGACTGTTGATGCCACAGTAGCGGCAGGGCCACAGACACTCACCGACTGATGATGCCACAGTAGCGGCGGGGCCATGACGCTCCCCGACTGTTGATGCCACAGTAGCGGTGGGGCCATGACGCTCCCCGACTGTTGATGCCACAGTAGCGGCGGGGCCATGTTGATGCCACAGTAGCGGCGAGGCCACAGACGCTCACCGACTGTTAATGCCACAGTAGCGGCGGGGCCACAGACGCTCACGACTGTTGATGCCACAGTAGCGGTGGGGCCATGACGCTCACCGACTGTTGATGCCACAGTAGCGGCGGGGCCACAGACGCTCACCGACTGATGATGCCACAGTAGCGGCAGGGCCATGACGCTCCCCGACTGTTGATGCTACAGTAGCAGCGGGGCCATGTTGATGCCACAGTAGCGGTGGGGCCATGACGCTCCCCAACTGTTGATGCCACAGTAGCGGCGGGGCCACAGACGCTCACCGACTGTTGATGCCACAGTAGCGGCAGGGCCACAGACGCTCTCCGACTGTTGATGCCACAGTAGCGGCCGGGCCACAGACGCTCCCCGACTGTTGATGCCACAGTAGCGGCGGGGCCATGACGCTCCCCGACTGTTGATGCCACAGTAGCGGCGGGGCCATGATGCTCCCCGACTGTTGATGCCACAGTAGCGGCGGGGCCATGTTGATGCCACAGTAGCGGCGGGGCCACAGACGCTCACCGACTGTTAATGCCACAGTAGCGGCGGGGCCTTGACGCTCACCGACTGTTGATGCCACAGTAGCGGCGGGGCCATGACGCTCCCCGACTGTTGATGTCACAGTAGCGGCGGGGCCACAGATGCTCACCGACTGTTCATGCCACAGTAGCGGCGGGGCCATGACGCTCACCGACTGTTGATGCCACAGTAGCGGCGGGGCCATGACGCTCACCGACTGTTGATGCCACAGTAGCGGCGGGGCCACAGACGCTCACCGACTGTTGATGCCACAGTAGCGGCGGGGCCACAGACGCTCTCCGACTGTTGATGCCACAGTAGCGGCGGGGCCACAGACGCTCCCCGACTGTTGATGCCACAGTAGCGGCGGGGCCATGACGCTCACCGACTGTTGATGCCACAGGAGCGGCGTGAACATGATGCTCACTGACTCTTGATGCCACAGTAGCGGCGGGGCCACAGACGCTCCCCGACTGTTGATGCCACAGTAGCGGCGGGGCCACAGACACTCACCGACTGATGATGCCACAGTAGCGGCAGGGCCATGACGCTCCCCGACTGTTGATGCCACAGTAGCAGCGGGGCCATGTTGATGCCACAGTAGTGGCGGGGCCATGATGCTCCCCGACTGTTGATGCCACAGTAGCGGCGGGGCCACAGACGCTCACCGACTGTTGATGCCACAGTAGCGGCGGGGCCACAGACGCTCACCGACTGTTGATGCCACAGTAGCGGCCGGGCCACAGACGCTCACCAACTGTTGATGCCACAGTAGCGGCGGGGCCATGACGCTAACCGACTGTTGATGCCACAGTAGCGGCGGGGCCATGACGCTCACCGACTGTTGATGCCACAGTAGCGGCGGGGCCACAGATGCTCACCGACTGATGATGCCACAGTAGCGGCAGGGCCATGACGCGCCCCGACTGTTGATGCTACAGTAGCAGCGGGGTCATGTTGATGCCACAGTAGCGGTGGGGCCATGACGCTCACCAACTGATGATGCCACAGTAGCGGCGGGGCCATGATGCTCACCGACTGATCATGCCACAGTAGCGGCGGGGCCATGACGCTCCCCGACTGTTGATGCCACAGTAGCGGCGGGGCCACAGACGCTCTCCGACTGTTGATGCCACAGTAGCGGCGGGGCCACAGACGCTCACTGACTGATGATGTCACAGTAGCGGCTGGGCCATGACGCTCCCCGACTGATGATGCCACAGTAGCGGCGGGGCCATGACGCTCCCTGACTGTTGATGCCACAGTAGCGGCGGGGCCACAGACACTCACCGACTGTTAAAGCCACAGTAGCGGCGGGGCCATGACGCTCACCGACTGTTGATGCCACAGTAGCGGCGGGGCCATGACGCTCACCGACTGTTGATGCCACAGTAGCGGCGGGGCCACAGACGCTCCCCGACTGTTGATGCCACAGTAGCGGCGGGGCCATGACGCTCCCCGACTGTTGATGCCACAGTAGCAGCGGGGCCATGGCGCTCCCCGACTGTTGATGCCACAGTAGCGGCGGGGCCATGACGCTCCCCGACTGTTGATGCCACAGTAGCGGCGGGGCCATGACGCTCCCCGACTGTTGATGCCACAGTAGCGGTGGGGCCATGACGCTCCCCGACTGTTGATGCCACAGTAGCTGCGGGCCATGATGCTCCCCGACTGTTGATGCCACAGTAGCGGCGGGGCCACAGACGCTCCCCGACTGTTGATGCCACAGTAGCGGCTGGGCCATGTTGATGCCACAGTAGCGGCGGGGCCACAGATGCTCACCGACTGTTGATTCCACAGTAGCGGTGGGGCCATGATGATCCATGACTTTTGATGCCACAGTAGCGGCGGGGCCATGACGCTCCCCGACTGTTGATGCCACAGTAGCAGCGTGGCCATGACGCTCCCCGACTGTTCATGCCACAGTAGCGGCGGGGCCATGATGATCCATGACTTTTGATGCCACAGTAGCGGCGGGGCCATGACGCTCCCCGACTGTTGATGCCACAGTAGCAGCGTGGCCATGACGCTCCCCGACTGTTCATGCCACAGTAGCGGCGGGGCCATGTCGCTCACCGACTGTTGATGCCACAGTAGCGGCAGGGCCATGATGCTCTCCGACTGTTGATGTCACAGTAGCGGCGGGGCCACAGACGCTCACCGACTGTTGATGCCACAGTAGCGGCAGGGCCATGACGCTCCCCGACTGTTGATGCCACAGTAGCGGTGGGGCCATGACGCTTCCCGACTGTTGATGCCACAGTAGCGGCGGGGCCATGACGCTCACCTACTGATGATGCCACAGTAGCGGCGGGGCCACAGACGCTCACCAACTGATGATGCCACAGTAGCGGCGGGGCCACAGACGCTCACCGACTGTTGATGCCACAGTAGCGGCAGGGCCATGACGCTCCCCGACTGTTGATGCCACAGTAGCGGTGGGGCCATGACGCTTCCCGACTGTTGATGCCACAGTAGCGGCGGGGCCATGACGCTCACCTACTGATGATGCCACAGTAGCGGCGGGGCCACAGACGCTCACCAACTGATGATGCCACAGTAGCGGCGGGGCCATGATGCTCCCCGACTGTTGATGCCACAGTAGCGGCGGGGCCACAGACGCTCACCGACTGTTGATGCCACAGTAGCGGCGGGGCCACAGACGCTCACCGACTGTTGATGCCACAGTAGCGGCCGGGCCACAGACGCTCACCAACTGTTGATGCCACAGTAGCGGCGGGGCCATGACGCTCACCGACTGTTGATGCCACAGTAGTGGCGGGGCCACAGACGCTCACCGACTGATGATGCCACAGTAGCGGCAGGGCCATGACGCGCCCCGACTGTTGATGCCACAGTAGCAGCGGGGTCATGTTGATGCCACAGTAGCGGTGGGGCCATGACGCTCCCCGACTGTTGATGCCACAGTAGCGGCGGGGCCACAGACGCTCACCGACTGTTGATGCCACAGTAGCGGCGGGGCCACAGACGCTCTCCGACTTTTGATGCCACAGTAGCGGCGGGGCCACAGACGCTCCCCGACTGTTGATGCCACAGTAGCGGCGGGGCCATGACGCTCACCGACTGTTGATGCCACAGGAGCGGCGGGAACATGACGCTCACTGACTGTTGATGCCACAGTAGCGGCGGGGCCACAGACGCTCCCCGACTGTTGATGCCACAGTAGCGGCGGGGCCACAGACGCTCACCAACTGTTGATGCCACAGTAGCGGTGGGGCCATGACGCTAACCGACTGTTGATGCCACAGTAGCGGCGGGGCCATGACGCTCACCGACTGTTGATGCCACAGTAGCGGCGGGGCCATGACGCTCACCGACTGTTGATGCCACAGTAGCGGCGGGGCCACAGACGCTCACCGACTGATGATGCCACAGTAGCGGCGGGGCCACAGACGCTCCCAGACTGTTGATGCCACAGTAGCGGCGGGGCCATGACGCTCACCGACTGTTGAAGCCTCAGGAGCGGCGGGAACATGACGCTCACTGACTGTTGATGCCACAGTAGCGGCGGGGCCATGACGCTCACCAACTGATGATGCCACAGTAGCGGCGGGGCCATGATGCTCACCGACTGATGATGCCACAGTAGCGGCGGGGCCATGACGCTCCCCGACTGTTGATGCCACAGTAGCGGCGGGGCCACAGACGCTCTCCGACTGTTGATGCCACAGTAGCAGCGGGGCCATGGCGCTCCCCGACTGTTGATGCCACAGTAGCAGCGGGGCCATGACGCTCCCCGACTGTTGATGCCACAGTAGCGGCGGGGCCATGACGCTCCCCGACTGTTGATGCCACAGTAGCGGTGGGGCCATGACGCTCCCCGACTGTTGATGCCACAGAAGCTGCGGGCCATGATGCTCCCCGACTGTTGATGCCACAGTAGCGGCGGGGCCATGACGCTCACCGACTGATGATGCCACAGTAGCGGCAGGGCCATGATGCTCCCCGACTGTTGATGCCACAGTAGCGGCGGGGCCACAGACACTCACCGACTGTTAAAGCCACAGTAGCGGCGGGGCCATGACGCTCACCGACTGTTGATGCCACAGTAGCGGCGGGGCCATGACGCTCACCGACTGTTGATGCCACAGTAGCGGCGGGGCCACAGACGCTCCCCGACTGTTGATGCCACAGTAGCGGCGGGGCCATGACGCTCCCCGACTGTTGATGCCACAGTAGCAGCGGGGCCATGGCGCTCCCCGACTGTTGATGCCACAGTAGCAGCGGGGCCATGACGCTCCCCGACTGTTGATGCCACAGTAGCGGCGGGGCCATGACGCTCCCCGACTGTTGATGCCACAGTAGCGGTGGGGCCATGACGCTCCCCGACTGTTGATGCCACAGAAGCTGCGGGCCATGATGCTCCCCGACTGTTGATGCCACAGTAGCGGCGGGGCCACAGACGCTCCCCGACTGTTGATGCCACAGTAGCGGCTGGGCCATGTTGATGCCACAGTAGCGGCAGGGCCACAGACGCTCACGACTGTTGATTCCACAGTAGCGGCGGGGCCATGATGCTCCATGACTTTTGATGCCACAGTAGCGGCGGGGCCATGACGCTCCCCGACTGTTGATGCCACAGTAGCAGCGTGGCCATGACGCTCCCCGACTGTTCATGCCACAGTAGCGGCGGGGCCATGACGCTCACCGACTGTTGATGCCACAGTAGCGGCAGGGCCATGACGCTCTCCGACTGTTGATGTCACAGTAGCGGCGGGGCCACAGACGCTCACCGACTGTTGATG
This sequence comes from Rana muscosa, assembly GCA_029206835.1. Lineage (NCBI taxonomy): Eukaryota > Metazoa > Chordata > Amphibia > Anura > Ranidae > Rana > Rana muscosa. The sequence continues at coordinate 171,821,643 of CM055117.1, read as the reverse complement.
CCACAGTAGCGGCAGGGCCATGACGCTCCCCGACTGTTGATGCCACAGTAGCGGTGGGGCCATGACGCTTCCCGACTGTTGATGCCACAGTAGCGGCGGGGCCATGACGCTCACCTACTGATGATGCCACAGTAGCGGCGGGGCCACAGACGCTCACCAACTGATGATGCCACAGTAGCGGCGGGGCCATGACGCTCACCGACTGATGATGTCACAGTAGCGGCGGGGCCATGACGCTCCCCGACTGTTGATGCCACAGTAGCGGCAGGGCCACAGACGCTCACCGACTGTTAAAGCCATTGTAGCGGTGGGGCCATGACACTCACCGACTATTGATGCCACAGTAGCGGCGGGGCCACAGACGCTCACCGACTGTTGATGCCACAGTAGCGGCAGGGCAAAGACGCTCCCCGACTGTTGATGCCACAGTAGCGGTGGGGCCATGATGCTCCCCGACTGTTGATGCCACAGTAGCAGCGGGGCCATGTTGATGCCACAGTAGCGGCGGGGCCATGATGCTCCCCGACTGTTCATGCCACAGTAGCGGCGGGGCCATGTTGATGCCACAGTAGCGGTGGGGCCATGACGCTCCCCGACTGTTGATGCCAAAGTAGCGGCGGGGCCACAGACGCTCACCGACTGTTGATGCCACAGTAGCGGCGGGGCCACAGACGCTCTCCGACTGTCGATGCCAGAGTAGCGGCGGGGCCAGAGACGCTCCCCGACTGTTGATGCCACAGTAGCGGCGGGGCCATGATGCTCACCGACTGTTGATGCCACAGTAGCGGCGGGAACATGACGCTCACTGACTGTTGATGCCACAGTAGCGGCGGGGCCACAGACGCTCCCCGACTGTTGATGCCACAGTAGCGGCAGGGCCACAGACACTCACCGACTGATGATGCCACAGTAGCGGCGGGGCCATGACGCTCCCCGACTGTTGATGCCACAGTAGCGGTGGGGCCATGACGCTCCCCGACTGTTGATGCCACAGTAGCGGCGGGGCCATGTTGATGCCACAGTAGCGGCGAGGCCACAGACGCTCACCGACTGTTAATGCCACAGTAGCGGCGGGGCCACAGACGCTCACGACTGTTGATGCCACAGTAGCGGTGGGGCCATGACGCTCACCGACTGTTGATGCCACAGTAGCGGCGGGGCCACAGACGCTCACCGACTGATGATGCCACAGTAGCGGCAGGGCCATGACGCTCCCCGACTGTTGATGCTACAGTAGCAGCGGGGCCATGTTGATGCCACAGTAGCGGTGGGGCCATGACGCTCCCCAACTGTTGATGCCACAGTAGCGGCGGGGCCACAGACGCTCACCGACTGTTGATGCCACAGTAGCGGCAGGGCCACAGACGCTCTCCGACTGTTGATGCCACAGTAGCGGCCGGGCCACAGACGCTCCCCGACTGTTGATGCCACAGTAGCGGCGGGGCCATGACGCTCCCCGACTGTTGATGCCACAGTAGCGGCGGGGCCATGATGCTCCCCGACTGTTGATGCCACAGTAGCGGCGGGGCCATGTTGATGCCACAGTAGCGGCGGGGCCACAGACGCTCACCGACTGTTAATGCCACAGTAGCGGCGGGGCCTTGACGCTCACCGACTGTTGATGCCACAGTAGCGGCGGGGCCATGACGCTCCCCGACTGTTGATGTCACAGTAGCGGCGGGGCCACAGATGCTCACCGACTGTTCATGCCACAGTAGCGGCGGGGCCATGACGCTCACCGACTGTTGATGCCACAGTAGCGGCGGGGCCATGACGCTCACCGACTGTTGATGCCACAGTAGCGGCGGGGCCACAGACGCTCACCGACTGTTGATGCCACAGTAGCGGCGGGGCCACAGACGCTCTCCGACTGTTGATGCCACAGTAGCGGCGGGGCCACAGACGCTCCCCGACTGTTGATGCCACAGTAGCGGCGGGGCCATGACGCTCACCGACTGTTGATGCCACAGGAGCGGCGTGAACATGATGCTCACTGACTCTTGATGCCACAGTAGCGGCGGGGCCACAGACGCTCCCCGACTGTTGATGCCACAGTAGCGGCGGGGCCACAGACACTCACCGACTGATGATGCCACAGTAGCGGCAGGGCCATGACGCTCCCCGACTGTTGATGCCACAGTAGCAGCGGGGCCATGTTGATGCCACAGTAGTGGCGGGGCCATGATGCTCCCCGACTGTTGATGCCACAGTAGCGGCGGGGCCACAGACGCTCACCGACTGTTGATGCCACAGTAGCGGCGGGGCCACAGACGCTCACCGACTGTTGATGCCACAGTAGCGGCCGGGCCACAGACGCTCACCAACTGTTGATGCCACAGTAGCGGCGGGGCCATGACGCTAACCGACTGTTGATGCCACAGTAGCGGCGGGGCCATGACGCTCACCGACTGTTGATGCCACAGTAGCGGCGGGGCCACAGATGCTCACCGACTGATGATGCCACAGTAGCGGCAGGGCCATGACGCGCCCCGACTGTTGATGCTACAGTAGCAGCGGGGTCATGTTGATGCCACAGTAGCGGTGGGGCCATGACGCTCACCAACTGATGATGCCACAGTAGCGGCGGGGCCATGATGCTCACCGACTGATCATGCCACAGTAGCGGCGGGGCCATGACGCTCCCCGACTGTTGATGCCACAGTAGCGGCGGGGCCACAGACGCTCTCCGACTGTTGATGCCACAGTAGCGGCGGGGCCACAGACGCTCACTGACTGATGATGTCACAGTAGCGGCTGGGCCATGACGCTCCCCGACTGATGATGCCACAGTAGCGGCGGGGCCATGACGCTCCCTGACTGTTGATGCCACAGTAGCGGCGGGGCCACAGACACTCACCGACTGTTAAAGCCACAGTAGCGGCGGGGCCATGACGCTCACCGACTGTTGATGCCACAGTAGCGGCGGGGCCATGACGCTCACCGACTGTTGATGCCACAGTAGCGGCGGGGCCACAGACGCTCCCCGACTGTTGATGCCACAGTAGCGGCGGGGCCATGACGCTCCCCGACTGTTGATGCCACAGTAGCAGCGGGGCCATGGCGCTCCCCGACTGTTGATGCCACAGTAGCGGCGGGGCCATGACGCTCCCCGACTGTTGATGCCACAGTAGCGGCGGGGCCATGACGCTCCCCGACTGTTGATGCCACAGTAGCGGTGGGGCCATGACGCTCCCCGACTGTTGATGCCACAGTAGCTGCGGGCCATGATGCTCCCCGACTGTTGATGCCACAGTAGCGGCGGGGCCACAGACGCTCCCCGACTGTTGATGCCACAGTAGCGGCTGGGCCATGTTGATGCCACAGTAGCGGCGGGGCCACAGATGCTCACCGACTGTTGATTCCACAGTAGCGGTGGGGCCATGATGATCCATGACTTTTGATGCCACAGTAGCGGCGGGGCCATGACGCTCCCCGACTGTTGATGCCACAGTAGCAGCGTGGCCATGACGCTCCCCGACTGTTCATGCCACAGTAGCGGCGGGGCCATGATGATCCATGACTTTTGATGCCACAGTAGCGGCGGGGCCATGACGCTCCCCGACTGTTGATGCCACAGTAGCAGCGTGGCCATGACGCTCCCCGACTGTTCATGCCACAGTAGCGGCGGGGCCATGTCGCTCACCGACTGTTGATGCCACAGTAGCGGCAGGGCCATGATGCTCTCCGACTGTTGATGTCACAGTAGCGGCGGGGCCACAGACGCTCACCGACTGTTGATGCCACAGTAGCGGCAGGGCCATGACGCTCCCCGACTGTTGATGCCACAGTAGCGGTGGGGCCATGACGCTTCCCGACTGTTGATGCCACAGTAGCGGCGGGGCCATGACGCTCACCTACTGATGATGCCACAGTAGCGGCGGGGCCACAGACGCTCACCAACTGATGATGCCACAGTAGCGGCGGGGCCATGACGCTCACCGACTGATGATGTCACAGTAGCGGCGGGGCCATGACGCTCCCCGACTGTTGATGCCACAGTAGCGGCAGGGCCACAGACGCTCACCGACTGTTAATGCCATTGTAGCGGTGGGGCCATGACACTCACCGACTATTGATGCCACAGTAGCGGCGGGGCCACAGACGCTCACCGACTGTTGATGCCACAGTAGCGGCAGGGCAAAGACGCTCCCCGACTGTTGATGCCACAGTAGCGGTGGGGCCATGACGCTCCCCGACTGTTGATGCCACAGTAGCAGCGGGGCCATGTTGATGCCACAGTAGCGGCGGGGCCATGATGCTCCCCGACTGTTCATGCCACAGTAGCGGCGGGGCCATGTTGATGCCACAGTAGCGGTGGGGCCATGACGCTCCCCGACTGTTGATGCCAAAGTAGCGGCGGGGCCACAGACGCTCACCGACTGTTGATGCCACAGTAGCGGCGGGGCCACAGACGCTCTCCGACTGTTGATGCCAGAGTAGCGGCGGGGCCACAGACGCTCCCCGACTGTTGATGCCACAGTAGCGGCGGGGCCATGACGCTCACCGACTGTTGATGCCACAGTAGCGGCGGGAACATGACGCTCACTGACTGTTGATGCCACAGTAGCGGCCGGGCCACAGACGCTCACCAACTGTTGATGCCACAGTAGCGGCGGGGCCATGACGCTAACCGACTGTTGATGCCACAGTAGCGGCGGGGCCATGACGCTCACCGACTGTTGATGCCACAGTAGCGGCGGGGCCACAGATGCTCACCGACTGATGATGCCACAGTAGCGGCAGGGCCATGACGCGCCCCGACTGTTGATGCTACAGTAGCAGCGGGGTCATGTTGATGCCACAGTAGCGGTGGGGCCATGACGCTCACCAACTGATGATGCCACAGTAGCGGCGGGGCCATGATGCTCACCGACTGATCATGCCACAGTAGCGGTGGGGCCATGACGCTCCCCGACTGTTGATGCCACAGTAGCGGCGGGGCCACAGACGCTCTCCGACTGTTGATGCCACAGTAGCGGCGGGGCCACAGACGCTCACTGACTGATGATGTCACAGTAGCGGCTGGGCCATGACGCTCCCCGACTGATGATGCCACAGTAGCGGCGGGGCCATGACGCTCCCCGACTGTTGATGCCACAGTAGCGGCGGGGCCACAGACACTCACCGACTGTTAAAGCCACAGTAGCGGCGGGGCCATGACGCTCACCGACTGTTGATGCCACAGTAGCGGCGGGGCCATGACGCTCACCGACTGTTGATGCCACAGTAGCGGCGGGGCCACAGACGCTCCCCGACTGTTGATGCCACAGTAGCGGCGGGGCCATGACGCTCCCCGACTGTTGATGCCACAGTAGCAGCGGGGCCATGGCGCTCCCCGACTGTTGATGCCACAGTAGCGGCGGGGCCATGACGCTCCCCGACTGTTGATGCCACAGTAGCGGCGGGGCCATGACGCTCCCCGACTGTTGATGCCACAGTAGCGGTGGGGCCATGACGCTCCCCGACTGTTGATGCCACAGTAGCTGCGGGCCATGATGCTCCCCGACTGTTGATGCCACAGTAGCGGCGGGGCCACAGACGCTCCCCGACTGTTGATGCCACAGTAGCGGCTGGGCCATGTTGATGCCACAGTAGCGGCGGGGCCACAGATGCTCACCGACTGTTGATTCCACAGTAGCGGTGGGGCCATGATGATCCATGACTTTTGATGCCACAGTAGCGGCGGGGCCATGACGCTCCCCGACTGTTGATGCCACAGTAGCAGCGTGGCCATGACGCTCCCCGACTGTTCATGCCACAGTAGCGGCGGGGCCATGATGATCCATGACTTTTGATGCCACAGTAGCGGCGGGGCCATGACGCTCCCCGACTGTTGATGCCACAGTAGCAGCGTGGCCATGACGCTCCCCGACTGTTCATGCCACAGTAGCGGCGGGGCCATGTCGCTCACCGACTGTTGATGCCACAGTAGCGGCAGGGCCATGATGCTCTCCGACTGTTGATGTCACAGTAGCGGCGGGGCCACAGACGCTCACCGACTGTTGATGCCACAGTAGCGGCAGGGCCATGACGCTCCCCGACTGTTGATGCCACAGTAGCGGTGGGGCCATGACGCTTCCCGACTGTTGATGCCACAGTAGCGGCGGGGCCATGACGCTCACCTACTGATGATGCCACAGTAGCGGCGGGGCCACAGACGCTCACCAACTGATGATGCCACAGTAGCGGCGGGGCCATGACGCTCACCGACTGATGATGTCACAGTAGCGGCGGGGCCATGACGCTCCCCGACTGTTGATGCCACAGTAGCGGCAGGGCCACAGACGCTCACCGACTGTTAATGCCATTGTAGCGGTGGGGCCATGACACTCACCGACTATTGATGCCACAGTAGCGGCGGGGCCACAGACGCTCACCGACTGTTGATGCCACAGTAGCGGCAGGGCAAAGACGCTCCCCGACTGTTGATGCCACAGTAGCGGTGGGGCCATGACGCTCCCCGACTGTTGATGCCACAGTAGCAGCGGGGCCATGTTGATGCCACAGTAGCGGCGGGGCCATGATGCTCCCCGACTGTTCATGCCACAGTAGCGGCGGGGCCATGTTGATGCCACAGTAGCGGTGGGGCCATGACGCTCCCCGACTGTTGATGCCAAAGTAGCGGCGGGGCCACAGACGCTCACCGACTGTTGATGCCACAGTAGCGGCGGGGCCACAGACGCTCTCCGACTGTTGATGCCAGAGTAGCGGCGGGGCCACAGACGCTCCCCGACTGTTGATGCCACAGTAGCGGCGGGGCCATGACGCTCACCGACTGTTGATGCCACAGTAGCGGCGGGAACATGACGCTCACTGACTGTTGATGCCACAGTAGCGGCGGAGCCACAGACGCTCCCCGACTGTTGATGCCACAGTAGCGGCAGGGCCACAGACACTCACCGACTGATGATGCCACAGTAGCGGCGGGGCCATGACGCTCCCCGACTGTTGATGCCACAGTAGCGGTGGGGCCATGACGCTCCCCGACTGTTGATGCCACAGTAGCGGGGGGGCCATGTTGATGCCACAGTAGCGGCGGGGCCACAGACGCTCACCGACTGTTAATGCCACAGTAGCGGCGGGGCCACAGACGCTCACGACTGTTGATGCCACAGTAGCGGTGGGGCCATGACGCTCACCGACTGTTGATGCCACAGTAGCGGCGGGGCCACAGACGCTCACCGACTGATGATGCCACAGTAGCGGCAGGGCCATGACGCTCCCCGACTGTTGATGCTACAGTAGCAGCGGGGCCATGTTGATGCCACAGTAGCGGCGGGGCCATGACGCTCCCCAACTGTTGATGCCACAGTAGCGGCGGGGCCACAGACGCTCACCGACTGTTGATGCCACAGTAGCGGCGGGGCCACAGACGCTCTCCGACTGTTGATGCCACAGTAGCGGCCGGGCCACAGACGCTCCCCGACTGTTGATGCCACAGTAGCGGCGGGGCCATGACGCTCACCGACTGTTGATGCCACAGGAGCGGTGGGAACATGACGCTCACTGACTCTTGATGCCACAGTAGCGGCAGGGCCACAGACGCTCCCCGACTGTTGATGCCACAGTAGCGGCGGGGCCACAGACACTCACCGACTGATGATGCCACAGTAGCGGCGGGGCCATGACGCTCCCCGACTGTTGATGCCACAGTAGCGGCGGGGCCATGATGCTCCCCGACTGTTGATGCCACAGTAGCGGCGGGGCCATGTTGATGCCACAGTAGCGGCGGGGCCACAGACGCTCACCGACTGTTAATGCCACAGTAGCGGCGGGGCCTTGATGCTCACCGACTGTTGATGCCACAGTAGCGCGGGGCCATGACGCTCCCCGACTGTTGATGTCACAGTAGCGGCGGGGCCACAGATGCTCACCGACTGTTCATGCCACAGTAGCGGCGGGGCCATGACGCTCACCGACTGTTGATGCCACAGTAGCGGCGGGGCCATGACGCTCACCGACTGTTCATGCCACAGTAGCGGCGGGGCCATGACGCTCACCGACTGTTGATGCCACAGTAGCGGCGGGGCCATGACGCTCACCGACTGTTGATGCCACAGTAGCGGCGGGGCCATGACGCTCACCGACTGTTGATGCCACAGTAGCGGCGGGGCCACAGACGCTCACCGACTGTTGATGCCACAGTAGCGGCGGGGCCACAGACGCTCTCCGACTGTTGATGCCACAGTAGCGGCGGGGCCACAGACGCTCCCCGACTGTTGATGCCACAGTAGCGGCGGGGCCATGACGCTCACCGACTGTTGATGCCACAGGAGCGGCGTGAACATGACGCTCACTGACTCTTGATGCCACAGTAGCGGCGGGGCCACAGACGCTCCCCGACTGTTGATGCCACAGTAGCGGCGGGGCCACAGACACTCACCGACTGATGATGCCACAGTAGCGGCGGGGCCATGACGCTCCCCGACTGTTGATGCCACAGTAGCGGTGGGGCCATGATGCTCCCTGACTGTTGATGCCACAGTAGCGGCGGGGCCATGTTGATGCCACAGTAGCGGCGGGGCCACAGACGCTCACCAACTGTTAATGCCACAGTAGCGGCAGGGCCTTGACGCTCACTGACTGTTGATGCCACAGTAGCGGCGGGGCCATGACGCTCCCCGACTGTTGATGCCACAGTAGCGGCGGGGCCATGACGCTCACCTACTGATGATGCCACAGTAGCGGCGGGGCCACAGATGCTCACCAACTGATGATGCCACAGTAGCGGCGGGGCCATGACGCTCACCAACTGATGATGCCACAGTAGCGGCGGGGCCATGATGCTCACAGACTGATGATGCCACAGTAGCGGCGGGGCCATGACGCTCACCGACTGATGATGCCACAGTAGCAGCGGGGCCATGGCGCTCCCCGACTGTTGATGCCACAGTAGCGGCGGGGCCATGGCGCTCCCCGACTGTTGATGCCACAGTAGCGGCGGGGCCATGACGCTCACCGACTGTTGATGCCACAGTAGCGGCGGGGCCACAGACGCTCACCGACTGTTGATGCCACAGTAGCGGCAGGGCCATGACGCTCCCCGACTGTTGATGCCACAGTAGCGGTGGGGCCATGACGCTTCCCGACTGTTGATGCCACAGTAGCGGCGGGGCCATGACTCTCACCTACTGATGATGCCACAGTAGCGGCGGGGCCACAGACGCTCACCAACTGATGATGCCACAGTAGCGGCGGGGCCATGACGCTCACCAACTAAAGATGCCACAGTAGCGGCGGGGCCATGACGCTCCCCGACTGTTGATGCCACAGTAGCGGCGGGGCCATGTTGATGCCACAGTAGCGGCGGGGCCACAGACGCTCACCGACTGTTAATGCCACAGTAGCGGCGGGGCCACAGACGCTCACCGACTGTTGATGCCACAGTAGCGGTGGGGCCATGGCGTTCACCGACTGTTGATGCCACAGTAGCGGCGGGGCCACAGACGCTCACCGACTGATGATGCCACAGTAGCGGCAGGGCCATGACGCTCCCCGACTGTTGATGCTACAGTAGCAGCGGGGCCATGTTGATGCCACAGTAGCGGCGGGGCCATGACGCTCCCCAACTGTTGATGCCACAGTAGCGGCGGGGCCACAGACGCTCACCGACTGTTGATGCCACAGTAGCGGCGGGGCCACAGACGCTCTCCGACTGTTGATGCCACAGTAGCGGCCGGGCCACAGACGCTTCCCGACTGTTGATGCCACAGTAGCGGAGGGGCCATGACGCTCACCGACTGTTGATGCCACAGGAGCGGCGGGAACATGACGCTCACTGACTCTTGATGCCACAGTAGCGGCGGGGCCACAGACGCTCCCCGACTGTTGATGCCACAGTAGCGGCGGGGCCACAGACACTCACCGACTGATGATGCCACAGTAGCGGCGGGGCCATGACGCTCCCCGACTGTTGATGCCACAGTAGCGGCGGGGGCCATGATGCTCCCCGACTGTTGATGCCACAGTAGCGGCGGGGCCATGTTGATGCCACAGTAGCGGCGGGGCCACAGACGCTCACCGACTGTTAATGCCACAGTAGCGGCGGGGCCTTGACGCTCACCGACTGTTGATGCCACAGTAGCGGCGGGGCCATGACGCTCCCCGACTGTTGATGTCACAGTAGCGGCGGGGCCACAGATGCTCACCGACTGTTCATGCCACAGTAGCGGCGGGGCCATGACGCTCACCGACTGTTGATGCCACAGTAGCGGCGGGGCCATGACGCTCACCGACTGTTCATGCCACAGTAGCGGCGGGGCCATGACGCTCACCGACTGTTGATGCCACAGTAGCGGCGGGGCCATGACGCTCACCGACTGTTGATGCCACAGTAGCGGCGGGGCCATGGCGCTCACCGACTGTTGATGCCACAGTAGCGGCGGGGCCACAGACGCTCACCGACTGTTGATGCCACAGTAGCGGCGGGGCCACAGACACTCTCCGACTGTTGATGCCACAGTAGCGGCGGGGCCACAGACGCTCCCCGACTGTTGATGCCACAGTAGCGGCGGGGCCATGACGCTCACCGACTGTTGATGCCACAGGAGCGGCGGGAACATGACGCTCACTGACTCTTGATGCCACAGTAGCGGCGGGGCCACAGACGCTCCCCGACTGTTGATGCCACAGTAGCGGCGGGGCCATGACGCTCACCGACTGTTGATGCCACAGTAGCGGCGGGGCCACAGACGCTCACCGACTGTTGATGCCACAGTAGCGGCGGGGCCACAGACGCTCTCCGACTGTTAATGCCACAGTAGCGGCGGGGCCTTGACGCTCACCGACTGTTGATGCCACAGTAGCGGCGGGGCCATGACGCTCCCCGACTGTTGATGCCACAGTAGCGGCGGGGCCATGACGCTCACCTACTGATGATGCCACAGTAGCGGCGGGGCCACAGATGCTCACCAACTGATGATGCCACAGTAGCGGCGGGGCCATGACGCTCACCGACTGTTGATGCCACAGTAGCGGCGGGGCCATGACGCTCACCGACTGTTCATGCCACAGTAGCGGCGGGGCCATGACGCTCACCGACTGTTGATGCCACAGTAGCGGCGGGGCCATGACGCTCACCGACTGTTGATGCCACAGTAGCGGCGGGGCCATGACGCTCACCGACTGTTGATGCCACAGTAGCGGCGGGGCCATGACGCTCACCGACTGTTCATGCCACAGTAGCGGCGGGGCCATGACGCTCACCGACTGTTGATGCCACAGTAGCGGCGGGGCCATGACGCTCACCGACTGTTGATGCCACAGTAGCGGCGGGGCCACAGACGCTCACAGACTGATGATGCCACAGTAGCGGCAGGGCCATGACGCTCCCCGACTGTTGATGCTACAGTAGCAGCGGGGCCATGTTGATGCCACAGTAGCGGTGGGGCCATGACGCTCCCCGACTGTTGATGCCACAGTAGCGGCGGGGCCACAGACGCTCACCGACTGTTGATGCCACAGTAGTGGCGGGGCCACAGACGCTCTCCGACTGTTGATGCCACAGTAGCGGCGGGGCCACAGACGCTCCCCGACTGTTGATGCCACAGTAGCGGCGGGGCCATGACGCTCACCGACTGTTGATGCCACAGGAGCGGCGGGAACATGACGCTCACTGACTGTTGATGCCACAGTAGCGGCGAGGCCACAGACGCTCCCCAACTGTTGATGCCACAGTAGCGGCGGGGCCACAGACACTCACCGACTGATGATGCCACAGTAGCGGCGGGGCCATGACGCTCCCCGGCTGTTGATGCCACAGTAGCGGCGGGGCCATGACGCTCACCGACTGATGATGCCACAGTAGCGGCTGGGCCACAGACGCTCACCGACTGATGATGCCACAGTAGCGGCGGGGCCATGATGCTCCCCAACTGTTGATGCCACAGTAGCGGCGGGGCCATGTTGATGCCACAGTAGCGGCGGGGCCACAGACGCTCACCGACTGTTAATGCCACAGTAGCGGCGGGGCCACAGATGCTCACCGACTGTTGATGCCACAGTAGCAGCGGGGCCACAGACGCTCATCGACTGATGATGCCACAGTAGAGGCTGGGCCATGACGCTCCCCGACTGATGATGCCACAGTAGCGGCGGGGCCATGACGCTCCCCGACTGTTGATGCCACAGTAGCGGCGGGGCCATGACGCTCACCTACTGATGATGCCACAGTAGTGGCGGGGCCACAGACGCTCACCAACTGATGATGCCACAGTAGCGGCGGGGCCATGACGCTCACCAACTGATGATACCACAGTAACGGCGGGCCATGATGCTCACCGACTGATGATGCCACAGTAGCGGCGGGGCCATGATGCTCACCGACTGATGATGCCACAGTAGCGGCGGGGCCATGACGCTCCCCGACTGTTCATGCCACAGTAGCGGCGGGGCCATGACGCTCACCGACTGTTGATGCCACAGTAGCGGCAGGGCCATGACGCTCTCCGACTGTTGATGTCACAGTAGCGGCAGGGCCATGACACTCACCGACTGTTGATGCCACAGTAGCGGTGGGGCCATGACGCTCACCGACTATTGATGCCACAGTAGCGGCGGGGCCATGATGCTCACCGACTGATGATGCCACAGTAGCGGCGGGGCCATGACGCTCCCCGACTGTTCATGCCACAGTAGCGGCGGGGCCATGACGCTCACCGACTGTTGATGCCACAGTAGCGGCAGGGCCATGACGCTCTCCGACTGTTGATGTCACAGTAGCGGCAGGGCCATGACACTCACCGACTGTTGATGCCACAGTAGCGGTGGGGCCATGACGCTCACCGACTATTGATGCCACAGTAGCGGCGGGGCCACAGACGCTCACCGACTGTTGATGCCACAGTAGCGGCAGGGCCATGACGCTCCCCGACTGTTGATGCCACAGTAGCGGTGGGGCCATGACGCTTCCCGACTGTTGATGCCACAGTAGCGGCGGGGCCATGACGCTCACCTACTGATGATGCCACAGTAGCGGCGGGGCCACAGACGCTCACCAACTGATGATGCCACAGTAGCGGCGGGGCCATGACGCTCACCAACTAAAGATGCCACAGTAGCGGCGGGGCCATGACGCTCACCGACTGATGATGCCACAGTAGCGGCGGGGCCATGACGCTCACCGACTGATGATGCCACAGTAGCGGCGGGGCCATGACGCTCACCGACTGATGATGTCACAGTAGCGGCGGGGCCATGACGCTCTCCGACTGTTGATGCCACAGTAGCGGCGGGGCCACAGACGCTCACCGACTGTTAGAGCCACAGTAGCGGTGGGGCCATGACACTCACCGACTATTGATGCCACAGTAGCGGCGGGGCCACAGACGCTCACCGACTGTTGATGCCACAGTAACGGCAGGGCCAAGACGCTCCCCGACTGTTGATGTCACAGTAGCGGTGGGGCCATGACGCTCCCCGACTGTTGATGCCACAGTAGTGGCGGGGCCACAGACGCTCCCCGACTGTTGATGCCACAGTAGCGGCGGGGCCACAGACGCTCCCCGACTGTTGATGCCACAGTAGCGGCGGGGCCATGACGCTCCCCGACTGTTGATGCCACAGTAGCGGCGGGGCCATGACGCTTCCCGACTGTTGATGCCACAGTAGCGGCGGGGCCATGACGCTCACCTACTGATGATGCCACAGTAGCGGTGGGGCCACAGACGCTCACCAACTGATGATGCCACAGTAGCGGCAGGGCCATGACGCTCACCAACTAAAGATGCCACAGTAGCGGCGGGGCCATGACGCTCACCGACTGATGATGCCACAGTAGCGGCGGGGCCATGACGCTCACCGACTGATGATGCCACAGTAGCGGCGGGGCCATGACGCTCACCGACTGATGATGTCACAGTTGCGGCGGGGCCATGACGCTCCCCGACTGTTGATGCCACAGTAGCGGCGGGGCCACAGACGCTCACCGACTGTTAGAGCCACAGTAGCGGTGGGGCCATGACACTCACCGACTATTGATGCCACAGTAGCGGCGGGGCCACAGACGCTCACCGACTGTTGATGCCACAGTAGCGGCAGGGCCAAGACGCTCCCCGACTGTTGATGCCACAGTAGCGGTGGGGCCATGACGCTTCCCGACTGTTGATGCCACAGTAGCGGCGGGGCCATGACGCTCCCTGACTGTTGATGCCACAGTAGCGGCGGGGCCACAGACGCTCCCCGACTGTTGATGCCACAGTAGCGGCGGGGCCATGACGCTCCCCGACTGTTGATGCCACAGTAGCGGCGGGGCCATGACGCTCCCAGACTGAGGATGCCACAGTAGCGGCGGGGCCATGACGCTCCCCGACTGATGATGCCACAGTAGCGGCGGGGCCATGACGCTCCCCCACTGATGATGCCACAGTAGCGGTGGGGCCATGACGCTCCCTGACTGTTGATGCCACAGTAGCGGCGGGGCCACAGACGCTCACCGACTGTTGATGCCACAGTAGCGGCGGGGCCACAGACGCTCACCAACTGATGATGCCACAGTAGCGGTGGGGCCATGACGCTCACCGACTGATGATGCCACAGTAGCGGCGGGGCCATGACGCTCACCGACTGTTAAAGCCACAGTAGCGGCGGGGCCATGACGCTCACCGACTGTTGATGCCACAGTAGCGGCGGGGCCATGCCGCTCACCGACTGTTGATACCACAGTAGCGGCGGGGCCACAGACGCTCCCCGACTGTTGATGCCACAGTTGCAGCGGGGCCATGATGCTCCCCGACTGTTGATGCCACAGTAGCAGCGGGGCCATGGCGCTCCCCGACTGTTGATGCCACAGTAGCGGCGGGGCCATGACGCTCCACGACTGTTGATGCCACAGTAGCGGCGGGGCCATGACGTGGCATCAACAGTCGGTGAGCCTCTGTGGCCCCTCCGCTACTGCGGCATCAATAGTCGGTGAGTGTCATGGCCCCACCGCTACTGTGGCTCTAACAGTCGGTGAGCGTCTGTGGCCCCGCCGCTACTGTGGCATCAACAGTCGGAGAGCGTCATGGCCCCGCCGCTACTGTGACATCATCAGTCGGTGAGCGTCATGGCCCCGCCGCTACTGTGGCATCATCAGTCGGTGAGCGTCATGGCCCCGCCGCTACTGTGGCATCATCGGTCGGTGAGCGTCATGGCCCCGCCGCTACTGTGGCATCTTTAGTTGGTGAGCGTCATGGCCCCGCCGCTACTGTGGCATCATCAGTTGGTGAGCGTCTGTGGCCCCGCCGCTACTGTGGCATCATCAGTAGGTGAGCGTCATGGCCCCGCCGCTACTGTGGCATCAACAGTCGGGAAGCGTCATGGCCCCACCGCTACTGTGGCATCAACAGTCGGGGAGCGTCATGGCCCTGCCGCTACTGTGGCATCAACAGTCGGTGAGCGTCTGTGGCCCCGCCGCTACTGTGGCATCAATAGTCGGTGAGCGTCATGGCCCCACCGCTACTGTGGCATCAACAGTCGGTGAGTGTCATGGCCCCGCCGCTACTGTGACATCAACAGTCGGAGAGCGTCATGGCCCTGCCGCTACTGTGGCATCAACAGTCGGTGAGCATCATGGCCCCGCCGCTACTGTGGCATGAACAGTCGGGGAGCGTCATGGCCCCGCCGCTACTGTGGCATCAAAAGTCGGGGAGCATCATGGCCCCGCTGCTACTGTGGAATCAACAGTCGGTGAGCGTCTGTGGCCCCGCCGCTACTGTGGCATCAACATGGCCCCGCCGCTACTGTGGCATCAACAGTCGGGGAGCGTCATGGCCCCGCCGCTACTGTGGCATCAACAGTCGGGGAGCGTCATGGCCCCGCCGCTACTGTGGCATCATCAGTCGGTGAGTGTCATGGCCCCGCCGCTACTGTGGCATCAACAGTCGGGGAGCGTCTGTGGCCTCGCCGCTACTGTGGCATCAACAGTCAGTGAGCGTCATGTTCCCGCCGCTCCTGTGGCATCAACAGTCGGTGAGCGTCATGGCCCCGCCGCTACTGTGGCATCAACAGTCGGGGAGCGTCTGTGGCCCCGCCGCTACTGTGGCATCAACAGTCGGAGAGCGTCTGTGGCCCCGCCACTACTGTGGCATCAACAGTCGGTGAGCGTCTGTGGCCCCGCCGCTACTGTGGCATCAACAGTCGGGGCGCGTCATGGCCCCACCGCTACTGTGGCATCAACATGGCCCCGCTGCTACTGTAGCATCAACAGTCAGGGAGCGTCATGGCCCTGCCGCTACTGTGGTATCATCAGTCGGTGAGCGTCTGTGGCCCCGCCGCTACTGTGGCATCAACAGTCGGTGAGCGTCATGGCCCCGCCGCTACTGTGGCATCAACAGTCGGTGAGCGTCATGGCCCCGCCGCTACTTTGGCATCAACAGTCGGTTAGCGTCATGGCCCCACCGCTACTGTGGCATCAACAGTCGGGGAGCGTCATGGCCCAGCCGCTACTGTGGCATCAACAGTCGGGGAGCACCATGGCCCCGCTGCTACTGTGGCATCAACAGTCGGGGAGCGTCATGGCCCAGCCGCTACTGTGGTATCAACAGTCGGGGAGCGTCTGTGGCCCCGCCGCTACTGTGGCATCAACAGTCGGTGAGCGTCATGGCCCCGCCGCTACTGTGGCATCAACAGTCGGTGAGCGTCATGGCCCCGCCGCTACTGTGGCATCAACAGTCGGGGAGCGTCATGGCCCCGCCGCTACTGTGGCATCAACAGTCGGGAAGCGTCATGGCCCCACCGCTACTGTGGCATCAACAGTCGTGGAGCATCATGGCCACGCCGCTACTGTGGCATCAACAGTCGGGGAGCGTCATGGCCCCGCCGCTACTGTGGCATCAACAGTCGTGAGCGTCATGGCCCCGCCGCTACTGTGGCATCAACAGTCGGTGAGCGTCATTGCCCCGCCGCTACTGTGGCATCATCAGTCGGTGAGCATCTGTGGCCCCGCTGCTACTGTGGCATCAACAGTCGGGGAGCGTCATGGCCCCACCGCTACTGTGGCATCAACAGTCAGGGAGCGTCATGGCCCCGCCGCTACTGTAGAATCATCAGTCGGGGAGCGTCATGGCCCCGCCGCTACTGTGGCATCAACAGTCGGGGAGCGTCATGGCCTCGCTGCAACTGTGGCATCAATGATGCCACAGTAGCGGCGGGGCCATGATGCTCACCGACTGATGATGCCACAGTAGCGGCGGGGCCATGACGCTCCCCGACTGTTGATGCCACAGTACCGGCGGGGCCATGACGCTCCCAGACTGAGGATGCCACAGTAGCGGCGGGGCCATGACGCTCCCCGACTGATGATGCCACAGTAGCGGCGGGGCCATGACGCTCCCCGACTGTTCATGCCACAGTAGCGGCGGGGCCACAGACGCTCACCGACTGTTGATGCCACAGTAGCGGCGGGGCCACAGACGCTCACCAACTGATGATGCCACAGTAGCGGTGGGGCCATGACGCTCACCGACTGATGATGCCACAGTAGCGGCGGGGCCATGACGCTCACCGACTGATGATGTCACAGTAGCGGCGGGGCCATGACGCTCCCCGACTGTTGATGCCACAGTAGCGGCGGGGCCACAGATGCTCACCGACTGTTAAAGCCACAGTAGCGGCGGGGTCATGACGCTCACCGACTGTTGATGCCACAGTAGCGCCTGGGCCATGCCGCTCACCGACTGTTGATGCCACAGTAGCGGCGGGGCCACAGACGCTCCCCGACTGTTGATGCCACAGTAACAGCGGGGCCATGACGCTCCCCGACTGTTGATGCCACAGTAGCTGCGGGCCATGACGCTCCCCGACTGTTGATGCCACAGTAGCAGCGTGGCCATGACGCTCCCCGACTGTTCATGCCACAGTAGCGGCGGGGCCATGACGCTCACCGACTGTAGATGCCACAGTAGCGGCAGGGCCATGATGCTCTCCGACTGTTGATATCACAGTAGCGGCTGGGCCATGACGCTCACCGACTGTTGATGCCACAGTAGCGGTGGGGCCATGACACTCACCGACTATTGATGCCACAGTAGCGGCGGGGCCACAGACACTCACCGACTGTTGA
Organism: Rana muscosa; assembly: GCA_029206835.1. Classification (NCBI taxonomy): domain Eukaryota; kingdom Metazoa; phylum Chordata; class Amphibia; order Anura; family Ranidae; genus Rana; species Rana muscosa. Next base: position 171,803,603 of record CM055117.1, on the reverse strand, counting down.
TGCCACAGTAGCGGCAGGGCCATGACGCTCCCCGACTGTTGATGCCACAGTAGCGGCAGGGTCATGATGCTCTCCGACTGTTGATATCACAGTAGCGGCTGGGCCATGACGCTCCCCGACTGATGATGCCACAGTAGCGGCGGGGCCATTACGCTCCCCGACTGATGATGCCACAGTAGCGGCGGGGCCATGACGCTCCCCGACTGTTGATGCCACAGTAGCGGCGGGGCCACAGACGCTCACCGACTGTTGATGCCACAGTAGCGGCGGGGCCACAGACGCTCACCAACTGATGATGCCACAGTAGCGGTGGGGCCATGACGCTCACCAACTGATGATGCCACAGTAGCGGCGGGGCCATGACGCTCACCGACTGATGATGCCACAGTAGCGGTGGGGCCACAGACGCTCCCTGACTGTTGATGCCACAGTAGTGGCGGGGCCACAGACGCTCCCCGACTGTTGATGCCACAGTAGCGGCGGGGCCATGACGCTCCCCGACTGTTGATGCCACAGTAGCGGCGGGGCCATGACGCTCCCAGACTGAGGATGCCACAGTAGCGGCGGGGCCATGACGCTCCCCGACTGTTGATGCCACAGTAGCGGTGGGGCCATGACGCTCCCGACTGTTGATGCCACAGTAGTGGCGGGGCCATGACGCTCCCCGACTGTTGATGCCACAGTAGCGGCGGGGCCATGATGCTCCCCGACTGTTGATGCCACAGTAGCGGCGGGGCCATGACGCCCCCGACTGTTGATGCCACAGTAGCGGCGGGGCCACAGACGCTCACTGACTGATGATGCCACAGTAGTGGCGGGGCCATGACGCTCCCCGACTGTTGATGCCACAGTAGCGGCGGGGCCACAGACGCTTACCGACTGATGATGCCACAGTAGCGGCGGGGCCATGACGCTCCCCGACTGTTGATGCCACAGTAGCGGCGGGGCCATGACGCTCCCCGACTGTTGATGCCACAGTAGCTGTGGGCCATGACGCTCCCCGACTGTTGATGCCACAGTAGCAGCGTGGCCATGACGCTCCCCGACTGTTGATGCCACAGTTGCAGCGAGGCCATGACGCTCCCCGACTGTTGATGCCACAGTAGCGGCGGGGCCATGACGCTCCCCGACTGATGATGCCACAGTAGCGGCGGGGCCATGATGCTCCCCGACTGTTGATGCCACAGTAGCGGCGGGGCCATGACGCCCCCGACTGTTGATGCCACAGTAGCGGCGGGGCCACAGACGCTCACTGACTGATGATGCCACAGTAGTGGCGGGGCCATGACGCTCCCCGACTGTTGATGCCACAGTAGCGGCGGGGCCACAGACGCTTACCGACTGATGATGCCACAGTAGCGGCGGGGCCATGAGGCTCCCCGACTGTTGATGCCACAGTAGCGGCGGGGCCATGACGCTCCCCGACTGTTGATGCCACAGTAGCTGTGGGCCATGACGCTCCCCGACTGTTGATGCCACAGTAGCAGCGTGGCCATGACGCTCCCCGACTGTTGATGCCACAGTTGCAGCGAGGCCATGACGCTCCCCGACTGTTGATGCCACAGTAGCGGCGGGGCCATGACGCTCCCCGACTGATGATGCCACAGTAGCGGCGGGGCCATGACGCTCCCTGACTGTTGATGCCACAGTAGCGGCGGGGCCATGATGCTCCCCGACTGTTGATGCCACAGTAGCGGCGGGGCCATGACGCCCCCGACTGTTGATGCCACAGTAGCGGCGGGGCCACAGACGCTCACTGACTGATGATGCCACAGTAGTGACGGGGCCATGACGCTCCCCGACTGTTGATGCCACAGTAGCGGCGGGGCCACAGACGCTTACCGACTGATGATGCCACAGTAGCGGCGGGGCCATGACGCTCCCCGACTGTTGATGCCGTAGTAGCGGCGGGGCCATGGCGCTCCCCGACTGTTGATGCCACAGTAGCGGCGGGGCCATGGCGCTCCCTGACTGTTGATGCCACAGTAGCGGCGGGGCCATGACGCTCCCCGACTGTTGATGCCACAGTTGCAGCGAGGCCATGACGCTCCCCGACTGTTGATGCCACAGTAGCGGCGGGGCCATGACGCTCCCCGACTGATGATGCCACAGTAGCGGCGGGGCCATGACGCTCCCTGACTGTTGATGCCACAGTAGCGGTGGGGCCATGACGCTCCCCGACTGTTGATGCCACAGTAGCAGCGGGGCCACAGACGCTCACCGACTGATGATGCCACAGTAGCGGCGGGGCAATGACGCTCACCGACTGTTGATGCCACAGTAGCGGCGGGGCCATGACGCTCACGACTGTTGATGCCACAGTAGCGGCGGGGCCATGACGCTCCCCGACTGTTGATGCCACAGTAGCGGCGGGGCCATGATGCTCCACGACTGTTGATGCCACAGTAGCGGTGGGGCCATGACGCTTCCCGACTGTTGATGCCACAGTAGCGGCGGGGCCATGACGCTCCCCGACTGTTGATGCCACAGTAGCGGCGGGGCCACAAACGCTCCCCGACTGTTGATGCCACAGTAGCGGCGGGGCCACAGACGCTCCCCGACTGTTGATGCCACAGTAGCGGCGGGGCCATGACGCTCCCCGACTGTTGATGCCACAGTAGCGGCGGGGCCATGACGCTCCCAGACTGAGGATGCCACAGTAGCGGCAGGGCCATGACGCTCCCCGACTGATGATGCCACAGTAGCGGCGGGGCCATGACGCTCCCCAACTGATGATGCCACAGTAGCGGCGGGGCCATGACGCTCCCCGACTGTTGATGCCACAGTAGCGGCGGGGCCACAGACGCTCACCGACTGTTGATGCCACAGTAGCGGTGGGGCCATGACGCTCCCCAACTGATGATGCCACAGTAGCGGCGGGGCCATGACGCTCCCCGACTGTTGATGCCACAGTTGCAGCGAGGCCATGACGCTCCCCGACTGTTGATGCCACAGTAGCGGCGGGGCCATGACGCTCCCCGACTGATGATGCACCAGTAGCGGTGGGGCCATGACGCTCCCTGACTGTTGATGCCACAGTAGCGGTGGGGCCATGACGCTCCCCGACTGTTGATGCCACAGTAGCAGCGGGGCCACAGACGCTCACCGACTGATGATGCCACAGTAGCGGCGGGGCCATGACGCTCACCGACTGTTGATGCCACAGTAGCGACGGGGCCATGACGCTCACGACTGTTGATGCCACAGTAGCGGCGGGGCCATGACGCTCCCAGACTGAGGATGCCACAGTAGCGGCGGGGCCATGACGCTCCCCGACTGTTGATGCCACAGTAGCGGTGGGGCCATGACGCTCCCGACTGTTGATGCCACAGTAGCGGCGGGGCCATGACGCTCCCCGACTGTTGATGCCACAGTAGCGGCGGGGCCATGATGCTACCCGACTGTTGATGCCACAGTAGCGGCGGGGCCATGATGCTCCCCGACTGTTGATGCCACAGTAGCGGCGGGGCCATGACGCCCCCGACTGTTGATGCCACAGTAGCGGCGGGGCCAGGACGCTCCCCGACTGTTGATGCCACATTAGCGGCGGGGCCATGATGCTCCCCGACTGTTGATACCACAGTAGCGGCGGGGCCATGACGCCCCCGACTGTTGATGCCACAGTAGCGGCGGGGCCACAGACGCTCACTGACTGATGATGCCACCGTAGTGGCAGGGCCATGACGCTCCCCGACTATTGATGCCACAGTAGCGGCGGGGCCACAGACGCTTACCGACTGATGATGCCACAGTAGCGGCGGGGCCATGACGCTCCCCGACAGTTGATGCCACAGTAGCGGCAGGGCCATGGCGCTCCCCGACTGTTGATGCCACAGTAGCGGCGGGGCCATGACGCTCCCCGACTGTTGATGCCACAGTTGCAGCGAGGCCATGACGCTCCCCGACTGTTGATGCCACAGTAGCGGCGGGGCCATGACGCTCCCCGACTGATGATGCACCAGTAGCGGTGGGGCCATGACGCTCCCTGACTGTTGATGCCACAGTAGCGGTGGGGCCATGACGCTCCCCGACTGTTGATGCCACAGTAGCAGCGGGGCCACAGACGCTCACCGACTGATGATGCCACAGTAGCGGCGAGGCCATGACGCTCACCGACTGTTGATGCCACAGTAGCGACGGGGCCATGACGCTCACGACTGTTGATGCCACAGTAGCGGCGGGGCCATGACGCTCCCAGACTGAGGATGCCACAGTAGCGGCGGGGCCATGACGCTCCCCGACTGTTGATGCCACAGTAGCGGTGGGGCCATGACGCTCCCGACTGTTGATGCCACAGTAGCGGCGGGGCCATGACGCTCCCCGACTGTTGATGCCACAGTAGCGGCGGGGCCATGATGCTCCCCGACTGTTGATGCCACAGTAGCGGCGGGGCCATGATGCTCCCCGACTGTTGATGCCACAGTAGCGGCGGGGCCATGACGCCCCCGACTGTTGATGCCACAGTAGCGGCAGGGCCATGACGCTCCCCGACTGTTGATGCCACATTAGCGGCGGGGCCATGATGCTCCCCGACTGTTGATGCCACAGTAGCGGCGGGGCCATGACGCCCCCGACTGTTGATGCCACAGTAGCGGCGGGGCCACAGACGCTCACTGACTGATGATGCCACAGTAGTGGCAGGGCCATGACGCTCCCCGACTATTGATGCCACAGTAGCGGCGGGGCCACAGACGCTTACCGACTGATGATGCCACAGTAGCGGCGGGGCCATGACGCTCCCCGACTGTTGATGCCACAGTAGCGGCAGGGCCATGGCGCTCCCCGACTGTTGATGCCACAGTAGCGGCGGGGCCATGACGCTCCCCGACTGTTGATGCCACAGTTGCAGCGAGGCCATGACGCTCCCCGACTGTTGATGCCACAGTAGCGGCGGGGCCATGACGCTCCCCGACTGATGATGCACCAGTAGCGGTGGGGCCATGACGCTCCCTGACTGTTGATGCCACAGTAGCGGTGGGGCCATGACGCTCCCCGACTGTTGATGCCACAGTAGCAGCGGGGCCACAGACGCTCACCGACTGATGATGCCACAGTAGCGGCGGGGCCATGACGCTCACCGACTGTTGATGCCACAGTAGCGACGGGGCCATGACGCTCACGACTGTTGATGCCACAGTAGCGGCGGGGCCATGACGCTCCCCGACTGTTGATGCCACAGTAGCGGCGGGGCCATGATGCTCCACGACTGTTGATGCCACAGTAGCGGCGGGGCCATGAGGCTCCCCAACTGTTGAGGCCACAGTAGCGGCGGGGCCATGGCGCTCCCCGACTGTTGATGCCACAGTAGCGGTGGGGCCATGGCGCTCCCCGACTGTTAATGCCACAGTAGCGGCGGGGCCATGACGCTCCCCGACTGTTGATGCCACAGTAGCGGCGGGGCCATGACGCCCCCGACTGTTGATGCCACAGTAGCGGCGGGGCCACAGACGCTCACTGACTGATGATGCCACAGTAGTGGCGGGGCCATGACGCTCCCCGACTGTTCATGCCACAGTAGCGGCGGGGCCAGGATGCTCCCCGACTGTTGATGCCACAGTAGCGGCGGGGCTACAGACGCTTTCCGACTGTTGATGCCACAGTAGCGGCGGGGCCATGACGCTCCCGACTGATGATGCCACAGTAGCGGCGGGGCCATGACGCTCACCGACTGTTGATGCCACAGTAGCGGTGGGGCCATGACGCTTCCCGACTGTTGATGCCACAGTAGCGGCGGGGCCATGACGCTCCCCGACTGTTGATGCCACAGTAGCGGCGGGGCCACAGACGCTCCCCGACTGTTGATGCCACAGTAGCGGCGGGGCCACAGACGCTCCCCGACTGTTGATGCCACAGTAGTGGCGGGGCCATGACGCTCCCCGACTGTTGATGCCACAGTAGCGGCGGGGCCATGACGCTCCCAGACTGAGGATGCCACAGTAGCGGCGGGGCCATGACGCTCCCCGACTGATGATGCCACAGTAGCGGCGGGGCCATGACGCTCCCCGACTGATGATGCCACAGTAGCGGCGGGGCCATGACGCTCCCCGACTGTTGATGCCACAGTAGCGGCGGGGCCACAGACGCTCACCGACTGTTGATGCCACAGTAGCGGCGGGGCCACAGACGCTCACCAACTGATGATGCCACAGTAGCGGTGGGGCCATGACGCTCACCAACTGATGATGCCACAGTAGCGGCGGGGCCATGACGCTCACCGACTGATGATGCCACAGTAGCGGCGGGGCCACAGACGCTCCCCGACTGTTGATGCCACAGTAGTGGCGGGGCCACAGACGCTCCCCGACTGTTGATGCCACAGTAGCGGCGGGGCCATGACGCTCCCCGACTGTTGATGCCACAGTAGCGGCGGGGCCATGACGCTCCCCGACTGTTGATGCCACAGTAGCAGCGGGGCCACAGACGCTCACCGACTGATGATGCCACAGTAGCGGCGAGGCCATGACGCTCACCGACTGTTGATGCCACAGTAGCGACGGGGCCATGACGCTCACGACTGTTGATGCCACAGTAGCGGCGGGGCCATGACGCTCCCAGACTGAGGATGCCACAGTAGCGGCGGGGCCATGACGCTCCCCGACTGTTGATGCCACAGTAGCGGTGGGGCCATGACGCTCCCGACTGTTGATGCCACAGTAGCGGCGGGGCCATGACGCTCCCCGACTGTTGATGCCACAGTAGCGGCGGGGCCATGATGCTCCCCGACTGTTGATGCCACAGTAGCGGCGGGGCCATGATGCTCCCCGACTGTTGATGCCACAGTAGCGGCGGGGCCATGACGCCCCCGACTGTTGATGCCACAGTAGCGGCAGGGCCATGACGCTCCCCGACTGTTGATGCCACATTAGCGGCGGGGCCATGATGCTCCCCGACTGTTGATGCCACAGTAGCGGCGGGGCCATGACGCCCCCGACTGTTGATGCCACAGTAGCGGCGGGGCCACAGACGCTCACTGACTGATGATGCCACAGTAGTGGCAGGGCCATGACGCTCCCCGACTATTGATGCCACAGTAGCGGCGGGGCCACAGACGCTTACCGACTGATGATGCCACAGTAGCGGCGGGGCCATGACGCTCCCCGACTGTTGATGCCACAGTAGCGGCAGGGCCATGGCGCTCCCCGACTGTTGATGCCACAGTAGCGGCGGGGCCATGACGCTCCCCGACTGTTGATGCCACAGTTGCAGCGAGGCCATGACGCTCCCCGACTGTTGATGCCACAGTAGCGGCGGGGCCATGACGCTCCCCGACTGATGATGCACCAGTAGCGGTGGGGCCATGACGCTCCCTGACTGTTGATGCCACAGTAGCGGTGGGGCCATGACGCTCCCCGACTGTTGATGCCACAGTAGCAGCGGGGCCACAGACGCTCACCGACTGATGATGCCACAGTAGCGGCGGGGCCATGACGCTCACCGACTGTTGATGCCACAGTAGCGACGGGGCCATGACGCTCACGACTGTTGATGCCACAGTAGCGGCGGGGCCATGACGCTCCCCGACTGTTGATGCCACAGTAGCGGCGGGGCCATGATGCTCCACGACTGTTGATGCCACAGTAGCGGCGGGGCCATGAGGCTCCCCAACTGTTGAGGCCACAGTAGCGGCGGGGCCATGGCGCTCCCCGACTGTTGATGCCACAGTAGCGGTGGGGCCATGGCGCTCCCCGACTGTTAATGCCACAGTAGCGGCGGGGCCATGACGCTCCCCGACTGTTGATGCCACAGTAGCGGCGGGGCCATGACGCCCCCGACTGTTGATGCCACAGTAGCGGCGGGGCCACAGACGCTCACTGACTGATGATGCCACAGTAGTGGCGGGGCCATGACGCTCCCCGACTGTTCATGCCACAGTAGCGGCGGGGCCAGGATGCTCCCCGACTGTTGATGCCACAGTAGCGGCGGGGCTACAGACGCTTTCCGACTGTTGATGCCACAGTAGCGGCGGGGCCATGACGCTCCCGACTGATGATGCCACAGTAGCGGCGGGGCCATGACGCTCACCGACTGTTGATGCCACAGTAGCGGTGGGGCCATGACGCTTCCCGACTGTTGATGCCACAGTAGCGGCGGGGCCATGACGCTCCCCGACTGTTGATGCCACAGTAGCGGCGGGGCCACAGACGCTCCCCGACTGTTGATGCCACAGTAGCGGCGGGGCCACAGACGCTCCCCGACTGTTGATGCCACAGTAGTGGCGGGGCCATGACGCTCCCCGACTGTTGATGCCACAGTAGCGGCGGGGCCATGACGCTCCCAGACTGAGGATGCCACAGTAGCGGCGGGGCCATGACGCTCCCCGACTGATGATGCCACAGTAGCGGCGGGGCCATGACGCTCCCCGACTGATGATGCCACAGTAGCGGCGGGGCCATGACGCTCCCCGACTGTTGATGCCACAGTAGCGGCGGGGCCACAGACGCTCACCGACTGTTGATGCCACAGTAGCGGCGGGGCCACAGACGCTCACCAACTGATGATGCCACAGTAGCGGTGGGGCCATGACGCTCACCAACTGATGATGCCACAGTAGCGGCGGGGCCATGACGCTCACCGACTGATGATGCCACAGTAGCGGCGGGGCCACAGACGCTCCCCGACTGTTGATGCCACAGTAGTGGCGGGGCCACAGACGCTCCCCGACTGTTGATGCCACAGTAGCGGCGGGGCCATGACGCTCCCCGACTGTTGATGCCACAGTAGCGGCGGGGCCATGACGCTCCCCGACTGTTGATGCCACAGTAGCGGCGGGGCCATGACGCTCCCAGACTGAGGATGCCACAGTAGCGGCGGGGCCATGACGCTCCCCGACTGTTGATGCCACAGTAGCGGTGGGGCCATGACGCTCCCGACTGTTGATGCCACAGTAGCGGCGGGGCCATGACGCTCCCCGACTGTTGATGCCACAGTAGCGGCGGGGCCATGATGCTCCCCGACTGTTGATGCCACAGTAGCGGCGGGGCCATGACGCCCCCGACTGTTGATGCCACAGTAGCGGCGGGGCCATGACGCTCCCCGACTGTTGATGCCACAGTAGCGGCGGGGCCATGATGCTCCCCGACTGTTCATGCCACAGTAGCGGCGGGGCCAGGATGCTCCCCGACTGTTGATGCCACAGTAGCGGCGGGGCTACAGACGCTTTCCGACTGTTGATGCCACAGTAGCGGCGGGGCCATGATGCTCCCGACTGATGATGCCACAGTAGCGGCGGGGCCATGACGCTCACCGACTGTTGATGCCACAGTAGCGGTGGGGCCATGACGCTTCCCGACTGTTGATGCCACAGTAGCGGCGGGGCCACAGACGCTCCCCGACTGTTGATGCCACAGTAGCGGCGGGGCCATGACGCTCCCCGACTGTTGATGCCACAGTAGCGGCGGGGCCACAGACGCTCCCCGACTGTTGATGCCACAGTAGCGGCTGGGCCATGACGCTCCCCGACTGTTGATGCCACAGTAGCGGCGGGGCCACAGACGCTCACTGACTGATGATGCCACAGTAGTGGCGGGGCCATGACGCTCCCCGACTGTTGATGCCACAGTAGCAGCGGGGCCACAGACGCTTACCGACTGATGATGCCACAGTAGCGGCGGGGCCATGACGCTCCCCGACTGTTGATGCCACAGTAGCGGCAGGGCCATGGCGCTCCCCGACTGTTGATGCCACAGTAGCGGCAGGGCCATGACGCTCCCCGACTGTTGATGCCACAGTTGCAGCGAGGCCATGACGCTCCCCGACTGTTGATGCCACAGTAGCGGCGGGGCCATGACGCTCCCCGACTGATGATGCACCAGTAGCGGCGGGGCCATGACGCTCCCTGACTGTTGATGCCACAGTAGCGGTGGGGCCATGACGCTCCCCGACTGTTGATGCCACAGTAGCAGCGGGGCCACAGACGCTCACCGACTGATGATGCCACAGTAGCGGCGGGGCCATGACGCTCACCGACTGTTGATGCCACAGTAGCGGCGGGGCCATGACGCTCACGACTGTTGATGCCACAGTAGCGGCGGGGCCATGACGCTCCCCGACTGTTGATGCCACAGTAGCGGCGGGGCCATGATGCTCCACGACTGTTGATGCCACAGTAGCGGCGGGGCCATGAGGCTCCCCAACTGTTGAGGCCACAGTAGCGGCGGGGCCATGGCGCTCCCCGACTGTTGATGCCACAGTAGCGGTGGGGCCATGGCGCTCCCCGACTGTTAATGCCACAGTAGCGGCGGGGCCATGACGCTCCCCGACTGTTGATGCCACAGTAGCGGCGGGGCCATGACGCCCCCGACTGTTGATGCCACAGTAGCGGCGGGGCCACAGACGCTCACTGACTGATGATGCCACAGTAGTGGCGGGGCCATGACGCTCCCCGACTGTTGATGCCACAGTAGCGGCGGGCCACAGACGCTCACTGACTGATGATGCCACAGTAGTGGCGGGGCCATGACGCTCCCCGACTGTTGATGCCACAGTTGCAGCGAGGCCATGACGCTCCCCGACTGTTGATGCCACAGTAGCGGCGGGGCCATGACGCTCCCCGACTGATGATGCCACAGTAGCGGCGGGGCCATGACGCTCCCCGACTGATGATGCCACAGTAGCGGCGGGGCCATGACGCTCCCTGACTGTTGATGCCACAGTAGCGGCGGGGCCATGATGCTCCCCGACTGTTGATGCCACAGTAGCGGCGGGGCCATGACGCCCCCGACTGTTGATGCCACAGTAGCGGCGGGGCCATGACGCTCACCGACTGATGATGCCACAGTAGCGGCGGGGCCACAGACGCTCCCCGACTGTTGATGCCACAGTAGTGGCGGGGCCACAGACGCTCCCCGACTGTTGATGCCACAGTAGCGGCGGGGCCATGACGCTCCCCGACTGTTGATGCCACAGTAGCGGCGGGGCCATGACGCTCCCAGACTGAGGATGCCACAGTAGCGGCGGGGCCATGACGCTCCCCGACTGTTGATACCACAGTAGCGGTGGGGCCATGACGCTCCCGACTGTTGATGCCACAGTAGCGGCGGGGCCATGACGCTCCCCGACTGTTGATGCCACAGTAGCGGCGGGGCCATGATGCTCCACGACTGTTGATGCCACAGTAGCGGTGGGGCCATGACGCTTCCCGACTGTTGATGCCACAGTAGCGGCGGGGCCATGACGCTCCCCGACTGTTGATGCACCAGTAGCGGTGGGGCCATGACGCTCCCTGACTGTTGATGCCACAGTAGCGGTGGGGCCATGACGCTCCCCGACTGTTGATGCCACAGTAGCAGCGGGGCCACAGACGCTCACCGACTGATGATGCCACAGTAGCGGCGGGGCCATGACGCTCACCGACTGTTGATGCCACAGTAGCGGCGGGGCCATGACGCTCACGACTGTTGATGCCACAGTAGCGGCGGGGCCATGACGCTCCCCGACTGTTGATGCCACAGTAGCGGCGGGGCCATGATGCTCCACGACTGTTGATGCCACAGTAGCGGCGGGGCCATGAGGCTCCCCAACTGTTGAGGCCACAGTAGCGGCAGGGCCATGGCGCTCCCCGACTGTTGATGCCACAGTAGCGGTGGGGCCATGGCGCTCCCCGACTGTTAATGCCACAGTAGCGGCGGGGCCATGACGCTCCCCGACTGTTGATGCCACAGTAGCGGCGGGGCCATGACGCCCCCGACTGTTGATGCCACAGTAGCGGCGGGACCACAGACGCTCACTGACTGATGATGCCACAGTAGTGGCGGGGCCATGACGCTCCCCGACTGTTCATGCCACAGTAGCGGCGGGGCCAGGATGCTCCCCGACTGTTGATGCCACAGTAGCGGCGGGGCTACAGACGCTTTCCGACTGTTGATGCCACAGTAGCGGCGGGGCCATGATGCTCCCGACTGATGATGCCACAGTAGCGGCGGGGCCATGACGCTCACCGACTGTTGATGCCACAGTAGCGGTGGGGCCATGACGCTTCCCGACTGTTGATGCCACAGTAGCGGCGGGGCCATGACGCTCCCCGACTGTTGATGCCACAGTAGCGGCGGGGCCACAGACGCTCCCCGACTGTTGATGCCACAGTAGCGGCGGGGCCACAGACGCTCCCCGACTGTTGATGCCACAGTAGCGGCGGGGCCATGACGCTCCCCGACTGTTGATGCCACAGTAGCGGCGGGGCCATGACGCTCCCAGACTGAGGATGCCACAGTAGCGGCGGGGCCATGACGCTCCCCGACTGATGATGCCACAGTAGCGGCGGGGCCATGACGCTCCCCGACTGATGATGCCACAGTAGCGGCGGGGCCATGACGCTCCCCGACTGTTGATGCCACAGTAGCGGCGGGGCCACAGACGCTCACCGACTGATGATGCCACAGTAGCGGCGGGGCCATGACGCTCACCGACTGTTGATGCCACAGTAGCGGCGGGGCCATGACGCTCACGACTGTTGATGCCATAGTAGCGGCGGGGCCATGACGCTCCCCGACTGTTGATGCCACAGTAGCGGCGGGGCCATGATGCTCCACGACTGTTGATGCCACAGTAGCGGCGGGGCCATGAGGCTCCCCAACTGTTGAGGCCACAGTAGCGGCGGGGCCATGGCGCTCCCCGACTGTTGATGCCACAGTAGCGGTGGGGCCATGGCGCTCCCCGACTGTTAATGCCACAGTAGCGGCGGGGCCATGACGCTCCCCGACTGTTGATGCCACAGTAGCGGCGGGGCCATGACGCCCCCGACTGTTGATGCCACAGTAGCGGCGGGGCCACAGACGCTCACTGACTGATGATGCCACAGTAGTGGCGGGGCCATGACGCTCCCCGACTGTTCATGCCACAGTAGCGGCGGGGCCAGGATGCTCCCCGACTGTTGATGCCACAGTAGCGGCGGGGCTACAGACGCTTTCCGACTGTTGATGCCACAGTAGCGGCGGGGCCATGATGCTCCCGACTGATGATGCCACAGTAGCGGCGGGGCCATGACGCTCACCGACTGTTGATGCCACAGTAGCGGTGGGGCCATGACGCTTCCCGACTGTTGATGCCACAGTAGCGGCGGGGCCATGACGCTCCCCGACTGTTGATGCCACAGTAGCGGCGGGGCCACAGACGCTCCCCGACTGTTGATGCCACAGTAGCGGCGGGGCCACAGACGCTCCCCGACTGTTGATGCCACAGTAGCGGCGGGGCCATGATGCTCCCCGACTGTTGATGCCACAGTAGCGGCGGGGCCATGACGCTCCCAGACTGATGATGCCACAGTAGCGGCGGGGCCATGACGCTCCCCGACTGATGATGCCACAGTAGCGGCGGGGCCATGACGCTCCCCGACTGTTGATGCCACAGTAGCGGCGGGGCCACAGACGCTCACCGACTGTTGATGCCACAGTAGCGGCGGGGCCACAGACGCTCACCAACTGATGATGCCACAGTAGCGGCGGGGCCATGACGCTCACCGACTGATGATGCCACAGTAGCGGCGGGGCCATGACGCTCACCGACTGATGATGCCACAGTAGCGGCGGGGCCACAGACGCTCCCCGACTGTTGATGCCACAGTAGTGGCGGGGCCACAGACGCTCCCCGACTGTTGATGCCACAGTAGCGGCGGGGCCATGACGCTCCCCGACTGTTGATGCCACAGTAGCGGCGGGGCCATGACGCTCCCAGACTGAGGATGCCACAGTAGCGGCGGGGCCATGACGCTCCACGACTGTTGATGCCACAGTAGCGGTGGGGCCATGACGCTTCCCGACTGTTGATGCCACAGTAGCGGCGGGGCCATGACGCTCCCCGACTGTTGATGCACCAGTAGCGGTGGGGCCATGACGCTCCCTGACTGTTGATGCCACAGTAGCGGTGGGGCCATGACGCTCCCCGACTGTTGATGCCACAGTAGCAGCGGGGCCACAGACGCTCACCGACTGATGATGCCACAGTAGCGGCGGGGCCATGACGCTCACCGACTGTTGATGCCACAGTAGCGGTGGGGCCATGACGCTCACGACTGTTGATGCCACAGTAGCGGCGGGGCCATGACGCTCCCCGACTGTTGATGCCACAGTAGCGGCGGGGCCATGATGCTCCACGACTGTTGATGCCACAGTAGCGGCGGGGCCATGAGGCTCCCCAACTGTTGATGCCACAGTAGCGGCGGGGCCATGACGCCCCCGACTGTTGATGCCACAGTAGCGGCGGGACCACAGACGCTCACTGACTGATGATGCCACAGTAGTGGCGGGGCCATGACGCTCCCCGACTGTTCATGCCACAGTAGCGGCGGGGCCAGGATGCTCCCCGACTGTTGATGCCACAGTAGCGGCGGGGCTACAGACGCTTTCCGACTGATGATGCCACAGTAGCGGCGGGGCCATGACGCTCACCGACTGTTGATGCCACAGTAGCGGCGGGGCCATGACGCTCACGACTGTTGATGCCATAGTAGCGGCGGGGCCATGACGCTCCCCGACTGTTGATGCCACAGTAGCGGCGGGGCCATGACGCTCCCCGACTGATGATGCCACAGTAGCGGCGGGGCCATGACGCTCCCCGACTGTTGATGCCACAGTAGCGGCAGGGCCACAGACGCTCACCGACTGATGATGCCACAGTAGCGGCGGGGCCATGACGCTCACCGACTGTTGATGCCACAGTAGCGGCGGGGCCATGACGCTCACGACTGTTGATGCCATAGTAGCGGCGGGGCCATGACGCTCCCCGACTGTTGATGCCACAGTAGCGGCGGGGCCATGATGCTCCACGACTGTTGATGCCACAGTAGTGGCGGGGCCATGAGGCTCCCCAACTGTTGAGGCCACAGTAGCGGCGGGGCCATGGCGCTCCCCGACTGTTGATGCCACAGTAGCGGTGGGGCCATGGCGCTCCCCGACTGTTAATGCCACAGTAGCGGCGGGGCCATGACGCTCCCCGACTGTTGATGCCACAGTAGCGGCGGGGCCATGACGCCCCCGACTGTTGATGCCACAGTAGCGGCGGGGCCACAGACGCTCACTGACTGATGATGCCACAGTAGTGGCGGGGCCATGACGCTCCCCGACTGTTCATGCCACAGTAGCGGCGGGGCCAGGATGCTCCCCGACTGTTGATGCCACAGTAGCGGCGGGGCTACAGACGCTTTCCGACTGTTGATGCCACAGTAGCGGCGGGGCCATGATGCTCCCGACTGATGATGCCACAGTAGCGGCGGGGCCATGACGCTCACCGACTGTTGATGCCACAGTAGCGGTGGGGCCATGACGCTTCCCGACTGTTGATGCCACAGTAGCGGCGGGGCCATGACGCTCCCCGACTGTTGATGCCACAGTAGCGGCGGGGCCACAGACGCTCCCCGACTGTTGATGCCACAGTAGCGGCGGGGCCACAGACGCTCCCCGACTGTTGATGCCACAGTAGCGGCGGGGCCATGATGCTCCCCGACTGTTGATGCCACAGTAGCGGCGGGGCCATGACGCTCCCAGACTGAGGATGCCACAGTAGCGGCGGGGCCATGACGCTCCCCGACTGATGATGCCACAGTAGCGGCGGGGCCATGACGCTCCCCGACTGATGATGCCACAGTAGCGGCGGGGCCATGACGCTCCCCGACTGTTGATGCCACAGTAGCGGCGGGGCCACAGACGCTCACCGACTGTTGATGCCACAGTAGCGGCGGGGCCACAGACGCTCACCAACTGATGATGCCACAGTAGCGGTGGGGCCATGACGCTCACCAACTGATGATGCCACAGTAGCGGCGGGGCCATGACGCTCACCGACTGATGATGCCACAGTAGCGGCGGGGCCACAGACGCTCCCCGACTGTTGATGCCACAGTAGTGGCGGGGCCACAGACGCTCCCCGACTGTTGATGCCACAGTAGCGGCGGGGCCATGACGCTCCCCGACTGTTGATGCCACAGTAGCGGCGGGGCCATGACGCTCCCAGACTGAGGATGCCACAGTAGCGGCGGGGCCATGACGCTCCCCGACTGTTGATGCCACAGTAGCGGTGGGGCCATGACGCTCCCGACTGTTGATGCCACAGTAGCGGCGGGGCCATGACGCTCCCCGACTGTTGATGCCACAGTAGCGGCGGGGCCATGATGCTCCCCGACTGTTGATGCCACAGTAGCGGCGGGGCCATGACGCCCCCGACTGTTGATGCCACAGTAGCGGCAGGGCCATGACGCTCCCCGACTGTTGATGCCACAGTAGCGGCGGGGCCATGATGCTCCCCGACTGTTGATGCCACAGTAGCGGCGGGGCCATGACGCCCCCGACTGTTGATGCCACAGTAGCGGCGGGGCCACAGACGCTCACTGACTGATGATGCCACAGTAGTGGCGGGGCCAGGACGCTCCCCGACTGTTGATGCCACAGTAGCGGCGGGGCCACAGACGCTTACCGACTGATGATGCCACAGTAGCGGCGGGGCCATGGCGCTCCCCGACTGTTGATGCCACAGTAGCGGCAGGGCCATGGCGCTCCCCGACTGTTGATGCCACAGTAGCGGCGGGGCCATGACGCTCCACGACTGTTGATGCCACAGTTGCAGCGAGGCCATGACGCTCCCCGACTGTTGATGCCACAGTAGCGGCGGGGCCATGACGCTCCCCGACTGATGATGCACCAGTAGCGGCGGGGCCATGACGCTCCCTGACTGTTGATGCCACAGTAGCGGTGGGGCCATGACGCTCCCCGACTGTTGATGCCACAGTAGCAGCGGGGCCACAGACGCTCACCGACTGATGATGCCACAGTAGCGGCGGGGCCATGACGCTCACCGACTGTTGATGCCACAGTAGCGGCGGGGCCATGACGCTCACGACTGTTGATGCCACAGTAGCGGCGGGGCCATGACGCTCCCCGACTGTTGATGCCACAGTAGCGGCGGGGCCATGATGCTCCACGACTGTTGATGCCACAGTAGCGGCGGGGCCATGAGGCTCCCCAACTGTTGAGGCCACAGTAGCGGCGGGGCCATGGCGCTCCCCGACTGTTGATGCCACAGTAGCGGTGGGGCCATGGCGCTCCCCGACTGTTAATGCCACAGTAGCGGCGGGGCCATGACGCCCCCGACTGTTGATGCCACAGTAGCGGCGGGGCCGCAGACGCTCACTGACTGATGATGCCACAGTAGTGGCGGGGCCATGACGCTCCCCGACTGTTGATGCCACAGTAGCGGCGGGCCACAGACTCTTACCGACTAGGGATGAGCTTCGTGTTCGAGTCGAACATACGTTCGACTCGAACATTGGCTGTTCGATCGTTCGACGAAGATCGAACGATTTGGGCCGTTCGCGCCAAATTCGAGTGACGCGAACGGCCCACAATGCACTACGCCATCGCAGTGTCATCCAGGCGCTGTGATTGGCCAAGCATGCACTGTGACCCCGCATGCTTGGCCAATCACAGCGCCGGCAGCGAGGAGAGCAATGATTGGCCACAGGCAGGATGCCTGTGGCCAATTATTGCTGAGGGTGTTTAGTACACGCCCCACACTATAAAAGGCCGCCAGCACGGCGGCCTAGTGTAGTGTGTTCCGGAGCAGGGATAGAGTAGCATAGGCAGGGACAGTGACTGTTATTTCTTTCTTGCTTAACCTGGATTCCTTTAGTTTAGGGAAAGAGAAGGATAGGTAGGGAGAGTGTCAGTGTGTTTTGTGCTTCTGCTATAGTGTGCTTAAAAAAAAACATTTATTCTAGGGACAGAAAACTCTAGGTAGGGACAGTGTCAGTTTCTTTCACTCTGCAAGTCCTTGTTTCCAGGGACCTGGAAGGACAGTGAGTGAATTGTCCTTTTGCTATATTGTGATTAAAAAAAACATTTATTCTAGGGACAGAAAACTCTAGGTAGGGACAGTGTCAGTTTCTTTCACTCTGCAAGTCCTTGTTTCCAGGGACCTGGAAGGACAGTGAGTGAATTGTCCTTTTGCTATATTGTGATTAAAAAAAACATTTATTCTAGGGACAGAAAACTCTAGGTAGGGACAGTGTCAGTTTCTTTCACTCTGCAAGTCCTTGTTTCCAGGGACCTGGAAGGACAGTGAGTGAATTGTCCTTTTGCTATATTGTGATTAAAAAAACATTTATTCTAGGGACAGAAAACTCTAGGTAGGGACAGTGTCAGTTTCTTTCACTCTGCAAGTCCTTGTTTCCAGGGACCTGGAAGGACAGTGAGTGAATTGTCCTTTTGCTATATTGTGATTAAAAAAAACATTTATTCTAGGGACAGAAAACTCTAGGTAGGGACAGTGTCAGTTTCTTTCACTCTGCAAGTCCTTGTTTCCAGGGACCTGGAAGGACAGTGAGTGAATTGTCCTTTTGCTATATTGTGATTAAAAAAAACATTTATTCTAGGGACAGAAAACTCTAGGTAGGGACAGTGTCAGTTTCTTTCACTCTGCAAGTCCTTGTTTCCAGGGACCTGGAAGGACAGTGAGTGAATTGTCCTTTTGCTATATTGTGATTAAAAAAAACATTTATTCTAGGGACAGAAAACTCTAGGTAGGGACAGTGTCAGTTTCTTTCACTCTGCAAGTCCTTGTTTCCAGGGACCTGGAAGGACAGTGAGTGAATTGTCCTTTTGCTATATTGTGATTAAAAAAAACATTTTTTTCTAGGGACAGAAAACTGTAGGTAGGGAGAGTATTTTTTTTCTTTCACTCTGCAAGTCCTTGTTTCCAGGGACCTGTAAGGACAGTGAGTTAATTGTCCTTGTGCTATATTGTGCTGAAAAAAACATTTATTCCAGGGACAGAAAACTCTAGGTAGGGACAGTGTCAGTTTCTTTCACTCTGCAAGTCCTTGTTTCCAGGGACCTGGAAGGACAGTGAGTGAATTGTCCTTTTGCTATATTGTGATTAAAAAAAACATTTATTCTAGGGACAGAAAACTCTAGGTAGGGACAGTGTCAGTTTCTTTCACTCTGCAAGTCCTTGTTTCCAGGGACCTGGAAGGACAGTGAGTGAATTGTCCTTTTGCTATATTGTGATTAAAAAAAACATTTATTCTAGGGACAGAAAACTCTAGGTAGGGACAGTGTCAGTTTCTTTCACTCTGCAAGTCCTTGTTTCCAGGGACCTGGAAGGACAGTGAGTGAATTGTCCTTTTGCTATATTGTGATTAAAAAAAACATTTATTCTAGGGACAGAAAACTCTAGGTAGGGACAGTGTCAGTTTCTTTCACTCTGCAAGTCCTTGTTTCCAGGGACCTGGAAGGACAGTGAGTGAATTGTCCTTTTGCTATATTGTGATTAAAAAAAACATTTTTTTCTAGGGACAGAAAACTGTAGGTAGGGAGAGTATTTTTTTTCTTTCACTCTGCAAGTCCTTGTTTCCAGGGACCTGTAAGGACAGTGAGTTAATTGTCCTTGTGCTATATTGTGCTGAAAAAAACATTTATTCCAGGGACAGAAAACTCTAGGTAGGGACAGTGTCAGTTTCTTTCACTCTGCAAGTCCTTGTTTCCAGGGACCTGGAAGGACAGTGAGTGAATTGTCCTTTTGCTATATTGTGATTAAAAAAAACATTTATTCTAGGGACAGAAAACTCTAGGTAGGGACAGTGTCAGTTTCTTTCACTCTGCAAGTCCTTGTTTCCAGGGACCTGGAAGGACAGTGAGTGAATTGTCCTTTTGCTATATTGTGATTAAAAAAAACATTTATTCTAGGGACAGAAAACTCTAGGTAGGGACAGTGTCAGTTTCTTTCACTCTGCAAGTCCTTGTTTCCAGGGACCTGGAAGGACAGTGAGTGAATTGTCCTTTTGCTATATTGTGATTAAAAAAAACATTTTTTTCTAGGGACAGAAAACTGTAGGTAGGGAGAGTATTTTTTTTCTTTCACTCTGCAAGTCCTTGTTTCCAGGGACCTGTAAGGACAGTGAGTTAATTGTCCTTGTGCTATATTGTGCTGAAAAAAACATTTATTCCAGGGACAGAAAACTCTAGGTAGGGACAGTGTCAGTTTCTTTCACTCTGCAAGTCCTTGTTTCCAGGGACCTGGAAGGACAGTGAGTGAATTGTCCTTTTGCTATATTGTGATTAAAAAAAACATTTATTCTAGGGACAGAAAACTCTAGGTAGGGACAGTGTCAGTTTCTTTCACTCTGCAAGTCCTTGTTTCCAGGGACCTGGAAGGACAGTGAGTGAATTGTCCTTTTGCTATATTGTGATTAAAAAAAACATTTATTCTAGGGACAGAAAACTCTAGGTAGGGACAGTGTCAGTTTCTTTCACTCTGCAAGTCCTTGTTTCCAGGGACCTGGAAGGACAGTGAGTGAATTGTCCTTTTGCTATATTGTGATTAAAAAAAACATTTTTTTCTAGGGACAGAAAACTGTAGGTAGGGAGAGTATTTTTTTTCTTTCACTCTGCAAGTCCTTGTTTCCAGGGACCTGTAAGGACAGTGAGTTAATTGTCCTTGTGCTATATTGTGCTGAAAAAAACATTTATTCCAGGGACAGAAAACTCTAGGTAGGGACAGTGTCAGTTTCTTTCACTCTGCAAGTCCTTGTTTCCAGGGACCTGGAAGGACAGTGAGTGAATTGTCCTTTTGCTATATTGTGATTAAAAAAAACATTTATTCTAGGGACAGAAAACTCTAGGTAGGGACAGTGTCAGTTTCTTTCACTCTGCAAGTCCTTGTTTCCAGGGACCTGGAAGGACAGTGAGTGAATTGTCCTTTTGCTATATTGTGATTAAAAAAAACATTTATTCTAGGGACAGAAAACTCTAGGTAGGGACAGTGTCAGTTTCTTTCACTCTGCAAGTCCTTGTTTCCAGGGACCTGGAAGGACAGTGAGTGAATTGTCCTTTTGCTATATTGTGATTAAAAAAAACATTTTTTTCTAGGGACAGAAAACTGTAGGTAGGGAGAGTATTTTTTTTCTTTCACTCTGCAAGTCCTTGTTTCCAGGGACCTGTAAGGACAGTGAGTTAATTGTCCTTGTGCTATATTGTGCTGAAAAAAACATTTATTCCAGGGACAGAAAACTCTAGGTAGGGACAGTGTCAGTTTCTTTCACTCTGCAAGTCCTTGTTTCCAGGGACCTGGAAGGACAGTGAGTGAATTGTCCTTTTGCTATATTGTGATTAAAAAAAACATTTTTTTCTAGGGACAGAAAACTGTAGGTAGGGAGAGTGTTTTTTTTCTTTCACTCTGCAAGTCCTTGTTTCCAGGGACCTGTAAGGACAGTGAGTTAATTTTCCTTGTGCTATATTGTGATTAAAAAAAACATTTTTTCTAGGGACAGAAAACTGTAGGTAGGGAGAGTGTTTTTTTTCTTTCACTCTGCAAGTCCTTGTTTCCAGGGACAGAGAAGGACACCTGAAGGTAGCCCTTATTGCTTTTTTCCCATCTCCCTGCAGGCCATCTATTAGAATGTCTGGAAGGCAAACAAGGAGAGGCAGACAGTCAGGAGGCAATAAAAGAGGGCAAGCAGGCTCTGTGTCTGGGGGCAACAGTGCTGGTCGTGGACGCGGTGCATTGTCATCAGCACATGGCCATGGGACACGCTTGTCCTTCTTTTCGGCAGCTGGACATGTTGAGCCACATCATGCCGAAGACTTGGTAGAGTGGATGACCAAGCCCTCCTCCTCCTCCTCATCCTCTCTCACCCAGGCTCAGGGTACTGGAAAAGCAGCTGCCAAAGCGTCGTCTTCCCTGGTATCAATGTCAGACAAATCATCAGTCACTCCTTCCCTAGACCCACCATGTCCTCCTCCTGAGGAGTCCCCCGAACTGTTTCAGCACAGTGTTGGGTACATGCTCCAGGAGGATGCCCAGCGTTTCGAAGGGTCTGATGATGAAACCCAGCTAGAGGAAGGCAGTAGCGTGAGAGCAGACAGAGGGGATGCTCAAGAAGGACACCAATCTGGCAGTCATGTTCCAGCAGCTGCAGCATACTGCCAGATTGGCTCCAGTGATGAGGAGGGAGGGGATGATGAGGTCAATGACTCCACGTGGGTGCCTAATAGGAGAGAGGAGGAGGAGGAGGATGAGGAGGAGGCACATCTCCAACGAGGCAGGATGCCCTTTGGTGGCCAGCGTAAGGGCAGTACACCGACGGAATCACACCGCAGAGCTCCGCCTGTGCAGGGCGCTGCCTCTGCCCGTCATTCAAAAAGTTCTTTGGTGTGGGCCTTTTTTGAGGCTAGTGCATCAGATCGCACAGCTGCTGTTTGCAACATATGTCTCAAGCGTATATCGCGTGGCCAAAACATCAGCCGCTTGGGTACCACATGCCTGACCAGACATATGTTGACCTGCCATGCAGCTCGTTGGCAAGCCTACCTCAAAGACCCACACCAAAGAACAAAGCGGACCTCTCCTTGCACCGCATCAGCTGGGATCTCCAACCCCACTATAACTTCAGTCCTCTCTGAAACATGCACTGAGAGGAATGAAGGTGTAGAATTAGGTGTGTCACAGCCAAGTACTTGCGCCCACTCTGCTAGCAGTACACCGACGTCCGATTCTAGCAGGCAAATTTCCCTGCCCCAGCTGCTGGACCGTCGAAAGAAGTTCACTCCCAGCCATCCACATGCCCAGCGGTTGAATGCTAGCTTGGCTAAATTGCTAGCGCTTCAACTGCTGCCTTTTCAGTTGGTAGACTCGGCCCCCTTCCGTGAGTTTGTGCAATGTGCGGTTCCTCAGTGGCAGGTTCCCAAACGCCACTTTTTCTCACGGAAGGCTATTCCGGCTCTCTACCGGCATGTGGAAGGCAATGTCTTGGCCTCGCTGGACAGGGCGGTCAGCGGTAAGGTGCATATTACCGCTGACTCATGGTCCAGCAGGCATGGACAGGGACGTTACCTTTCTTTCACGGCCCATTGGGTCACTCTTTTGGCAGCTGGGAAGGATTCAGGACAAGGTGCAGTAGTGTTGGAGGTTGTCCCACCGCCACGCCTCCAAAATGCTACTACTGGTTGTGACACACCTCTCTCCTCCACCCCCTCCTCTTCTTCTTCCTCCATGGCCTCTTCCTGTGGTTTGTCCTATGAACCAGCGGTGCTCCGTAGCCGTTCACGGGGCTACGCAAGTACGCAGGCAAAAAGATGCCATGCCGTGCTTGCGCTGGTGTGTTTGGGGGACAGAAGCCACACTGGGGCAGAGGTCCTGTCTGCTCTGCAGGGCCAGGCCGAGAGGTGGTTGACGCCACGCCAGCTTAAGCCAGGAATGGTGGTTTGCGACAATGGCACCAACCTCCTCTCCGCCCTCCGACAGGGACAACTGACCCATGTGCCCTGTGTGGCTCACGTCCTTAACCTGGTGGTGCAGCGGTTCTTGGGCAGGTACCCGGGCTTACAGGATGTCCTGAGGCAGGCCAGGAAAGTCTGTGTGCATTTCCGCAGATCTTATAATGCCAGTGCTCGCCTGGCTGAGCTGCAAAAGGAGTTGAACCTGCCCAAGAACCGCCTTATATGTGACATGCCCACCAGGTGGAACTCAACGTTGGCCATGCTGCAGCGGCTGCACACGCAGCAGAGGGCCATCAATGAGTACCTGTGCGACTACGGCACCAGGACAGGGTCAGGGGAGCTTGGTTTTTTTTCTCCACGCCAGTGGGGCATGATCAGGGATGCATGCACTGTCCTGGCACCATTTGAGGAGGCCACGAGGATGGTGAGCAGTGACAGTGCATGCATCAGTGACACTGTACCTCTTGTCCACCTGTTGGAGCACACGCTGCGTGGAATAATGGACAGGGCACTTGAGGCAGAACAGAGGCAGGAAGAGGAGGACTTCCTTGCCTCTCAAGGCCCCCTTTACCCAGACAGTGTTCCTTCTGTCCCACCCATCGCACAGGAAGAGGAGGAGGAGGAGGAGGAGGAGGAGGAGGATTGTGTCAGCATGGAGGTGGAGGCTGGCACTCAGCATCATCAGCAGCAGTCTTTTAGGGATGATTTACAGTCCCAAGAAACCAGTGGACTTGTACGTGGCTGGGAGGAGGTGGCTGCGGATCATGTCGTCCTTAGTGACCCAGAGGACTCCGGAGCGAATGCCTCAGCAAACCTACGCTGCATGGCCTCCCTGATCCTGCAAAGTCTGCGGAAGGATCCTCGTATTCTTCGGATCAAGGAGAGGGACCATTACTGGCTGGCCACTCTCCTTGATCCACGGTACAAGGGTAAGGTTGCGGACCTTATGTTACCGTCGCAGAGGGAGCAGAGGATGAGACAACTCCGGGAGGCCTTGCAGAAAGGTCTGTGCAACGCGTTCCCAGAGACTGGGAGGTTGCAAACTCCTGGTCCTGGACAACGAGTTGCTGAGGCTTCGGCCAGTC
Organism: Rana muscosa; assembly: GCA_029206835.1. Taxonomy (NCBI): domain Eukaryota; kingdom Metazoa; phylum Chordata; class Amphibia; order Anura; family Ranidae; genus Rana; species Rana muscosa. Next base: position 171,779,320 of record CM055117.1, on the reverse strand, counting down.
AAAGAAGGAGCGGTGGGGAAGGTGGCCGTCTGACCGATGCGTTCAGACAATTCTTTAGTCCGCAGCCCCAAAGTATGATTGGTTCCAGCAACCATCGCCAGCGTCTGATAAACATGGTGCAGGAATATCTAGGGGCAAGGTCAGACTTGGACACCTTCCCCACCGAAAATCCTCTGGCTTACTGGGTCTTGAGGATGGATCACTGGCCAGAGCTTGCACAGTATGCAATTGAGCTACTGGCCTGTCCTGCATCCAGCGTTCTTTCGGAACGCACATTCAGTGCTGCTGGAGGATTTGTCACGGATCACAGGGTGCGCCTGTCCACCGACTCGGTTGATCGACTGACTTTCATCAAGATGAACCAGTCTTGGATCACCACCAGCTACCACACACCTGATGCTGATATAACAGACTAATTGATTTTAAAATGTCACATCCCTTCAAGACTGATGCTGATGCTGAGTGCCTGTGCTGTTATGTTGACTGGCTATCCTCCTCCTCCGAGTCCTCAATGATACGATTGATGATGATAGCTTGGAAGATCATTTTTGTTTATGGGTGCCGCCACCAGTGCCTAACGCCCAATTTTTCAGCCCCTGTTTAACAGGGGCGTGTAATTACAATTTTTGAAGCAATACTTTGCAACAGGGCTCATTGCTGTGCTCCAAGTACAGTATCTGTGAGGAGTTGCAGTGTTGTGCCACCAGTGCCTAAGGCCCAATTTTTCAGCCCCTGTTTAACAGGGGCGTGTCATTACAATTTTTGAAGCAATACTTTGCAACAGGGCTCATTGCTGTGCTCCAAGTACAGTATCTGTGAGGGGTTGCAGTGTTGTGCCACCAGTGCCTAAGGCCCAATTTTTCAGCCCCTGTTCAACAGGGGCATGTAATTACAATTCTTGATCTAATAATTCACAGCAGGGCCCATTGCTGCACCCACCAAGAGTAACTGTCAGGGCTTACAGTGTTGTGGCACCAGCACCACCATCAAAGGCCCAATTTTTACTACCACTGTTCAACAATTATATGTAATTAAAATTCCTGATATAATAGTTGACAGCAGGGCGTTCCAGCACCAACCAAGAGTAACTGTGAGTGCTTACAGTGTTGTGCCAACACCAACAACTAAGGGGCCTATTTCTGCAGAGTATATACGGCAGGTCCCTACTTTCAAACATCCAACTTACAAACGACTCCTACTTGCAAACGCAAGAAGACAACAGGAAGTGAGAGGAAATCTACCACTAGGAAGGAAAATTCTCTCCTGTAAGAATAAATATGGGAGAAAGGTGTCTCCTCTGTACTGATGCTTTATCAGCAATCCTTGTTTCAAGAAAAACACCACATTTCAAAAACAGTTGTCATTGGGACGGAAAGTGAGGTGAAATGTTCTGAACAGGGGCACAGACAGCAAAACAAATGTTACAGGGGTGATAACCCTTACCTATGTTTTCCAAAAAGTTTAAAAATAGATTTTTGGGCTGGAGCTACACTTCAACAATGTACCTGTTCAAAATTACAAACAGATTCTACATAAGAACAAACCTACAGTCCCTGTCTTGTATGCACCGCCTGTATACGGCTGTTCAGAGTATATAGGGCCTTTTTTATTTTATGTGCGGGGTTCCCCTTAATATCCATACAAGACCCAAAGGGGCTGGTAATGGGCTGGGGTAGGGGGGGGGGGGGTCATGGGGTAGCTATGCCATTTTTCTTAAAGAATTTCATCCATATTACCGGGACCAGACATTACATTAAAGCCGCAAGCAGTTTTAAATGGCTTTTTTTTCCTTTAGAAGTGTCATTTTGTGCAGGGACAGTTCTAAACACGGGAAACACGTGGCACTTCACAGGCATACTTTAGACACCCCCCAGGTACGATATTTAAAGGAATATTTGACTTTTTTTTTTCACTTTATGCATCATTAAAATGACTGCTCCCGAAAAACGACCGTTTTTAAAACTTCTTTTTGCATTGATACATGTCCCCTGGTGCAGAACCCGGGTTCCCAAACCCTTTTTAGGACAATAACATGCATAATAGTTGTTATAATTAGCACTTTAGAATTCGAACGTTCGCATCCATTGTATTTAATAGGGTTCTAATGTTCGTTCGAACTTCCGGTCCGTTCGCGGGTTCTGGTGCGAACCGAACCCGGGGGTGTTCGGCTCATCACTATTACCGACTGATGATGCCACAGTAGCGGCGGGGCCATGACGCTCCCCGACTGTTGATGCCACAGTAGCGGCGGGGCCATGACGCTCCCCGACTGTTGATGCCACAGTAGCTGCGGGCCATGACGCTCACCGACTGTTGATGCCACAGTAGCAGCGTGGCCATGACGCTCCCCGACTGTTGATGCCACAGTAGCGGCGGGGCCATGACGCTCCCCGACTGATGATGCCACAGTAGCGGTGGGGCCATGACGCTCCCTGACTGTTGATGCCACAGTAGCGGCGGGGCCATGATGCTCCCCGACTGTTGATGCCACAGTAGCGGCGGGGCCATGACGCCCCCGACTGTTGATGCCACAGTAGCGGCGGGGCCACAGACGCTCACTGACTGATGATGCCACAGTAGTGGCGGGGCCATGACGCTCCCCGACTGTTGATGCCACAGTAGCGGCGGGGCCAGGATGCTCCCCGACTGTTGATGCCACAGTAGCGGCGGGGCTACAGACGCTTTCCGACTGTTGATGCCACAGTAGCGGTGGGGCCATGACGCTCCCCGACTGATGATGCCACAGTAGCGGCGGGGCCATGACGCTCCCTGACTGTTGATGCCACAGTAGCGGCGGGGCCATGACGCTCCCCGACTGTTGATGCCACAGTAGCGGCGGGGCCATGACGCTCACGACTGTTGATGCCACAGTAGCGGCGGGGCCATGACGCTCCCCGACTGTTGATGCCACAGTAGCGGCGGGGCCATGATGCTCCACGACTGTTGATGCCACAGTAGCGGCGGGGCTACAGACGCTTTCCGACTGTTGATGCCACAGTAGCGGTGGGGCCATGACGCTCCCCGACTGATGATGCCACAGTAGCGGCGGGGCCATGACGCTCCCTGACTGTTGATGCCACAGTAGCGGCGGGGCCATGACGCTCCCCGACTGTTGATGCCACAGTAGCGGCGGGGCCATGACGCTCACGACTGTTGATGCCACAGTAGCGGCGGGGCCATGACGCTCCCCGACTGTTGATGCCACAGTAGCGGCGGGGCCATGATGCTCCACGACTGTTGATGCCACAGTAGCGGTGGGGCCATGACGCTTCCCGACTGTTGATGCCACAGTAGCGGCGGGGCCATGACGCTCCCCGACTGTTGATGCCACAGTAGCGGCGGGGCCACAGACGCTCCCCGACTGTTGATGCCACAGTAGCGGCGGGGCCATGACGCTCCCCGACTGTTGATGCCACAGTAGCGGCGGGGCCATGACGCTCCCAGACTGAGGATGCCACAGTAGCGGCGGGGCCATGACGCTCCCCGACTGATGATGCCACAGTAGCGGCGGGGCCATGACGCTCCCCAACTGATGATGCCACAGTAGCGGCGGGGCCATGACGCTCCCCGACTGTTGATGCCACAGTAGCGGCGGGGCCACAGACGCTCACCGACTGTTGATGCCACATTAGCGGCGGGGCCATGACGCTCCCCGACTGTTGATGCCACAGTAGCGGCGGGGCCACAGACGCTCCCCGACTGTTGATGCCACAGTAGCGGCGGGGCCACAGACGCTCCCCGACTGTTGATGCCACAGTAGCGGCGGGGCCATGACGCTCCCCGACTGTTGATGCCACAGTACCGGCGGGGCCATGACGCTCCCAGACTGAGGATGCCACAGTAGCGGCGGGGCCATGACACTCCCCGACTAATGATGCCACAGTAGCGGCGGGGCCATGACGCTCCCCGACTGATGATGCCACAGTAGCGGCGGGGCCATGACGCTCCCCGACTGTTCATGCCACAGTAGCGGCGGGGCCACAGACGCTCACCAACTGATGATGCCACAGTAGCGGTGGGGCCATGACGCTCACCGACTGATGATGCCACAGTAGCGGCGGGGCCATGACGCTCACCGACTGATGATGTCACAGTAGCGGCGGGGCCATGACGCTCCCCGACTGTTGATGCCACAGTAGCGGCGGGGCCACAGACGCTCACCGACTGTTAAAGCCACAGTAGCGGCAGGGTCATGACGCTCACCGACTGTTGATGCCACAGTAGCGCCTGGGCCATGCCGCTCACCGACTGTTGAGGCCACAGTAGCGGCGGGGCCATGGCGCTCCCCGACTGTTGATGCCACAGTAGCGGCGGGGCCACAGACGCTCCCCGACTGTTGATGCCACAGTAGTGGCGGGGCCACAGACGCTCCCCGACTGTTGATGCCACAGTAGCGGCGGGGCCATGACGCTCCCCGACTGTTGATGCCACAGTAGCGGCGGGGCCATGACGCTCCCAGACTGAGGATGCCACAGTAGCGGCGGGGCCATGACGCTCCCCGACTGTTGATGCCACAGTAGCGGTGGGGCCATGACGCTCCCGACTGTTGATGCCACAGTAGCGGCGGGGCCATGACGCTCCCCGACTGTTGATGCCACAGTAGCGGCGGGGCCATGATGCTCCCCGACTGTTGATGCCACAGTAGCGGCGGGGCCATGACGCCCCCGACTGTTGATGCCACAGTAGCGGCGGGGCCATGACGCTCCCCGACTGTTGATGCCACAGTAGCGGCGGGGCCATGATGCTCCCCGACTGTTGATGCCACAGTAGCGGCGGGGCCATGACGCCCCCGACTGTTGATTCCACAGTAGCGGCGGGGCCACAGACGCTCACTGACTGATGATGCCACAGTAGTGGCGGGGCCATGACGCTCCCCGACTGTTGATGCCACAGTAGCGGCGGGGCCACAGACGCTTACCGACTGATGATGCCACAGTAGCGGCGGGGCCATGACGCTCCCCGACTGTTGATGCCACAGTAGCGGCAGGGCCATGGCGCTCCCCGACTGTTGATGCCACAGTAGCGGCGGGGCCATGACGCTCCCCGACTGTTGATGCCACAGTTGCAGCGAGGCCATGACGCTCCCCGACTGTTGATGCCACAGTAGCGGCGGGGCCATGACGCTCCCCGACTGATGATGCACCAGTAGCGGCGGGGCCATGACGCTCCCTGACGGTTGATGCCACAGTAGCGGTGGGGCCATGACGCTCCCCGACTGTTGATGCCACAGTAGCAGCGGGGCCACAGACGCTCACCGACTGATGATGCCACAGTAGCGGCGGGGCCATGACGCTCACCGACTGTTGATGCCACAGTAGCGGCGGGGCCATGACGCTCACGACTGTTGATGCCACAGTAGCGGCGGGGCCATGACGCTCCCCGACTGTTGATGCCACAGTAGCGGCGGGGCCATGATGCTCCATGACTGTTGATGCCACAGTAGCGGCGGGGCCATGAGGCTCCCCAACTGTTGAGGCCACAGTAGCGGCGGGGCCATGGTGCTCCCCGACTGTTGATGCCACAGTAGCGGTGGGGCCATGGCGCTCCCCGACTGTTAATGCCACAGTAGCGGCGGGGCCATGACGCTCCCCGACTGTTGATGCCACAGTAGCGGCGGGGCCATGACGCCCCGACTGTTGATGCCACAGTAGCGGCGGGGCCACAGACGCTCACTGACTGATGATGCCACAGTAGTGGCGGGGCCATGACGCTCCCCGACTGTTGATGCCACAGTAGCGGCGGGCCACAGACGCTTACCGACTGATGATGCCACAGTAGCGGCGGGGCCATGACGCTCCCCGACTGTTGATGCCACAGTAGCGGCGGGCCGTTGACGCTCCCCGACTGTTGATGCCACAGTAGCTGCGGGCCATGACGCTCCACGACTGTTGATGCCACAGGAGCAGCGTGGCCATGACGCTCCCCGACTGTTGATGCCACAGTTGCAGCGAGGCCATGACGCTCCCCGACTGTTGATGCCACAGTAGCGGCGGGGCCATGACGCTTCCCGACTGATGATGCCACAGTAGCGGCGGGGCCATGACGCTCCCTGACTGTTGATGCCACAGTAGCGGCGGGGCCATGATGCTCCCCGACTGTTGATGCCACAGTAGCGGCGGGGCCATGACGCCCCCGACTGTTGATGCCACAGTAGCGGCGGGGCCACAGACGCTCACTGACTGATGATGCCACAGTAGCGGCGGGGCCAGGATGCTCCCCGACTGTTGATGCCACAGTAGCGGCGGGGCTACAGACGCTTTCCGACTGTTGATGCCACAGTAGCGGTGGGGCCATGACGCTCCCCGAATGATGATGCCACAGTAGCGGCGGGGCCATGACGCTCCCTGACTGTTGATGCCACAGTAGCGGTGGGGCCATGATGCTCCCCGACTGTTGATGCCACAGTAGCAGCGGGGCAATGACGCTCACTGACTGTTGATGCCACAGTAGCGGCAGGGCCATGACGCTCACGACTGTTGATGCCACAGTAGCGGCGGGGCCATGATGCTCCACGACTGTTGATGCCACAGTAGCGGCGGGGCCACAGACGCTCCCCGACTGTTGATGCCACAGTAGCGGCGGGGCCACAGACGCTCCCCGACTGTTGATGCCACAGTAGCGGCGGGGCCATGACGCTCCCCGACTGTTGATGCCACAGTAGCGGCGGGGCCATGACGCTCCCAGACTGAGGATGCCACAGTAGCGGCGGGGCCATGACGCTCCCCGACTGATGATGCCACAGTAGCGGCGGGGCCATGACGCTCCCCAACTGATGATGCCACAGTAGCGGCGGGGCCATGACGCTCCCCGACTGTTGATGCCACAGTAGCGGCGGGGCCACAGACGCTCACCGACTGTTGATGCCACATTAGCGGCGGGGCCATGACGCTCCCCGACTGTTGATGCCACAGTAGCGGCGGGGCCACAGACGCTCCCCGACTGTTGATGCCACAGTAGCGGCGGGGCCACAGACGCTCCCCGACTGTTGATGCCACAGTAGCGGCGGGGCCATGACGCTCCCCGACTGTTGATGCCACAGTACCGGCGGGGCCATGACGCTCCCAGACTGAGGATGCCACAGTAGCGGCGGGGCCATGACGCTCCCCGACTGATGATGCCACAGTAGCGGCGGGGCCATGACGCTCCCCGACTAATGATGCCACAGTAGCGGCGGGGCCATGACGCTCCCCGACTGTTCATGCCACAGTAGCGGCGGGGCCACAGACGCTCACCGACTGTTGATGCCACAGTAGCGGCGGGGCCACAGACGCTCACCAACTGATGATGCCACAGTAGCGGTGGGGCCATGACGCTCACCGACTGATGATGCCACAGTAGCGGCGGGGCCATGACGCTCACCGACTGATGATGTCACAGTAGCGGCGGGGCCATGACGCTCCCCGACTGTTGATGCCACAGTAGCGGCGGGGCCACAGACGCTCACCGACTGTTAAAGCCACAGTAGCGGCAGGGTCATGACGCTCACCGACTGTTGATGCCACAGTAGCGCCTGGGCCATGCCGCTCACCGACTGTTGAGGCCACAGTAGCGGCGGGGCCATGGCGCTCCCCGACTGTTGATGCCACAGTAGCGGTGGGGCCATGGCGCTCCCCGACTGTTAATGCCACAGTAGCGGCGGGGCCATGACGCTCCCCGACTGTTGATGCCACAGTTGCGGCGGGGCCATGATGCTCCCTGACTGTTGATGCCACAGTTGCAGCGGGGCCATGACGCTCACCGACTGATGATGCCACAGTAGCGGCGGGGCCATGACGCTCACCGACTGATGATGCCACAGTAGCGGCAGGGCCATGATGCTCTCCGACTGTTGATATCACAGTAGCGGCTGGGCCATGACGCTCACCGACTGTTGATGCCACAGTAGCGGTGGGGCCATGACACTCACCGACTATTGATGCCACAGTAGCGGCGGGGCCACAGACACTCACCGACTGTTGATGCCACAGTAGCGGCAGGGCCATGACGCTCCCCGACTGTTGATGCGACAGTAGCGGTGGGGCCATGATGCTTCCCGACTGTTGATGCCACAGTAGCGGCGGGGCCATGACGCTCCCCGACTGTTGATGCCACAGTAGCGGCGGGGCCACAGACGCTCCCCGACTGTTGATGCCACAGTAGCGGCGGGGCCATGACGCTCCCAGACTGAGGATGCCACAGTAGCGGCGGGGCCATGACGCTCCCCGACTGATGATGTCACAGTAGCGGCGGGGCCATGACGCTCCCCAACTGATGATGCCACAGTAGCGGCGGGGCCATGACGCTCCCCGACTGTTGATACCACAGTAGCGGCGGGGCCACAGACGCTCACCGACTGTTGATGCCACATTAGCGGCGGGGCCATGACGCTCCCCGACTGTTGATGCCACAGTAGCGGCGGGGCCACAGACGCTCCCCGACTGTTGATGCCACAGTAGCGGCGGGGCCACAGACGCTCCCCGACTGTTGATGCCACAGTAGCGGCGGGGCCATGACGCTCCCCGACTGTTGATGCCACAGTACCGGCGGGGCCATGACGCTCCCAGACTGAGGATGCCACAGTAGCGGCGGGGCCATGACGCTCCCCGACTGATGATGCCACAGTAGCGGCGGGGCCATGACGCTCCCCGACTGATGATGCCACAGTAGCGGCGGGGCCATGACGCTCCCCGACTGTTCATGCCACAGTAGCGGCGGGGCCACAGACGCTCACCGACTGTTGATGCCACAGTAGCGGCGGGGCCACAGACGCTCACCAACTGATGATGCCACAGTAGCGGTGGGGCCATGACGCTCACCGACTGATGATGCCACAGTAGCGGCGGGGCCATGACGCTCACCGACTGATGATGTCACAGTAGCGGCGGGGCCATGACGCTCCCCGACTGTTGATGCCACAGTAGCGGCGGGGCCACAGACGCTCACCGACTGTTAAAGCCACAGTAGCGGCAGGGTCATGACGCTCACCGACTGTTGATGCCACAGTAGCGCCTGGGCCATGCCGCTCACCGACTGTTGAGGCCACAGTAGCGGCGGGGCCATGGCGCTCCCCGACTGTTGATGCCACAGTAGCGGTGGGGCCATGGCGCTCCCCGACTGTTAATGCCACAGTAGCGGCGGGGCCATGACGCTCCCCGACTGTTGATGCCACAGTTGCGGCGGGGCCATGATGCTCCCTGACTGTTGATGCCACTGTTGCAGCGGGGCCATGACGCTCACCGACTGATGATGCCACAGTAGCGGCGGGGCCATGACGCTCACCGACTGATGATGCCACAGTAGCGGCAGGGCCATGATGCTCTCCGACTGTTGATATCACAGTAGCGGCTGGGCCATGACGCTCACCGACTGTTGATGCCACAGTAGCGGTGGGGCCATGACACTCACCGACTATTGATGCCACAGTAGCGGCGGGGCCACAGACACTCACCGACTGTTGATGCCACAGTAGCGGCAGGGCCATGACGCTCCCCGACTGTTGATGCGACAGTAGCGGTGGGGCCATGATGCTTCCCGACTGTTGATGCCACAGTAGCGGCGGGGCCATGACGCTCCCCGACTGTTGATGCCACAGTAGCGGCGGGGCCACAGACGCTCCCCGACTGTTGATGCCACAGTAGCGGCGGGGCCACAGACGCTCCCCGACTGTTGATGTCACAGTAGCAGCGGGGCCATGACGCTCCCCGACTGTTAATGCCACAGTAGCGGCGGGGCCATGATGCTCCCAGACTGAGGATGCCACAGTAGCGGCGGGGCCATGACGCTCCCCGACTGATGATGCCACAGTAGCGGCGGGGCCATGACGCTCCCCGACTGATGATGCCACAGTAGCGGCGGGGCCATGACGCTCCCCGCCTGTTGATGCCACAGTAGCGGCGGGGCCACAGACGCTCACCGACTGTTGATGCCACAGTAGCGGCGGGGCCACAGATGCTCACCAACTGATGATGCCACAGTAGCGGTGGGGCCATGACGCTCACCAACTGATGATGCCACAGTAGTGGCGGGGCCATGACGCTCACCGACTGATGATGCCACAGTAGCGGCGGGGCCACAGACGCTCCCCGACTGTTGATGCCACAGTAGTGGCGGGGCCACAGATGCTCCCCGACTGTTGATGCCACAGTAGCGGCGGGGCCATGACGCTCCCCGACTGTTGATGCCACAGTAGCGGCCGGGCCATGACGCTCCCAGACTGAGGATGCCACAGTAGCGGCGGGGCCATGACGCTCCCCGACTGTTGATGCCACAGTAGCGGTGGGGCCATGACGCTCCCGACTGTTGATGCCACAGTAGCGGCGGGGCCATGACGCTCCCCGACTGTTGATGCCACAGTAGCGGCGGGGCCGTGATGCTCCCCGACTGTTGATGCCACAGTAGCGGCGGGGCCATGACGCCCCCGACTGTTGATGCCACAGTAGCGACGGGGCCACAGACGCTCACTGACTGATGATGCCACAGTAGTGGCGGGGCCATGACGCTCCCCGACTGTTGATGCCACAGTAGCGGCGGGGCCACAGACGCTTACCGACTGATGATGCCACAGTAGCGGCGGGGCCATGACGCTCCCCGACTGTTGATGCCACAGTAGCGGCAGGGCCATGGCGCTCCCCGACTGTTGATTCCACAGTAGCGGCGGGGCCATGGCGCTCCCCGACTGTTGATGCCACAGTAGCGGCGGGGCCATGACGCTCCCCGACTGTTGATGCCACAGTTGCAGCGAGGCTATGACGCTCCCCGACTGTTGATGCCACAGTAGCGGCGGGGCCATGACGCTCCCCGACTGATGATGCCACAGTAGCGGCGGGGCCATGACGCTCACCGACTGATGATGTCACAGTAGCGGCGGGGCCATGACGCTCCCCGACTGTTGATGCCACAGTAGCGGCGGGGCCACAGACGCTCACCGACTGTTAAAGCCACAGTAGCGGCAGGGTCATGACGCTCACCGACTGTTGATGCCACAGTAGCGCCTGGGCCATGCCGCTCACCGACTGTTGAGGCCACAGTAGCGGCGGGGCCATGGCGCTCCCCGACTGTTGATGCCACAGTAGCGGTGGGGCCATGGCGCTCCCCGACTGTTAATGCCACAGTAGCGGCGGGGCCATGACGCTCCCCGACTGTTGATGCCACAGTTGCGGCGGGGCCATGATGCTCCCTGACTGTTGATGCCACAGTTGCAGCGGGGCCATGACGCTCACCGACTGATGATGCCACAGTAGCGGCGGGGCCATGACGCTCACCGACTGATGATGCCACAGTAGCGGCAGGGCCATGATGCTCTCCGACTGTTGATATCACAGTAGCGGCTGGGCCATGACGCTCACCGACTGTTGATGCCACAGTAGCGGTGGGGCCATGACACTCACCGACTATTGATGCCACAGTAGCGGCGGGGCCACAGACACTCACCGACTGTTGATGCCACAGTAGCGGCAGGGCCATGACGCTCCCCGACTGTTGATGCGACAGTAGCGGTGGGGCCATGATGCTTCCCGACTGTTGATGCCACAGTAGCGGCGGGGCCATGACGCTCCCCGACTGTTGATGCCACAGTAGCGGCGGGGCCACAGACGCTCCCCGACTGTTGATGCCACAGTAGCGGCGGGGCCACAGACGCTCCCCGACTGTTGATGTCACAGTAGCAGCGGGGCCATGACGCTCCCCGACTGTTAATGCCACAGTAGCGGCGGGGCCATGATGCTCCCAGACTGAGGATGCCACAGTAGCGGCGGGGCCATGACGCTCCCCGACTGATGATGCCACAGTAGCGGCGGGGCCATGACGCTCCCCGACTGATGATGCCACAGTAGCGGCGGGGCCATGACGCTCCCCGCCTGTTGATGCCACAGTAGCGGCGGGGCCACAGACGCTCACCGACTGTTGATGCCACAGTAGCGGCGGGGCCACAGACGCTCACCAACTGATGATGCCACAGTAGCGGTGGGGCCATGACGCTCACCAACTGATGATGCCACAGTAGTGGCGGGGCCATGACGCTCACCGACTGATGATGCCACAGTAGCGGCGGGGCCACAGACGCTCCCCGACTGTTGATGCCACAGTAGTGGTGGGGCCACAGATGCTCCCCGACTGTTGATGCCACAGTAGCGGCGGGGCCATGACGCTCCCCGACTGTTGATGCCACAGTAGCGGCGGGGCCATGACGCTCCCAGACTGAGGATGCCACAGTAGCGGCGGGGCCATGACGCTCCCCGACTGTTGATGCCACAGTAGCGGTGGGGCCATGACGCTCCCGACTGTTGATGCCACAGTAGCGGCGGGGCCATGACGCTCCCCGACTGTTGATGCCACAGTAGCGGCGGGGCCATGATGCTCCCCGACTGTTGATGCCACAGTAGCGGCGGGGCCATGACGCCCCCGACTGTTGATGCCACAGTAGCGACGGGGCCACAGACGCTCACTGACTGATAATGCCACAGTAGTGGCGGGGCCATGACGCTCCCCGACTGTTGATGCCACAGTAGCGGCGGGGCCACAGACGCTTACCGACTGATGATGCCACAGTAGCGGCGGGGCCATGACGCTCCCCGACTGTTGATGCCACAGTAGCGGCAGGGCCATGGCGCTCCCCGACTGTTGATTCCACAGTAGCGGCGGGGCCATGGCGCTCCCCGACTGTTGATGCCACAGTAGCGGCGGGGCCATGACGCTCCCCGACTGTTGATGCCACAGTTGCAGCGAGGCCATGACGCTCCCCGACTGTTGATGCCACAGTAGCGGCGGGGCCATGACGCTCCCCGACTGATGATGCCACAGTAGCGGCGGGGCCATGACGCTCCCTGACTGTTGATGCCACAGTAGCGGTGGGGCCATGACGCTCCCCGACTGTTGATGCCGCAGTAGCAGCGGGGCCACAGACGCTCACCGACTGATGATGCCACAGTAGCGGCGGGGCAATGACGCTCACGACTGTTGATGCCACAGTAGCGGCGGGGCCATGACGCTCACGACTGTTGATGCCACAGTAGCGGCAGGGCCATGACGCTCCCCGACTGTTGATGCCACAGTAGCGGCGGGGCCATGATGCTCCACGACTGTTGATGCCACAGTAGCGGTGGGGCCATGACGCTTCCCGACTGTTGATGCCACAGTAGCGGTGGGGCCATGACGCACCCCGACTGTTGATGCCACAGTAGCGGCGGGGCCACAGACGCTCCCTGACTGTTGATGCCACAGTAGCGGCGGGGCCACAGACGCTCCCCGACTGTTGATGCCACAGTAGCGGCGGGGCCATGACGCTCCCCGACTGTTGATGCCACAGTAGCGGCGGGGCGATGACGCTCCCAGACTGAGGATGCCACAGTAGCGGCGGGGCCATGACGCTCCCCGACTGATGATGCCACAGTAGCGGCGGGGCCATGACACTCCCCGACTGATGATGCCACAGTAGCGGCAGGGCCATGACGCTCCCCGACTGTTGATGCCACAGTAGCGGTGGGGTCATGACGCTTCCCGACTGTTGATGCCACAGTAGCGGCGGGGCCATGACGCTCCCCGACTGTTGATGCCACAGTAGCGGCGGGGCCACAGACGCTCCCCGACTGTTGATGCCACAGTAGCGGCGGGGCCACAGACGCTCCCCGACTGTTGATGCCACAGTAGCGGCGGGGCCATGACGCTCCCCGACTGTTGATGCCACAGTAGCGGCAGGGCCATGACGCTCCCAGACTGAGGATGGCACAGTAGCGGCGGGGCCATGACGCTCCCCGACTGATGATGCCACAGTAGCGGCGGGGCCATGACGCTCCCCGACTGATGATGCCACAGTAGCGGCAGGGCCATGACGCTCCCCGACTGTTGATGCCACAGTAGCGGCGGGGCCACAGACGCTCACCGACTGTTGATGCCACAGTAGCGGCGGGGCCACAGACGCTCACCAACTGATGATGCCACAGTAGCGGTGGGGCCATGACGCTCACCGACTGATGATGCCACAGTAGCGGCGGGGCCATGACGCTCACCGACTGATGATGCCACAGTAGTGGCGGGGCCACAGACGCTCCCCGACTGTTGATGCCACAGTAGTGGCGGGGCCACAGACGCTCCCCGACTGTTGATGCCACAGTAGCGGCGGGGCCATGACGCTCACGACTGTTGATGCCACAGTAGCGGCGGGGCCATGACGCTCCCCGACTGTTGATGCCACAGTAGCGGCGGGGCAATGATGCTCCACGACTGTTGATGCCACAGTAGCGGCGGGGCCATGACGCTCCCCAACTGTTGAGGCCACAGTAGCAGCGGGGCCATGGCGCTCCCCGACTGTTGATGCCACAGTAGCGGTGGGGCCATGACGCTCCTCGACTGTTGATGCCACAGTAGCGGCGGGGCCATGACGCTCACCAACTGATCATGCCACAGTAGCGGCGGGGCCATGACGCTCACCGACTGATGATGCCACAGTAGAGGCAGGGCCATGACGCTCACCGACTGATGATGCCACAGTAGCGGTGGGGCCATGACGCTCCCCGACTGTTGATGCCACAGTAGCAGAGGGGGCCATGACGCTCACCGACTGTTGATGCCACAGTAGCGGCAGGGCCATGACGCTCCCCGACTGTTGGTGCCACAGTAGCGGCGGGGCCAGGACGCTCCCCGACTGTTGATGCCACAGTAGCGGCGGGGCTACAGACGCTTACCGACTGTTGATGCCACAGTAGCGGCGGGGCCACAGACGCTCCCTGACTGTTGATGCCACAGTAGCGGCGGGGCCACAGACGCTCACCGACTGATGATGCCACAGTAGCGGCGGGGCCATGACGCTCCGTGACTGTTGATGCCACAGTAGCGGCGGGGCCATGATGCTCCCCGACTGATGATGCCACAGTAGCGGCGGGGCCACAGATGCTCCCCGACTGATGATGCCACAGTAGCGGCGGGGCCACAGACGCTCACCGACTGTTGATGCCACAGTAGCGGCGGGGCCATGATGCTCCCCGACTGTTGATGCCACAGTAGCAGCGGGGCCATGGAGCTCCCGGACTGTTGATGCCACAGTAGCGGCGGGGCCATGACGCTCCCCGACTGTTGATGCCACAGTAGCGGCGGGGCCATGACGCTCCCCGACTGTTGATGCCACAGTAGCGGCGGGGCCATGATGCTCCCCGACTGTTTGTGCCACAGTAGCGGCAGGGCCATGACGCCCCCCGACTGTTGATGCCACAGTAGCGGCGGGGCCACAGACGCTCACCAACTGATGATGCCACAGTAGCGGCGGGGCCATGACGCTCACCGACTGTTGATGCCACAGTAGCGGCGGGGCCACAGATGCTCACCGACTGATGATGCCACAGTAGCGGCGGGGCCATGACGCTCGCCGACTGTTGATGCCACAGTAGCGGCGGGGCCATGACGCTCACCGACTGTTGATGCTACAGTAGCGGCGGGGCCATGACGCTCCCCGACTGTTGATGCCACAGTAGTGGCGGGGCCACAGACGCTCACCGACTGTTGATGCCACAGTAGCGGCGGGGCCACAGACGCTCACCGACTGATGATGCCACAGTAGCGGCGGGGCCATGATGCTCACCGACTGTTGATGCCACAGTAGCGGCGGGGCCATGATGCTCACCGACTGTTGATGCCACAGTAGCGGCGGGGCCATGACGCTCCCCGACTGTTGATGCCACAGTAGCGGCGGGGCCATGATGCTCCACGACTGTTGATGCCACAGTAGCGGCGGGGCCATGATGCTCCCCGACTGTTGATGCCACAGTAGCGGCGGGGCCACAGTCGCTCACCGACTGATGATGCCACAGTAGCGGCAGGGCCATGATGCTCCCCGACTATCGATGCCACAGTAGCGGCAGGGCCATGACGCTCCCCGACTGTTGATGCCACAGTAGCGGCGGGGCCACAGTCGCTCACCGACTGATGATGCCACAGTAGCGGCGGGGCCATGACGCTCCCCGACTGTTGATGCCACAGTAGCGGCTGGGCCACAGACGCTCACCGACTGATGATGCCACAGTAGCGGCGGGGCCATGACGCTCCCCGACTGTTGATGCCACAGTAGCGGCGGGGCCTCAGACGCTCACCGACTGTTGATGCCACAGTAGCGGCGGGGCCACAGACGCTCCCCGACTGTTGATGCCACAGTAGCGGCGGGGCCACAGACGCTCCCCGAATGTTGATGCCACAGTAGCGGCAGGGCCATGACGCTCCCCGACTGTTGATGCCACAGTAGCGGCGGGGCCATGACGCTCCCAGACTGAGGATGCCACAGTAGCGGCGGGGCCATGACGCTCCCCGACTGATGATGCCACAGTAGCGGCGGGGCCATGACGCTCCCCGACTGATGATGCCACAGTAGCGGCGGGGCCATGACGCTCCCCGACTGTTGATACCACAGTAGCGGCGGGGCCACAGACGCTCACCGACTGTTGATGCCACAGTAGCGGCGGGGCCACAGACGCTCACCAACTGATGATGCCACAGTAGCGGTGGGGCCATGACACTCACCAACTGATGATGCCACAGTAGCGGCGGGGCCATGACGCTCCGTGACTGTTGATGCCACAGTAGTGGCGGGGCCATGATGCTCCCCGACTGATGATGCCACAGTAGCGGCGGGGCCACAGACGCTCACTAACTGATGATGCCACAGTAGCGGTGGGGCCATGACGCTCACCAACTGATGATGCCACAGTAGCGGCGGGGCCATGACGCTCACCGACTGATGATGCCACAGTAGCGGCAGGGCCACAGACGCTCCCCGACTGTTGATGCCACAGTAGTGGCGGGGCCACAGACGCTCCCCGACTGTTGATGCCACAGTAGCGGCGGGGCCATGATGCTCCCCGACTGTTGATGCCACAGTAGCGGTGGGGCCATGACGCTCCCAGACTGAGGATGCCACAGTAGCGGCGGGGCCATGATGCTCCCCGACTGTTGATGCCACAGTAGCGGTGGGGCCATGACGCTCCCGACTGTTGATGCCACAGTAGCGGCGGGGCCATGACGCTCCCCGACTGTTGATGCCACAGTAGCGGCGGGGCCATGATGCTCCCCGACTGTTGATGCCACAGTAGCGGCGGGGCCATGACGCCCCCGACTGTTGATGCCACAGTAACGGCGGGGCCATGACGCTCCCCGACTGTTGATGCCACAGTAGCGGCGGGGCCATGATGCTCCCCGACTGTTGATGCCACAGTAGCGGCGGGGCCATGACGCCCCCGACTGTTGATGCCACAGTAGCGGCGGGGCCACAGACGCTCACTGACTGATGATGCCACAGTAGTGGCGGGGCCATGACGCTCCCCGACTGTTGATGCCACAGTAGCGGCGGGGCCACAGACGCTTACCGACTGATGATGCCACAGTAGCGGCGGGGCCATGACGCTCCCCGACTGTTGATGCCACAGTAGCGGCAGGGCCATGGCGCTCCCCGACTGTTGATGCCACAGTAGCGGCAGGGCCATGGCGCTCCCCGACTGTTGATGCCACAGTAGCGGCGGGGCCATGGCGCTCCCCGACTGTTGATGCCACAGTAGCGGCGGGGCCAAGACGCTCACCGACTGATGATGCCACAGTAGCGGCGGGGCCATGACGCTCACCGACTGTTGATGCCACAGTAGCGGCGGGGCCATGACGCTCACGACTGTTGATGCCACAGTAGCGGCGGGGCCATGACGCTCCCCGACTGTTGATGCCACAGTAGCGGCGGGGCCATGATGCTCCACGACTGTTGATGCCACAGTAGCGGCGGGGCCATGAGGCTCCCCAACTGTTGAGGCCACAGTAGCGGCGGGGCCATGGCGCTCCCTGACTGTTGATGCCACAGTAGCGGTGGGGCCATGGCGCTCCCCGACTGTTAATGCCACAGTAGCGGCGGGGCCATGACGCTCCCCGACTGTTGATGCCACAGTTGCGGCGGGGCCATGACGCTCCCTGACTGTTGATGCCACAGTTGCAGCGGGGCCATGACGCTCACTGACTGATGATGCCACAGTAGCGGCAGGGCCATGATGCTCTCCGACTGTTGATATCACAGTAGCGGCTGGGCCATGATGCTCACCGACTGTTGATGCCACAGTAGCGGTGGGGCCATGACACTCACCGACTATTGATGCCACAGTAGCGGCGGGGCCACAGACACTCACCGACTGTTGATGCCACAGTAGCGGCAGGGCCATGACGCTCCCCGACTGTTGATGCCACAGTAGCGGTGGGGCCATGATGCTTCCCGACTGTTGATGCCACAGTAGCGGCGGGGCCATGACGCTCCCAGACTGAGGATGCCACAGTAGCGGCGGGGCCATGACGCTCCCCGACTGTTGATGCCACAGTAGCGGTGGGGCCATGACGCTCCCGACTGTTGATGCCACAGTAGCGGCGGGGCCATGACGCTCCCTGACTGTTGATGCCACAGTAGCGGCGGGGCCATGATGCTCCCCGACTGTTGATGCCACAGTAGCGGCGGGGCCATGACGCCCCCGACTGTTGATGCCACAGTAGCGGCGGGGCCACAGACGCTCACTGACTGATGATGTCACAGTAGTGGCGGGGCCATGACGCTCCCCGACTGTTGATGCCACAGTAGCGGCGGGGCCACAGACGCTTACCGACTGATGATGCCACAGTAGCGGCGGGGCCATGACGCTCCCCGACTGTTGATGCCACAGTAGCGGCGGGGCCATGGCACTCCCCGACTGTTGATGCCACAGTAGCGGCGAGGCCATGGCGCTCCCCGACTGTTGATGCCACAGTAGCGGCGGGGCCATGACGCTCCCCGACTCTTGATGCCACAGTTGCAGCGAGGCCATGACGCTCCCCGACTGTTGATGCCACAGTAGCGGCGGGGCCATGACGCTCCCCGACTGATGATGCCACAGTAGCGGCGGGGCCATGACGCTCCCTGACTGTTGATGCCACAGTAGCGGCGGGGCCATGACGCTCCCAGACTGAGGATGCCACAGTAGCGGCGGGGCCATGACGCTCCCCGACTGATGATGCCCCTGTAGCGGCGGGGCCATGACGCTCCCCGACTGATGATGCCACAGTAGCGGCGGGGCCATGACGCTCCCCGACTGTTGATGCCACAGTAGCGGCGGGGCCACAGATGCTCACCGACTGTTGATGCCACAGTAGCGGCGGGGCCATGACGCTCCCCGACTGTTGATGCCACAGTAGCGGCGGGGCCACAGACGCTCCCCGACTGTTGATGCCACAGTAGCGGCGGGGCCATGACGCTCCCCGACTGTTGATGCCACAGTAGCGACGGGGCCATGACGCTCCCAGACTGAGGATGCCATAGTAGCGGCGGGGCCATGACGCTCCCCGACTGATGATGCCACAGTAGCGGCGGGACCATGACGCTCCCCGACTGATGATGCCACAGTAGCGGCGGGGCCATGACGCTCCCCGACTGTTCATGCCACAGTAGCGGCGGGGCCACAGACGCTCACCGACTGTTGATGCCACAGTAGCGGCGGGGCCATGACGCTCCCTGACTGTTGATGCCACAGTAGCGGTGGGGCCATGATGCTCCCCGACTGTTGATGCCACAGTAGCAGCGGGGCCACAGACGCTCACCGACTGATGATGCCACAGTAGCGGTGGGGCCATGACGCTCACGACTGTTGATGCCACAGTAGCGGCAGGGCCATGACGCTCCCCGACTGTTGATGCCACAGTAGCGGCGGGGCCATGATGCTCCACGACTGTTGATGCCACAGTAGCGGCGGGGCCATGAGGCTCCCCAACTGTTGAGGCCACAGTAGCGGCGGGGCCATGGCGCTCCCGACTGTTGATGCCACAGTAGCGGTGGGGCCATGACGCTCCCCGACTGTTGATGCCACAGTAGCGGCGGGGCCATGACGCTCCCCGACTGATGATGCCACAGTAGCGGCAGGGCCATGACGCTCCCCGACTGTTGATGCAACAGTTGCGGCGGGGCCATGACGCTCCCCGACTGTTGATGCCACAGTTGCAGCGGGGCCATGACGCTCACCGACTGATGATGCCACAGTAGCGGCGGGGCCATGACGCTCACCGACTGATGATGCCACAGTAGCGGCAGGGCCATGACGCTCACCGACTGATGATGCCACAGTAGCGGCGGGGCCATGACGCTCCCCGACTGTTGATGCCACAGTAGTAGAGGGGGCCAAAGACACTCACCGACTGTTGATGCCACAGTAGCGGCGGGGCCATGACGCTCACCGACTGTTGATGCCACAGTAGCGGCAGGGCCATGACGCTCCCCGACTGTTGGTGCCACAGTAGCGGCGGGGCCAGGACATTTCTCGACTGTTGATGCCACAGTAGCGGCGGGGCTACAGATGCTTACCAACTGTTGATGCCACAGTAGCGGCGGGGCCACAGACGCTCCCTGACTGTTGATGCCACAGTAGCGGCGGGGCCACAGACGCTCACCGACTGATGATGCCACAGTAGCGGCGGGGCCATGACGCTCCGTGACTGTTGATGCCACAGTAGCGGCGGGGCCATGATGCTCCCCGACTGATGATGCCACAGTAGCGGCGGGGCCACAGATGCTCCCCGACTGATGATGCCACAGTAGCGGTGGGGCCACAGATGCTCACCGACTGTTGATGCCACAGTAGCGGTGGGGCCATGACGCTCCCCGACTGTTGATGCCACAGTAGCGGCGGGGCCATGGAGCTCCCGGACTGTCGATGCCACAGTAGCGGCGGGGCCATGACGCTCCCCGACTGTTGATGCCACAGTAGCGGCGGGGCCATGACGCTCCCCGACTGTTGATGCCACAGTAGCGGCGGGGCCATGACGCTCCCCGACTGATGATGCTACAGTAGCGGCGTGGCCATGACGCTCGCCGACTGTTGATGCCACAGTAGCGGCGGGGCCATGACGCTCACCGACTGTTGATGCCACAGTAGCGGCGGGGCCATGACGCTCCCTGACTGTTGATGCCACAGTAGTGGCGGGGCCACAGACGCTCACCGACTGTTGATGCCACAGTAGCGGCGGGGCCACAGACGCTCACCGACTGATGATGCCACAGTAGCGGCGGGGCCATGACGCTCACCGACTGTTGATGCCACAGTAGCGGCGGGGCCATGATGCTCACCGACTGTTGATGCCACAGTAGCGGCGGGGCCATGACGCTCCCCGACTGTTGATGCCACAGTAGCGGCGGGGCCATGATGCTCCCCGACTGTTGATGCCAGAGTAGCGGCGGGGCCATGATGCTCCCCGACTGTTGATGCCACAGTAGCGGCGGGGCCACAGACGCTCACTGACTGATTATGCCACAGTAGCGGCAGGGCCATGACGCTCCCCGACTATCGATGCCACAGTAGCGGCAGGGCCATGACGCTCCCCGACTGTTGATGCCACAGTAGCGGCGGGGCCACAGTCGCTCACCGACTGATGATGCCACAGTAGCGGCGGGGCCATGACGCTCCCCGACTGTTGATGCCACAGTAGCGGCTGGGCCACAGACGCTCACCGACTGATGATGCCACAGTAGCGGCGGGGCCATGACACTCCCCGACTGTTGATGCCACAGTAGCGGCGGGGCTTCAGACGCTCACCGACTGATGATGCCACAGTAGCGGCAGGGCCATGACGCTCCCCGACTGTTGATGCCACAGTAGCGGCGGGGCCATGATGCTCCCCGACTGTTGATGCCACAGTAGGGGCGGGGCCATGATGCTCCCCGAATGTTGATGCCACAGTAACGGCGGGGCCATGACGCTGTGAGCGGCGGGCCATGACGCTCACCTTCTTTTTATGCCACAGTAGCGGCTGGGCTACAGACGCTCACTGACTGATGATGCCACAGTAGCAGCGGGGCCATGACTCTCACCGACTGATGATGCCACAGTAGCGGCGGGGCCATGATGCTCCCCAACTGTTGAGGCCACAGTAGCGGCGGGGCCATGGCGCTCCCTGACTGTTGATGCCACAGTAGCGGTGGGGCCATGACGCTCCCCGACTGATGATGCCACAGTAGCGGCAGGGCCATGACGCTCCCCGACTGTTGATGCCACAGTTGCGGCGGGGCCATGACGCTCCCTGACTGTTGATGCCACAGTTGCAGTGGGGCCATGACGCTCACCGACTGATGATGCCACAGTAGCGGCGGGGCCATGACGCTCACCGACTGATGATGCCACAGTAGCGGCAGGGCCATGACGCTCACCGACTGATGATGCCACAGTAGCGGCGGGGCCATGACGCTCCCCGACTGTTGATGCCACAGTAGTAGAGGGGGCCAAAGACGCTCACCGACTGTTGATGCCACAGTAGCGGCGGGGCCATGACGCTCACCGACTGTTGATGCCACAGTAGCGGCAGGGCCATGACGCTCCCCGACTGTTGGTGCCACAGTAGCGGCGGGGCCAGGACGCTCCCCGACTGTTGATGCCACAGTAGCGGCGGGGCTACAGACGCTTACCGACTGTTGATGCCACAGTAGCGGCGAGGCCACAGACGCTCCCTGACTGTTGATGCCACAGTAGCGGCGGGGCCACAGACGCTCACCGACTGATGATGCCACAGTAGCGACGGGGCCATGACGCTCCGTGACTGTTGATGCCACAGTAGCGGCGGGGCCATGATGCTCCCCGACTGATGATGCCACAGTAGGGGCGGGGCCACAGATGCTCCCCGACTGATGATGCCACAGTAGCGGCGGGGCCACAGACGCTCACCGACTGTTGATGCCACAGTAGCGGCAGGGCCATGACGCTCCCCGACTGTTGATGCCACAGTAGCGGCGGGGCCATGGAGCTCCCGGACTGTTGATGCCACAGTAGCGGCGGGGCCATGACGCTCCCCGACTGTTGATGCCACAGTAGCGGCGGGGCCATGATGCTCCCCGACTGTTGATGCCACAGTAGCGGCAGGGCCATGATGCCCCCCGACTGTTGATGCCACAGTAGCGGCGGGGCCACAGACGCTCACCGACTGATGATGCCACAGTAGCGGCGGGGCCATGACGCTCACCGATTGTTGATGCCACAGTAGCAGCGGGGCCAAAGACGCTCACCGACTGTTGATGCCACAGTAGCGGCGGGGCCACAGATGCTCACCGACTGATGATGCCACAGTAGCGGCGGGGCCATGACGCTCGCCGACTGTTGATGCCACAGTAGCGGCGGGGCCATGACGCTCACCGACTGTTGATGCCACAGTAGCGGCGGGGCCATGACGCCCCCCGACTGTTGATGCCACAGTAGTGGCGGGGCCACAGACGCTCACCGACTGTTGATGCCACAGTAGCGGCGGGGCCATGATGCTCCACGACTGTTGATGCCACAGTAGCGGCGGGGCCATGATGCTCCCCGACTGTTGATGCCACAGTAGCGGCGGGGCCATGACGCTCCCCGACTGTTGATGCCACAGTAGCGGCGGGACCACAGACGCTCACCGACTGATTATGCCACAGTAGCGGCAGGGCCATGACGCTCCCCGACTATCGATGCCACAGTAGCGGCAGGGCCATGACGCTCCCCGACTGTTGATGCCACAGTAGCGGCGGGGCCACAGTCGCTCACCGACTGATGATGCCATAGTAGCGGCAGGGCCATGACGCTCCCCGACTGTTGATGCCACAGTAGCGGCTGGGCCACAGACGCTCACCGACTGATGATGCCACAGTAGCGGCGGGGCCATGACACTCCCCGACTGTTGATGCCACAGTAGCGGCGGGGCCTCAGACGCTCACCGACTGATGATGCCACAGTAGCGGCAGGGCCATGACGCTCCCCGACTGTTGATGCCACAGTAGCGGCGGGGCCATGATGCTCCCCGACTGTTAATGCCACAGTAGCGGCGGGGCCATGATGCTCCCCGAATGTTGATGCCACAGTAACGGCGGGGCCATGACGCTGTGAGCGGCGGGCCATGACGCTCACCTTCTTTTTATGCCACAGTAGCGGCGGGGCTACAGACGCTCACTGACTGATGATGCCACAGTAGCAGCGGGGCCATGACTCTCACCGACTGATGATGCCACAGTAGCGGCGGGGCCATGACGCTCACCGACTGATGATGCCACAGTAGCGGCGGGGCCATGACGCTCACCGACTGTTGATGCCACAGTAGCGGCGGGGCCATGATGCTCCCCGACTGTTGATGCCACAGTAGCGGCTGGGCCATGACGCTCCCTGACTGTTGATGCCACAGTAGCGGCGGGGCCACAGACGCTCACCGACTGATTATGCCACAGTAGCGGCAGGGCCATGATGCTCCCCGACTATCGATGCCACAGTAGCGGCAGGGCCATGACGCTCCCCGACTGTTGATGCCACAGTAGCGGCGGAGCCACAGTCGCTCACCGACTGATGATGCCACAGTAGCGGCAGGGCCATGATGCCCCCCGACTGTTGATGCCACAGTAGCGGCGGGGCCATGACGCTCCCAGACTGAGGATGCCACAGTAGCGGCGGGGCCATGACGCTCCCCGACTGATGATGCCACAGTAGCGGCGGGGCCATGACGCTCCCCGACTGATGATGCCACAGTAGCGGCGGGGCCATGACGCTCCCCGACTGTTGATACCACAGTAGCGGCGGGGCCACAGACGCTCACCGACTGTTGATGCCACAGTAGCGGCGGGGCCACAGACGCTCACCAACTGATGATGCCACAGTAGCGGTGGGGCCATGACACTCACCAACTGATGATGCCACAGTAGCGGCGGGGCCATGACGCTCCGTGACTGTTGATGCCACAGTAGTGGCGGGGCCATGATGCTCCCCGACTGATGATGCCACAGTAGCGGCGGGGCCACAGACGCTCACTAACTGATGATGCCACAGTAGCGGTGGGGCCATGACGCTCACCAACTGATGATGCCACAGTAGCGGCGGGGCCATGACGCTCACCGACTGATGATGCCACAGTAGCGGCAGGGCCACAGACGCTCCCCGACTGTTGATGCCACAGTAGTGGCGGGGCCACAGACGCTCCCCGACTGTTGATGCCACAGTAGCGGCGGGGCCATGATGCTCCCCGACTGTTGATGCCACAGTAGCGGCGGGGCCATGACGCTCCCAGACTGAGGATGCCACAGTAGCGGCGGGGCCATGATGCTCCCCGACTGTTGATGCCACAGTAGCGGTGGGGCCATGACGCTCCCGACTGTTGATGCCACAGTAGCGGCGGGGCCATGACGCTCCCCGACTGTTGATGCCACAGTAGCGGCGGGGCCATGATGCTCCCCGACTGTTGATGCCACAGTAGCGGCGGGGCCATGACGCCCCCGACTGTTGATGCCACAGTAACGGCGGGGCCATGACGCTCCCCGACTGTTGATGCCACAGTAGCGGCGGGGCCATGATGCTCCCCAACTGTTGATGCCACAGTAGCGGCGGGGCCATGACGCCCCCGACTGTTGATGCCACAGTAGCGGCGGGGCCACAGACGCTCACTGACTGATGATGCCACAGTAGTGGCGGGGCCATGACGCTCCCCGACTGTTGATGCCACAGTAGCGGCGGGGCCACAGACGCTTACCGACTGATGATGCCACAGTAGCGGCGGGGCCATGACGCTCCCCGACTGTTGATGCCACAGTAGCGGCAGGGCCATGGCGCTCCCCGACTGTTGATGCCACAGTAGCGGCAGGGCCATGGCGCTCCCCGACTGTTGATGCCACAGTAGCGGCGGGGCCATGGCGCTCCCCGACTGTTGATGCCACAGTAGCGGCGGGGCCAAGACGCTCACCGACTGATGATGCCACAGTAGCGGCGGGGCCATGACGCTCACCGACTGTTGATGCCACAGTAGCGGCGGGGCCATGACGCTCACGACTGTTGATGCCACAGTAGCGGCGGGGCCATGACGCTCCCCGACTTTTGATGCCACAGTAGCGGCGGGGCCATGATGCTCCACGACTGTTGATGCCACAGTAGCGGCAGGGCCATGAGGCTCCCCAACTGTTGAGGCCACAGTAGCGGCGGGGCCATGGCGCTCCCTGACTGTTGATGCCACAGTAGCGGCGGGGCCACAGACGCTCACTGACTGATGATGTCACAGTAGTGGCGGGGCCATGACGCTCCCCGACTGTTGATGCCACAGTAGCGGCGGGGCCACAGACGCTTACCGACTGATGATGCCACAGTAGCGGCGGGGCCATGACGCTCCCCGACTGTTGATGCCACAGTAGCGGCGGGGCCATGGCACTCCCCGACTGTTGATGCCACAGTAGCGGCGGGGCCATGGCGCTCCCCGACTGTTGATGCCACAGT
This sequence comes from Rana muscosa, assembly GCA_029206835.1. Taxonomy (NCBI): domain Eukaryota; kingdom Metazoa; phylum Chordata; class Amphibia; order Anura; family Ranidae; genus Rana; species Rana muscosa. The sequence continues at coordinate 171,753,119 of CM055117.1, read as the reverse complement.
AGCGGCGGGGCCATGACGCTCCCCGACTCTTGATGCCACAGTTGCAGCGAGGCCATGACGCTCCCCGACTGTTGATGCCACAGTAGCGGCGGGGCCATGACGCTCCCCGACTGATGATGCCACAGTAGCGGCGGGGCCATGACGCTCCCTGACTGTTGATGCCACAGTAGCGGCGGGGCCATGACGCTCCCAGACTGAGGATGCCACAGTAGCGGCGGGGCCATGACGCTCCCCGACTGATGATGCCCCTGTAGCGGCGGGGCCATGACGCTCCCCGACTGATGATGCCACAGTAGCGGCGGGGCCATGACGCTCCCCGACTGTTGATGCCACAGTAGCGGCGGGGCCACAGACGCTCACCGACTGTTGATGCCACAGTAGCGGCGGGGCCATGACGCTCCCCGACTGTTGATGCCACAGTAGCGGCGGGGCCACAGACGCTCCCCGACTGTTGATGCCACAGTAGCGGCGGGGCCATGACGCTCCCCGACTGTTGATGCCACAGTAGCGACGGGGCCATGACGCTCCCAGACTGAGGATGCCATAGTAGCGGCGGGGCCATGACGCTCCCCGACTGATGATGCCACAGTAGCGGCGGGACCATGACGCTCCCCGACTGATGATGCCACAGTAGCGGCGGGGCCATGACGCTCCCCGACTGTTCATGCCACAGTAGCGGCGGGGCCACAGACGCTCACCGACTGTTGATGCCACAGTAGCGGCGGGGCCATGACGCTCCCTGACTGTTGATGCCACAGTAGCGGTGGGGCCATGATGCTCCCCGACTGTTGATGCCACAGTAGCAGCGGGGCCACAGACGCTCACCGACTGATGATGCCACAGTAGCGGTGGGGCCATGACGCTCACCGACTGTTGATGCCACAGTAGCGGCGGGGCCATGACGCTCACGACTGTTGATGCCACAGTAGCGGCAGGGCCATGACGCTCCCCGACTGTTGATGCCACAGTAGCGGCGGGGCCATGATGCTCCACGACTGTTGATGCCACAGTAGCGGCGGGGCCATGACGCTCACCGACTGTTGATGCCACAGTAGCGGCGGGGCCATGACGCTCACGACTGTTGATGCCACAGTAGCGGCGGGGCCATGACGCTCCCCGACTGTTGATGCCACAGTAGCGGCGGGGCCATGATGCTCCACGACTGTTGATGCCACAGTAGCGGCGGGGCCATGAGGCTCCCCAACTGTTGAGGCCACAGTAGCGGCGGGGCCATGGCGCTCCCTGACTGTTGATGCCACAGTAGCGGTGGGGCCATGGCGCTCCCCGACTGTTAATGCCACAGTAGCGGCGGGGCCATGACGCTCCCCGACTGTTGATGCCACAGTTGCGGCGGGGCCATGACGCTCCCTGACTGTTCATGCCACAGTTGCAGCGGGGCCATGACGCTCACTGACTGATGATGCCACAGTAGCGGCAGGGCCATGATGCTCTCCGACTGTTGATATCACAGTAGCGGCTGGGCCATGATGCTCACCGACTGTTGATGCCACAGTAGCGGTGGGGCCATGACACTCACCGACTATTGATGCCACAGTAGCGGCGGGGCCACAGACACTCACCGACTGTTGATGCCACAGTAGCGGCAGGGCCATGACGCTCCCCGACTGTTGATGCCACAGTAGCGGTGGGGCCATGATGCTTCCCGACTGTTGATGCCACAGTAGCGGCGGGGCCATGACGCTCCCAGACTGAGGATGCCACAGTAGCGGCGGGGCCATGACGCTCCCCGACTGTTGATGCCACAGTAGCGGTGGGGCCATGACGCTCCCGACTGTTGATGCCACAGTAGCGGCGGGGCCATGACGCTCCCTGACTGTTGATGCCACAGTAGCGGCGGGGCCATGATGCTCCCCGACTGTTGATGCCACAGTAGCGGCGGGGCCATGACGCCCCCGACTGTTGATGCCACAGTAGCGGCGGGGCCACAGACGCTCACTGACTGATGATGTCACAGTAGTGGCGGGGCCATGACGCTCCCCGACTGTTGATGCCACAGTAGCGGCGGGGCCACAGACGCTTACCGACTGATGATGCCACAGTAGCGGCGGGGCCATGACGCTCCCCGACTGTTGATGCCACAGTAGCGGCGGGGCCATGGCACTCCCCGACTGTTGATGCCACAGTAGCGGCGGGGCCATGGCGCTCCCCGACTGTTGATGCCACAGTAGCGGCGGGGCCATGACGCTCCCCGACTCTTGATGCCACAGTTGCAGCGAGGCCATGACGCTCCCCGACTGTTGATGCCACAGTAGCGGCGGGGCCATGACGCTCCCCGACTGATGATGCCACAGTAGCGGCGGGGCCATGACGCTCCCTGACTGTTGATGCCACAGTAGCGGCGGGGCCATGACGCTCCCAGACTGAGGATGCCACAGTAGCGGCGGGGCCATGACGCTCCCCGACTGATGATGCCCCTGTAGCGGCGGGGCCATGACGCTCCCCGACTGATGATGCCACAGTAGCGGCGGGGCCATGACGCTCCCCGACTGTTGATGCCACAGTAGCGGCGGGGCCACAGACGCTCACCGACTGTTGATGCCACAGTAGCGGCGGGGCCATGACGCTCCCCGACTGTTGATGCCACAGTAGCGGCGGGGCCACAGACGCTCCCCGACTGTTGATGCCACAGTAGCGGCGGGGCCATGACGCTCCCCGACTGTTGATGCCACAGTAGCGACGGGGCCATGACGCTCCCAGACTGAGGATGCCATAGTAGCGGCGGGGCCATGACGCTCCCCGACTGATGATGCCACAGTAGCGGCGGGACCATGACGCTCCCCGACTGATGATGCCACAGTAGCGGCGGGGCCATGACGCTCCCCGACTGTTCATGCCACAGTAGCGGCGGGGCCACAGACGCTCACCGACTGTTGATGCCACAGTAGCGGCGGGGCCATGACGCTCCCTGACTGTTGATGCCACAGTAGCGGTGGGGCCATGATGCTCCCCGACTGTTGATGCCACAGTAGCAGCGGGGCCACAGACGCTCACCGACTGATGATGCCACAATAGCGGTGGGGCCATGACGCTCACCGACTGTTGATGCCACAGTAGCGGCGGGGCCATGACGCTCACGACTGTTGATGCCACAGTAGCGGCAGGGCCATGACGCTCCCCGACTGTTGATGCCACAGTAGCGGCGGGGCCATGATGCTCCACGACTGTTGATGCCACAGTAGCGGCGGGGCCATGAGGCTCCCCAACTGTTGAGGCCACAGTAGCGGCGGGGCCATGGCGCTCCCGACTGTTGATGCCACAGTAGCGGTGGGGCCATGACGCTCCCCGACTGTTGATGCCACAGTAGCGGCGGGGCCATGACGCTCCCCGACTGATGATGCCACAGTAGCGGCAGGGCCATGACGCTCCCCGACTGTTGATGCCACAGTTGCGGCGGGGCCATGACGCTCCCTGACTGTTGATGCCACAGTTGCAGCGGGGCCATGACGCTCACCGACTGATGATGCCACAGTAGCGGCGGGGCCATGACGCTCACCGACTGATGATGCCACAGTAGCGGCAGGGCCATGACGCTCACCGACTGATGATGCCACAGTAGCGGCGGGGCCATGACGCTCCCCGACTGTTGATGCCACAGTAGTAGAGGGGGCCAAAGACACTCACCGACTGTTGATGCCACAGTAGCGGCGGGGCCATGACGCTCACCGACTGTTGATGCCACAGTAGCGGCAGGGCCATGACGCTCCCCGACTGTTGGTGCCACAGTAGCGGCGGGGCCAGGACATTTCTCGACTGTTGATGCCACAGTAGCGGCGGGGCTACAGACGCTTACCAACTGTTGATGCCACAGTAGCGGCGGGGCCACAGACGCTCCCTGACTGTTGATGCCACAGTAGCGGCGGGGCCACAGACGCTCACCGACTGATGATGCCACAGTAGCGGCGGGGCCATGACGCTCCGTGACTGTTGATGCCACAGTAGCGGCGGGGCCATGATGCTCCCCGACTGATGATGCCACAGTAGCGGCGGGGCCACAGATGCTCCCCGACTGATGATGCCACAGTAGCGGTGGGGCCACAGACGCTCACCGACTGTTGATGCCACAGTAGCGGTGGGGCCATGACGCTCCCCGACTGTTGATGCCACAGTAGCGGCGGGGCCATGGAGCTCCCGGACTGTTGATGCCACAGTAGCGGCGGGGCCATGACGCTCCCCGACTGTTGATGCCACAGTAGCGGCGGGGCCATGACGCTCCCCGACTGTTGATGCCACAGTAGCGGCGGGGCCATGATGCTCCCCGACTGTTGATGCCACAGTAGCGGCAGGGCCATGACGCCCCCCGACTGTTGATGCCACAGTAGCGGTGGGGCCACAGACACTCACTGACTGATGATGCCACAGTAGCGGCGGGGCCATGACGCTCACCGACTGTTGATGCCACAGTAGCAGCGGGGCCAAAGACGCTCACCGACTGTTGATGCCACAGTAGCGGCGGGGCCACAGATGCTCACCGACTGATGATGCTACAGTAGCGGCGGGGCCATGACGCTCGCCGACTGTTGATGCCACAGTAGCGGCGGGGCCATGACGCTCACCGACTGTTGATGCCACAGTAGCGGCGGGGCCATGACGCTCCCCGACTGTTGATGCCACAGTAGTGGCGGGGCCACAGACGCTCACCGACTGTTGATGCCACAGTAGCGGCGGGGCCACAGACGCTCACCGACTGATGATGCCACAGTAGCGGCGGGGCCATGACGCTCACCGACTGTTGATGCCACAGTAGCGGCGGGGCCATGATGCTCACCGACTGTTGATGCCACAGTAGCGGCGGGGCCATGACGCTCCCCGACTGTTGATGCCACAGTAGCGGCGGGGCCATGATGCTCCACGACTGTTGATGCCACAGTAGCGGCGGGGCCATGATGCTCCCCGACTGTTGATGCCAGAGTAGTGGCGGGGCCATGATGCTCCCCGACTGTTGATGCCACAGTAGCGGCGGGGCCACAGACGCTCACTGACTGATTATGCCACAGTAGCGGCAGGGCCATGACGCTCCCCGACTATCGATGCCACAGTAGCGGCAGGGCCATGACGCTCCCCGACTGATGATGCCACAGTAGCGGCAGGGCCATGACGCTCCCGACTGTTGATGCCACAGTAGCGGCGGGGCCATGATGCTCCCCGACTGTTGATGCCACAGTAGGGGCGGGGCCATGATGCTCCCCGAATGTTGATGCCACAGTAACGGCGGGGCCATGACGCTGTGAGCGGCGGGCCATGACACTCACCTTCTTTTTATGCCACAGTAGCGGCTGGGCTACAGACGCTCACTGACTGATGATGCCACAGTAGCAGCGGGGCCATGACTCTCACCGACTGATGATGCCACAGTAGCGGCGGGGCCATGATGCTCCCCAACTGTTGAGGCCACAGTAGCGGCGGGGCCATGGCGCTCCCCGACTGTTGATGCCACAGTAGCGGTGGGGCCATGACGCTCCCCGACTGATGATGCCACAGTAGCGACAGGGCCATGACGCTCCTCGACTGTTGATGCCACAGTTGCGGCGGGGCCATGACGCTCCCTGACTGTTGATGCCACAGTTGCAGCGGGGCCATGACGCTCACCGACTGATGATGCCACAGTAGCGGCGGGGCCATGACGCTCACCGACTGATGATGCCACAGTAGCGGCAGGGCCATGACGCTCACCGACTGATGATGCCACAGTAGCGGCGGGGCCATGACGCTCCCCGACTGTTGATGCCACAGTAGTAGAGGGGGCCAAAGACGCTCACCGACTGTTGATGCCACAGTAGCGGCGGGGCCATGACGCTCACCGACTGTTGATGCCACAGTAGCGGCAGGGCCATGACGCTCCCCGACTGTTGGTGCCACAGTAGCGGCGGGGCCAGGACGCTCCCCGACTGTTGATGCCACAGTAGCGGCGGGGCTACAGACGCTTACCGACTGTTGATGCCACAGTAGCAGCGAGGCCACAGACGCTCCCTGACTGTTGATGCCACAGTAGCGGCGGGGCCACAGACGCTCACCGACTGATGATGCCACAGTAGCGACGGGGCCATGACGCTCCGTGACTGTTGATGCCACAGTAGCGGCGGGGCCATGATGCTCCCCGACTGATGATGCCACAGTAGGGGCGGGGCCACAGATGCTCCCCGACTGATGATGCCACAGTAGCGGCGGGGCCACAGACGCTCACCGACTGTTGATGCCACAGTAGCGGCAGGGCCATGACGCTCCCCGACTGTTGATGCCACAGTAGCGGCGGGGCCATGGAGCTCCCGGACTGTTGATGCCACAGTAGCGGCGGGGCCATGACGCTCCCCGACTGTTGATGCCACAGTAGCGGCGGGGCCATGATGCTCCCCGACTGTTGATGCCACAGTAGCGGCAGGGCCATGATGCCCCCCGACTGTTGATGCCACAGTAGCGGCGGGGCCACAGACGCTCACCGACTGATGATGCCACAGTAGCGGCGGGGCCATGACGCTCACCGATTGTTGATGCCACAGTAGCAGCGGGGCCAAAGACGCTCACCGACTGTTGATGCCACAGTAGCGGCGGGGCCACAGATGCTCACCGACTGATGATGCCACAGTAGCGGCGGGGCCATGACGCTCGCCGACTGTTGATGCCACAGTAGCGGCGGGGCCATGACGCTCACCGACTGTTGATGCCACAGTAGCGGCGGGGCCATGACGCCCCCCGACTGTTGATGCCACAGTAGTGGCGGGGCCACAGACGCTCACGACTGTTGATGCCACAGTAGCGGCGGGGCCATGATGCTCCACGACTGTTGATGCCACAGTAGCGGCGGGGCCATGATGCTCCCCGACTGTTGATGCCACAGTAGCGGCGGGGCCATGACGCTCCCCGACTGTTGATGCCACAGTAGCGGCGGGACCACAGACGCTCACCGACTGATTATGCCACAGTAGCGGCAGGGCCATGACGCTCCCCGACTATCGATGCCACAGTAGCGGCAGGGCCATGACGCTCCCCGACTGTTGATGCCACAGTAGCGGCGGGGCCACAGTCGCTCACCGACTGATGATGCCACAGTAGCGGCAGGGCCATGACGCTCCCCGACTGTTGATGCCACAGTAGCGGCTGGGCCACAGACGCTCACCGACTGATGATGCCACAGTAGCGGCGGGGCCATGACACTCCCCGACTGTTGATGCCACAGTAGCGGCGGGGCCTCAGACGCTCACCGACTGATGATGCCACAGTAGCGGCAGGGCCATGACGCTCCCCGACTGTTGATGCCACAGTAGCGGCGGGGCCATGATGCTCCCCGACTGTTAATGCCACAGTAGCGGCGGGGCCATGATGCTCCCCGAATGTTGATGCCACAGTAACGGCGGGGCCATGACGCTGTGAGCGGCGGGCCATGACGCTCACCTTCTTTTTATGCCACAGTAGCGGCGGGGCTACAGACGCTCACTGACTGATGATGCCACAGTAGCAGCGGGGCCATGACTCTCACCGACTGATGATGCCACAGTAGCGGCGGGGCCATGACGCTCACCGACTGATGATGCCACAGTAGCGGCGGGGCCATGACGCTCACCGACTGTTGATGCCACAGTAGCGGCGGGGCCACAGACGCTCACCGACTGATGATGCCACAGTAGCGGCGGGGCCATGACGCTCCCCGACTGTTGATGCCACAGTAGCGGCGGGGCCACAGACGCTCACCGACTGTTGATGCCACAGTAGCGGCGGGGCCATGACGCTCACCGACTGTTGATGCCACAGTAGCGGCGGGGCCATGATTCTCACAGACTGTTGATGGCACAGTAGCGGTGGGCCATGACGCTCACCGACTGTTGATGCCACAGTAGAGGCGGGGCCATAGACACTCACCGACTGATGATGCCACAGTAGCGGCGGGGCCATGACGCTCCCCGACTGTTGATGCCACAGTAGCGGCGGGGCCACAGACGCTCACCGACTGATGATGCCACAGTAGCGGCAGGGCCATGACGCTCCCCGACTGTTGATGCCACAGTAGCGGCGGGGCCATGACGCTCCCCGACTGTTGATGCCACAGTAGCGGCGGGGCATGACGCTCCCCGACTGATGATGCCACAGTAGCTGCGGGGCCATGACGCTCCCCTACTGTTGATGCCACAGTAGCGGCGGGGCCATGACGCTCCCTGACTGTTGATGCCACAGTAGCGGCGGGGCCATGACGCTCCCCTACTGTTGATGCCACAGTAGCGGCGGGGCCATGACGCTCCCTGACTGTTGATGCCACAGTAGCGGCGGGGCCACAGACGCTCCCCGACTGATGATGCCACAGTAGCGGCGGGGCCATGACGCTCCCCGACTGTTGATGCCACAGTAGCGGCGGGGCCATGACGCTCACCGACTGATGATGCCACAGTAGCGGCGGGGCCATGACGCTCACCAACTGTTGATGCCACAGTAGCGGTGGGGCCACAGAGGCTCACCGACTGATGATGCCACAGTAGCGGCGGGGCCATGACGCTCCCCGACTGTTGATGCCACAGTAGCGGCGGGGCCATGACGCTCCCCGACTGTTGATGCCACAGTAGCGGCGGGGCCATGACGCTCCCCGACTGTTGATGCCACAGTAGCGGCAGGGCCACAGACGCTCACCGACTGTTGATGCCACAGTAGCGGCGGGGCCATGACGCTCACCGACTGTTGATGCCACAGTAGCGGCGGGGCCATGATGCTCACCGACTGTTGATGGCACAGTAGCGGCGGGCCATGACGCTCACCGACTGTTGATGCCACAGTAGCGGCGGGGCCACAGACGCTCACCGACTGATGATGCCACAGTAGCGGCGGGTCCGTGACGCTTCCCGACTGTTGATGCCACAGTAGCGGCGGGGCCATGACGCTCACCGACTGATGATGCCACAGTAGCGGCGGGGCCATGACGCTCACCGACTGATGATGCCACAGTAGCGGCGGGGCCATGACGCTCACCGACTGTTGATGCCACAGTAGCGGCGGGGCCATGATGCTCATGACTGATGATGCCACAGTAGCGGCGGGGCCATGACGCTCACCAACTGTTGATGCCACAGTAGCGGTGGGGCCACAGAGGCTCACCGACTGATGATGCCACAGTAGCAGCGGGGCCATGACGCTCCCCGACTGTTGATGCCACAGTAGCGGCGGGGCCATGACGCTCACCGACTGATGATGCCACAGTAGCGGCGGGGCCATGACGCTCACCAACTGTTGATGCCACAGTAGCGGTGGGGCCACAGAGGCTCACCGACTGATGATGCCACAGTAGCGGCGGGGCCATGACGCTCCCCGACTGTTGATGCCACAGTAGCGGCGGGGCCATGACGCTCCCCGACTGTTGATGCCACAGTAGCGGCGGGGCCATGACGCTCCCCGACTGTTGATGCCACAGTAGCGGCAGGGCCACAGACGCTCACCGACTGTTGATGCCACAGTAGCGGCGGGGCCATGACGCTCACCGACTGTTGATGCCACAGTAGCGGCGGGGCCATGATGCTCACCGACTGTTGATGGCACAGTAGCGGCGGGCCATGACGCTCACCGACTGTTGATGCCACAGTAGCGGCGGGGCCACAGACGCTCACCGACTGATGATGCCACAGTAGCGGCGGGGCCGTGACGCTTCCCGACTGTTGATGCCACAGTAGCGGCGGGGCCATGACGCTCACCGACTGATGATGCCACAGTAGCGGCGGGGCCATGACGCTCACCGACTGATGATGCCACAGTAGCGGCGGGGCCATGACGCTCACCGACTGTTGATGCCACAGTAGCGGCGGGGCCATGACGCTCACCGACTGTTGATGCCACAGTAGCGGCGGGGCCATGACGCTCATGACTGATGATGCCACAGTAGCGGCGGGGCCATGACGCTCACCAACTGTTGATGCCACAGTAGCGGTGGGGCCACAGAGGCTCACCGACTGATGATGCCACAGTAGCAGCGGGGCCATGACGCTCCCCGACTGTTGATGCCACAGTAGCGGCGGGGCCACAGACGCTCACCGACTGATGATGCCACAGTAGCGGCGGGGCCATGAAGCTCCCCGACTGTTGATGCCACAGTAGCGGCGGGGCCATGATGCTCACCGACTGATGATGCCACAGTAGCGGCGGGGCCATGACGCTCACCAACTGTTGATGCCACAGTAGCGGTGGGGCCACAGAGGCTCACCGACTGATGATGCCACAGTAGCGGCGGGGCCATGACGCTCCCCGACTGTTGATGCCACAGTAGCGGTGGGGCCATGACGCTCCCCGACTGTTGATGCCACAGTAGCGGCGGGGCCATGACGCTCCCCGACTGTTAATGCCACAGTAGCGGCAGGGCCACAGACGCTCGCCGACTGTTGATGCCACAGTAGCGGCGGGGCCATGACGCTCACCGACTGTTGATGCCACAGTAGCGGCGGGGCCATGATGCTCACCGACTGTTGATGGCACAGTAGCGGCGGGCCATGACGCTCACCGACTGTTGATGCCACAGTAGCGGCGGGGCCACAGACGCTCACCGACTGATGATGCCACAGTAGCGGCGGGGCCGTGACACTTCCCAACTGTTGATGCCAAAGTAGCGGCGGGGCCACAGACGCTCACCGACTGATGATGCCACAGTAGCGGCGGGGCAATGACGCTCCCCGACTGTTGATGCCACAGTAGCGGCGGGGCCATGACGCTCACCAACTGATGATGCCACAGTAGCAGCGGGGCCATGACGCTCACCGACTGATGATGCCACAGTAGCGGCGGGGCCATGACGCTCACCGACTGTTGATGCCACAGTAGCGGCAGGGCCATGACGCTCCCCGACTGTTGATGCCACAGTAGCGGCGGGGCCACAGACGCTCCCCGACTGATGATGCCACAGTAGCGGCGGGGCCATGACGCTCACCGACTGATGATGCCACAGTAGCGGCGGGGACATGATGCTCACCGACTGTTGATGCCACAGTAGCGGCGGGGCCATGACGCTCACCGACTGATGATGCCACAGTAGCGGCGGGGCCATGACGCTCACCGACTGATGATGCCACAGTAGCTGCGGGGCCATGACGCTCACCGACTGTTGATGCCACAGTAGCGGTGGGGCCATGACGCTCCCCGACTGTTGATGCCACAGTAGCGGCGGGGCCTCAGACGCTCACCGACTGATGATGCCACAGTAGCGGCAGGGCCATGACGCTCCCCGACTGTTGATGCCACAGTAGCGGCGGGGCCATGATGCTCCCCGACTGTTGATGCCACAGTAGCGGCGGGGCCATGATGCTCCCCGAATGTTGATGCCACAGTAACGGTGGGGCCATGACGCTGTGAGCGGCGGGCCATGACGCTCACCTTCTTTTTATGCCACAGTAGCGGCGGGGCTACAGACGCTCACTGACTGATGATGCCACAGTAGCAGCGGGGCCATGACTCTCACCGACTGATGATGCCACAGTAGCGGCGGGGCCATGACGCTCACCGACTGATGATGCCACAGTAGCGGCGGGGCCATGACGCTCACCGACTGTTGATGCCACAGTAGCGGCGGGGCCACAGACGCTCACCGACTGATGATGCCACAGTAGCGGCGGGGCCATGACGCTCCCCGACTGTTGATGCCACAGTAGCGGCGGGGCCACAGATGCTCACCGACTGTTGATGCCACAGTAGCGGCGGGGCCATGACGCTCACCGACTGTTGATGCCACAGTAGCGGCGGGGCCATGATTCTCACAGACTGTTGATGGCACAGTAGCGGTGGGCCATGACGCTCACCGACTGTTGATGCCACAGTAGCGGCGGGGCCATAGACACTCACCGACTGATGATGCCACAGTAGCGGCGGGGCCATGACGCTCCCCGACTGTTGATGCCACAGTAGCGGCGGGGCCACAGACGCTCACCGACTGATGATGCCACAGTAGCGGCAGGGCCATGACGCTCCCCGACTGTTGATGCCACAGTAGCGGCGGGGCATGACGCTCCCCGACTGTTGATGCCACAGTAGCGGCGGGGCCATGACGCTCCCCGACTGTTGATGCCACAGTAGCGGCAGGGCCATGACGCTCCCCGACTGTTGATGCCACAGTAGCGGCGGGGCCATGACGCTCCCCGACTGTTGATGCCACAGTAGCGGCGGGGCCACAGACGCTCCCCGACTGATGATGCCACAGTAGCGGCGGGGCCATGACGCTCACCGACTGATGATGCCACAGTAGCGGCGGGGACATGATGCTCACCGACTGTTGATGCCACAGTAGCGGCGGGGCCATGACGCTCACCGACTGATGATGCCACAGTAGCGGCGGGGCCATGACGCTCACCGACTGATGATGCCACAGTAGCTGCGGGGCCATGACGCTCACCGACTGTTGATGCCACAGTAGCGGTGGGGCCATGACGCTCCCCGACTGTTGATGCCACAGTAGCGGCGGGGCCACAGACGCTCACCGACTGATGATGCCACAGTAGCGGCAGGGCCATGACGCTCCCCGACTGTTGATGCCACAGTAGCGGCGGGGCCATGACGCTCCCCGACTGTTGATGCCACAGTAGCGGCGGGGCCATGACGCTCCCCGACTGTTGATGCCACATTAGCGGCAGGGCCATGACGCTCCCGACTGTTGATGCCACAGTAGCGGCGGGGCCATGACGCTCCCCTACTGTTGATGCCACAGTAGCGGCGGGGCCATGACGCTCCCTGACTGTTGATGCCACAGTAGCGGCGGGGCCACAGACGCTCCCCGACTGATGATGCCACAGTAGCGGCGGGGCCGTGACGCTCCCCGACTGTTGATGCCACAGTAGCGGCGGGGCCACAGACGCTCACCGACTGATGATGCCACAGTAGCGGCGGGGCCATGACGCTCCCCGACTGTTGATGCCACAGTAGCGGCGGGGCCATGACGCTCACCGACTGATGATGCCACAGTAGCGGCGGGGCCATGACGCTCACCAACTGTTGATGCCACAGTAGCGGTGGGGCCACAGAGGCTCACCGACTGATGATGCCACAGTAGCGGCGGGGCCATGACGCTCCCCGACTGTTGATGCCACAGTAGCGGCGGGGCCATGACGCTCCCCGACTGTTGATGCCACAGTAGCGGCGGGGCCATGACGCTCCCCGACTGTTGATGCCACAGTAGCGGCAGGGCCACAGACGCTCCCCGACTGTTGATGCCACAGTAGCGGCGGGGCCATGACGCTCCCCGACTGTTGATGCCACATTAGCGGCAGGGCCATGACGCTCCCGACTGTTGATGCCACAGTAGCGGCGGGGCCATGACGCTCCCCTACTGTTGATGCCACAGTAGCGGCGGGGCCATGACGCTCCCTGACTGTTGATTCCACAGTAGCGGCGGGGCCACAGACGCTCCCCGACTGATGATGCCACAGTAGCGGTGGGGCCGTGACGCTCCCCGACTGTTGATGCCACAGTAGCGGCGGGGCCACAGACGCTCACCGACTGATGATGCCACAGTAGCGGCGGGGCCATGACGCTCACCGACTGATGATGCCACAGTAGTGGCGGGGCCATGACGCTCACCGACTGATGATGCCACAGTAGCGGCGGGGCCATGACGCTCACCGACTGTTGATGCCACAGTAGCGGCGGGGCCACAGACGCTCACCGACTGATGATGCCACAGTAGCGGCGGGGCCATGACGCTCCCCGACTGTTGATGCCACAGTAGCGGCGGGGCCACAGATGCTCACCGACTGTTGATGCCACAGTAGCGGCGGGGCCATGACGCTCACCGACTGTTGATGCCACAGTAGCGGCGGGGCCATGATTCTCACAGACTGTTGATGGCACAGTAGCGGTGGGCCATGACGCTCACCGACTGTTGATGCCACAGTAGCGGCGGGGCCATAGACACTCACCGACTGATGATGCCACAGTAGCGGCGGGGCCATGACGCTCCCCGACTGTTGATGCCACAGTAGCGGCGGGGCCACAGACGCTCACCGACTGATGATGCCACAGTAGCGGCAGGGCCATGACGCTCCCCGACTGTTGATGCCACAGTAGCGGCGGGGCATGACGCTCCCCGACTGTTGATGCCACAGTAGCGGCGGGGCCATGACGCTCCCCGACTGTTGATGCCACAGTAGCGGCAGGGCCATGACGCTCCCCGACTGTTGATGCCACAGTAGCGGCGGGGCCATGACGCTCCCCGACTGTTGATGCCACAGTAGCGGCGGGGCCACAGACGCTCCCCGACTGATGATGCCACAGTAGCGGCGGGGCCATGACGCTCACCGACTGATGATGCCACAGTAGCGGCGGGGACATGATGCTCACCGACTGTTGATGCCACAGTAGCGGCGGGGCCATGACGCTCACCGACTGATGATGCCACAGTAGCGGCGGGGCCATGACGCTCACCGACTGATGATGCCACAGTAGCTGCGGGGCCATGACGCTCACCGACTGTTGATGCCACAGTAGCGGTGGGGCCATGACGCTCCCCGACTGTTGATGCCACAGTAGCGGCGGGGCCACAGACGCTCACCGGCTGATGATGCCACAGTAGCGGCAGGGCCATGACGCTCCCCGACTGTTGATGCCACAGTAGCGGCGGGGCCATGACGCTCCCCGACTGTTGATGCCACAGTAGCGGCGGGGCCATGACGCTCCCCGACTGTTGATGCCACATTAGCGGCAGGGCCATGACGCTCCCGACTGTTGATGCCACAGTAGCGGCGGGGCCATGACGCTCCCCTACTGTTGATGCCACAGTAGCGGCGGGGCCATGACGCTCCCTGACTGTTGATGCCACAGTAGCGGCGGGGCCACAGACGCTCCCCGACTGATGATGCCACAGTAGCGGCGGGGCCGTGACGCTCCCCGACTGTTGATGCCACAGTAGCGGCGGGGCCACAGACGCTCACCGACTGATGATGCCACAGTAGCGGCGGGGCCATGACGCTCCCCGACTGTTGATGCCACAGTAGCGGCGGGGCCATGACGCTCACCGACTGATGATGCCACAGTAGCGGCGGGGCCATGACGCTCACCAACTGTTGATGCCACAGTAGCGGTGGGGCCACAGAGGCTCACCGACTGATGATGCCACAGTAGCGGCGGGGCCATGACGCTCCCCGACTGTTGATGCCACAGTAGCGGCGGGGCCATGACGCTCCCCGACTGTTGATGCCACAGTAGCGGCGGGGCCATGACGCTCCCCGACTGTTGATGCCACAGTAGCGGCAGGGCCACAGACGCTCCCCGACTGTTGATGCCACAGTAGCGGCGGGGCCATGATGCTCCTCGACTGTTGATGCCACATTAGCGGCAGGGCCATGACGCTCCCGACTGTTGATGCCACAGTAGCGGCGGGGCCATGACGCTCCCCTACTGTTGATGCCACAGTAGCGGCGGGGCCATGACGCTCCCTGACTGTTGATTCCACAGTAGCGGCGGGGCCACAGACGCTCCCCGACTGATGATGCCACAGTAGCGGTGGGGCCGTGACGCTCCCCGACTGTTGATGCCACAGTAGCGGCGGGGCCACAGACGCCCACCGACTGATGATGCCACAGTAGCGGCGGGGCCATGACGCTCACCGACTGATGATGCCACAGTAGCGGCGGGGCCATGACGCTCACCAACTGTTGATGCCACAGTAGCGGTGGGGCCACAGAGGCTCACCGACTGATGATGCCACAGTAGCGGCGGGGCCATGACGCTCCCCGACTGTTGATGCCACAGTAGCGGCGGGGCCATGACGCTCCCCGACTGTTGATGCCACAGTAGCGGCGGGGCCATGACGCTCCCCGACTGTTGATGCCACAGTAGCGGCAGGGCCACAGACGCTCACCGACTGTTGATGCCACAGTAGCGGCGGGGCCATGACGCTCACCGACTGTTGATGCCACAGTAGCGGCGGGGCCATGATGCTCACCGACTGTTGATGGCACAGTAGCGGCGGGCCATGACGCTCACCGACTGTTGATGCCAGAGTAGCGGCGGGGCCACAGACGCTCACCGACTGATGATGCCACAGTAGCGGCGGGGCCGTGACGCTTCCCGACTGTTGATGCCACAGTAGCGGCGGGGCCACAGACGCTCACCGACTGATGATGCCACAGTAGCGGCGGGGCAATGACGCTCCCCGACTGTTGATGCCACAGTAGCGGCGGGGCCATGACGCTCACCGACTGATGATGCCACAGTAGCGGCGGGGCCATGACGCTCACCGACTGATGATGCCACAGTAGCGGCTGGGCCATGACGCTCACCGACTGTTGATGCCACAGTAGCGACGGGGCCATGACGCTCACGACTGATGATGCCACAGTAGCGGCGGGGCCATGACGCTCACCAACTGTTGATGCCACAGTAGCGGTGGGGCTACAGAGGCTCACCGACTGATGATGCCACAGTAGCGGCGGGGCCATGACGCTCCCCGACTGTTGATGCCACAGTAGCGGCGGGGTCACAGACGCTCACCGACTGTTGATGCCACAGTAGCGGCGGGGCCATGACGCTCCCCGACTGTTGATGTCACAGTAGCGGCGGGGCCACAGACGCTCACCGACTGATGATGCCACAGTAGCGGCAGGGCCATGACGCTCCCCGACTGTTCATGCCACAGTAGCGGCGGGGCCATGACGCTCACCGACTGATGATGCCACAGTAGCGGCGGGGCCATGACGCTCACCGACTGATGATGCCACAGTAGCGGCGGGGCCATGACGCTCACCGACTGTTGATGCCACAGTAGCGGCGGGGCCATGACGCTCACATACTGTTGATGCCACAGTAGCGGCGGGCCATGACGCTCACCGACTGTTGATGCCACAGTAGCGGCGGGCCATGACGCTCACCTTCTTTTGATGCCACAGTAGCGGCGGGGCCACAGACGCTCACTGACTGATGATGCCACAGTAGCAGCGGGGCCATGACGCTCACCGACTGATGATGCCACAGTAGCGGCGGGGCCATGACGCTCACCGACTGATGATGCCACAGTAGCGGCGGGCCCATGACGCTCACCGACTGTTGATGCCACAGTAGCGGCGGGGCCACAGACGCTCACCGACTGATGATGCCACAGTAGCGACGAGGCCATGACGCTCCCCGACTGTTGATGCCACAGTAACGGCGGGGCCATGACGCTGTGAGCGGTGGGCCATGACGCTCACCTTCTTTTTATGCCACAGTAGCGGCGGGGCTACAGACGCTCACTGACTGATGATGCCACAGTAGCAGCGGGGCCATGACGCTCACCGACTGTTCATGCCACAGTAGCGGCGGGGCCACAGACGCTCACCGACTGTTGATGCCACAGTAGCGGCGGGGCCATGACGCTCACATACTGTTGATGCCACAGTAGCGGCGGGCCATGACGCTCACCGACTGTTGATGCCACAGTAGCGGCGGGCCATGACGCTCACCTTCTTTTGATGCCACAGTAGCGGCGGGGCCACAGACGCTCACTGACTGATGATGCCACAGTAGCAGCGGGGCCATGACGCTCACCGACTGATGATGCCACAGTAGCGGCGGGGCCATGACGCTCACCGACTGATGATGCCACAGTAGCGGCGGGCCCATGACGCTCACCGACTGTTGATGCCACAGTAGCGGCGGGGCCACAGACGCTCACCGACTGATGATGCCACAGTAGCGATGGGGCCATGACGCTCCCCGACTGTTGATGCCACAGTAACGGCGGGGCCATGACGCTGTGAGCGGCGGGCCATGACGCTCACCTTCTTTTTATGCCACAGTAGCGGCGGGGCTACAGACGCTCACTGACTGATGATGCCACAGTAGCAGCGGGGCCATGACTCTCACCGACTGATGATGCCACAGTAGCGGCGGGGCCATGACGCTCACCGACTGATGATGCCACAGTAGCGGCGGGGCCATGACGCTCACCGACTGTTGATGCCACAGTAGCGGCGGGGCCACAGACGCTCACCGACTGATGATGCCACAGTAGCGGCGGGGCCATGACGCTCCCCGACTGTTGATGCCACAGTAGCGGCGGGGCCACAGACGCTCACCGACTGTTGATGCCACAGTAGCGGCGGGGCCATGACGCTCACCGACTGTTGATGCCACAGTAGCGGCGGGGCCATGATTCTCACAGACTGTTGATGGCA
This sequence comes from Rana muscosa, assembly GCA_029206835.1. Taxonomy (NCBI): domain Eukaryota; kingdom Metazoa; phylum Chordata; class Amphibia; order Anura; family Ranidae; genus Rana; species Rana muscosa. Next base: position 171,735,006 of record CM055117.1, on the reverse strand, counting down.
CAGTAGCGGCGGACCATGACGCTCACCGACTGTTGATGCCACAGTAGCAGCGGGGCCATAGACACTCACCGACTGATGATGCCACAGTAGCGGCGGGGCCATGACGCTCCCCGACTGTTGATGCCACAGTAGCGGCGGGGCCACAGACGCTCACCGACTGATGATGCCACAGTAGCGGCAGGGCCATGACGCTCCCCGACTGTTGATGCCACAGTAGCGGCGGGGCCATGACGCTCCCCGACTGTTGATGCCACAGTAGCGGCAGGGCCATGACGCTCCCCGACTGTTGATGCCACAGTAGCGGCGGGGCCATGACGCTCCCCGACTGTTGATGCCACAGTAGCGGCGGGGCCACAACGCTCACCGACTGATGATGCCACAGTAGCTGCGGGGCCATGACGCTCACCGACTGTTGATGCCACAGTAGTGGTGGGGCCATGACGCTCCCCGACTGTTGATGCCACAGTAGCGGCGGGGCCACAGACGCTCACCGACTGATGATGCCACAGTAGCGGCAGGGCCATGACGCTCCCCGACTGTTGATGCCACAGTAGCGGCGGGGCCATGACGCTCCCCGACTGTTGATGCCACATTAGCGGCAGGGCCATGACGCTCCCGACTGTTGATGCCACAGTAGCGGCGGGGCCATGACGCTCCCCGACTGTTGATGCCACAGTAGCGGCGGGGCCATGACGCTCCCTGACTGTTGATGCCACAGTAGCGGCGTGGCCACAGACGCTCCCCGACTGATGATGCCACAGTAGCGGCGGGGCCGTGACGCTCCCCGACTGTTGATGCCACAGTAGCGGCGGGGCCACAGACGCTCACCGACTGATGATGCCACAGTAGCGGCGGGGCCATGACGCTCCCCGGCTGTTGATGCCACAGTAGCGGCAGGGGCCATGACGCTCACCGACTGATGATGCCACAGTAGCGGCGGGGCCATGACGCTCACCAACTGTTGATGCCACAGTAGCGGTGGGGCCACAGAGGCTCACCGACTGATGATGCCACAGTAGCGGCGGAGCCATGACGCTCCCCGACTGTTGATGCCACAGTAGCGGCAGGGCCATGACGCTCACCGACTGTTGATGCCACAGTAGGGGCGGGGCCACAGACGCTCACCGACTGATGATGCCACAGTAGCGGCGGGGCCGTGACGCTTCCCGACTGTTGATGCCACAGTAGCGGCGGGGCCACAGACGCTCACCGACTGATGATGCCACAGTAGCGGCGGGGCAATGACGCTCCCCGACTGTTGATGCCACAGTAGCGGCGGGGCCATGACGCTCACCGACTGATGATGCCACAGTAGCGGCGGGGCCATGACGCTCACCGACTGATGATGCCACAGTAGCGGCGGGGCCATGACGCTCACCGACTGTTGATGCCACAGTAGCGGCGGGGCCATGACGCTCACGACTGATGATGCCACAGTAGCGGCGGGGCCATGACGCTCACCAACTGTTGATGCCACAGTAGCGGTGGGGCCACAGAGGCTCACCGACTGATGATGCCACAGTAGCGGCGGGGCCATGACGCTCCCCGACTGTTGATGCCACAGTAGCGGCGGGGTCACAGACGCTCACCGACTGTTGATGCCACAGTAGCGGCGGGGCCATGACGCTCACCGACTGATGATGCCACAGTAGCGGCGGGGCCATGACGCTCACCGACTGATGATGCCACAGTAGCGGCGGGGCCATGACGCTCACCGACTGTTGATGCCACAGTAGCGGCGGGGCCATGACGCTCCCTGACTCTTGATGCCACAGTAGCGGCGGGGCCACAGACGCTCCCCGACTGATGATGCCACAGTAGCGGCGGGGCCGTGACGCTCCCCGACTGTTGATGCCACAGTAGCGGCGGGGCCACAGATGCTCACCGACTGATGATGCCACAGTAGCGGCGGGGCCATGACGCTCACCGACTGTTGATGCCACAGTAGCGGCGGGGCCATGACGCTCACCAACTGTTGATGCCACAGTAGCGGCGGGGCCACAGAGGTTCACCGACTGATGATGCCACAGTAGCGGCGGGGCCGTGACGCTTCCCGACTGTTGATGCCACAGTAGCGGCGGGGCCACAGACGCTTACCGACTGATGATGCCACAGTAGCGGCGGGGCAATGACAGTCCCCGACTGTTGATGCCACAGTAGCGGCGGGGCCATGACGCTCACCGACTGATGATGCCACAGTAGCGGCAGGGCCATGACGCTCACCGACTGATGATGCCACAGTAGCGGCGGGGCCATGACGCTCACCGACTGTTGATGCCACAGTAGCGGCGGGGCCATGACGCTCACCGACTGATGATGCCACAGTAGCGGCGGGGCCATGACGCTCACCAACTGTTGATGCCACAGTAGCGGTGGGGCCACAGAGGCTCACCGACTGATGATGCCACAGTAGCGGCGGGGCCATGACGCTCCCCGACTGTTGATGCCACAGTAGCGGCGGGGCCATGACGCTCCCCGACTGTTGATGCCACAGTAGCGGCGGGGCCATGACGCTCCCCGACTGTTGATGCCACAGTAGCGGCGGGGCCACAGATGCTCACCGACTGTTGATGCCACAGTAGCGGCGGGGCCATGACGCTCACCGACTGTTGATGCCACAGTAGCGGCGGGGCCATGATGCTCACCGACTGTTGATGGCACAGTAGCGGCGGGCCATGACGCTCACCGACTGTTGATGCCACAGTAGCGGCGGGGCCACAGACGCTCACCGACTGATGATGCCACAGTAGCGGCGGGGCCATGACGCTCCCCGACTGTTGATGCCACAGTAGCGGCGGGGTCACAGACGCTCCCCGACTGATGATGCCACAGTAGCGGCGGGGCCATGACGCTCCCCGACTGTTGATTCCACAGTAGCGGCGGGGCCACAGATGCTCACTGACTGATGATGCCACAGTAGCGGCGGGGCCATGACGCTCCCCGACTGTTGATGCCACAGTAGCGGCGGGGCCATGACGCTCACCGACTGATGATGCCACAGTAGCGGTGGGGCCATGATGCTCACCGACTGATGATGCCACAGTAGCGGCGGGGCCATGATGCTCACCGACTGTTGATGCCACAGTAGCGGCGGGGCCATGACGCTAACCGACTGATGATGCCACAGTAGCGGTGGGGCCATGACGCTCACCGACTGATGATGCCACAGTAGCGGCGGGGCCATGACGCTCACCGACTGATGATGCCACAGTAGCGGCGGGGCCATGACGCTCACCGACTGATGATGCCACAGTAGCGGCGGGGTCATGACGCTCACCGACTGTTGATGCCACAGTAGCAGCGGGGCCACAGACGCTCACCGACTGATGATGCCACAGTAGCGGCGGGGCCATGACGCTCCCCGACTGTTGATGCCACAGTAGCAGCGGGGCCATGACGATCCCCGACTGTTGATGCCACAGTAGCGGCGGGGCCATGACGCTCCCCGACTGATGATGCCACAGTAGCGGCGGGGCCATGACACTCCCCGACTGTTGATGCCACAGTAGCGGCGGGGCCATGACACTCACCGACTGATGATGCCACAGTAGCGGCGGGGCCATGACGCTCACCGACTGTTGATGCCACAGTAGCGGCGGGGCCACAGACGCTCACCGACAGATGATGCCACAGTAGCGGCGGGGCCATGACGCTCCCCGACTGTTGATGCCACAGTAGCGGCGGGGCCGTGACGCTCCCCGACTGTTGATGCCACAGTAGCGGCAGGGCCATGACGCTCCCCGACTGTTGATGCCACAGTAGCGGCAGGGCCACAGACGCTCCCCGACTGATGATGCCACAGTAGCAGCGGGGCCATGACGCTCCCCGACTGTTGATGCCACAGTAGCGGCGGGGCCACAGATGCTCACCGACTGATGATGCCACAGTTGCGGCAGGGCCATGACGCTCCCCGACTGTTGATGCCACAGTAGCGGCGGGGCCATGATGCTCACCGACTGATGATGCCACAGTAGCGGCGGGGCCATGATGCTCACCGACTGATGATGCCACAGTAGCGGCGGGGCCATGACGCTCCCCGACTGTTGATGCCACAGTAGCGGCGGGGCAACAGACGCTCACCGACTGATGATGCCACAGTAGCGGCGGGGCCACAGATGCTCCCCGACTGTTGATGCCACAGTAGCGGCGGGGCCACAGACGCTCCCCGACTGTTGATGCCACAGTAGCGGCGGGGCCATGACGCTCCCCGACTGTTGATGCCACAGTAGCGGAGGGGCCATGACTCTCCCCGACTGATGATGCCACAGTAGCGGCGGGGCCATGACGCTCCCCGACTGTTGATGCCACAGTAGCGGCGGGGCCACAGACGCTCCCCGACTGATGATGCCACAGTAGCGGCGGGGCCATGACGCTCCCCGACTGTTGATGCCACAGTAGCGGCGGGGCCACAGATGCTCACTGACTGATGATGCCACAGTAGCGGCTGGGCCATGACGCTCCCTGACTGTTGATGCCACAGTAGCGGCGGGGCCATGACGCTCACCGACTGATGATGCCACAGTAGCGGTGGGGCCATGACGCTCACCGACTGATGATGCCACAGTAGCGGCGGGGCCATGACGCTCACCGACTGATGATGCCACAGTAGCGGCGGGGCCATGACGCTCCCCGACTGTTGATGCCACAGTAGCGGCGGGGCCGTGACGCTCCCCGACTGTTGATGCCACAGTAGCGGCAGGGCCATGACGCTCCCCGACTGTTGATGCCACAGTAGCGGCGGGGCCATGACGCTCCCCGACTGTTGATGCAACAGTAGCGGCGGGGCCATGACGCTCCTCGACTTTTGATGCCACAGTAGCGGCGGGGCCATGACGCTCACCGACTGATGATGCCACAGTAGCGGCGGGGCCATGATGCTCCCCGACTGTTGATGCCACAGTAGCGGTGGGCCACAGACGCTCCCCGACTGATGATGCCACAGTAGCGGCGGGGCCATGACGCTCCCCGACTGTTGATGCCACAGTAGCGGCAGGGCCATGACGCTCCCCGACTGTTGATGCCACAGTAGCGGCAGGGCCACAGACGCTCCCCGACTGATAATGCCACAGTAGCAGCAGGGCCATGACGCTCCTTGACTGTTGATGCCACAGTAGCGGCGGGGCCACAGACGCTCACCGACTGATGATGCCACAGTTGCGGCAGGGCCATGACGCTCCCCGACTGTTGATGCCACAGTAGCGGCGGGGCCATGACGCTCACCGACTGATGATGCCACAGTAGCGGCGGGGCCATGATGCTCACCGACTGTTGATGCCACAGTAGCGGCGGGGCCATGATGCTCACCGCCTGTTGATGCCACAGTAGTGGCGGGGCCATGACGCTCACCGACTGATGATGCCACAGTAGCGGCGGGGCAATGACGCTCACCGACTGATGATGCCACAGTAGCGGCGGGGCCATGACGCTCACCGACTGTTGATGCCACAGTAGCGGCGGGGCCACAGACGCTCACCGACTGTTGATGCCACAGTAGCGGCGGGGCCACAGACGCTCACCGACTGATGTTGCCACAGTAGCGGCGGGGCCATGACGCTCACCGACTGATGATGCCTCAGTAGCGGCGGGGCCATGACGCTCCCCGACTGTTGATGCCACAGTAGCGGCGGGGCCATGATGCTCACCGACTGATGATGCCACAGTAGCGGTGGGGTCATGACGCACACCGACTGTTGATGCCACAGTAGCGGCGGGGCCACAGACGCTCACCGACTGATGTTGCCACAGTAGCGGCGGGGCCATGACGCTCACCGACTGATGATGCCACAGTAGCGGCGGGGCCATGATGCTCCCCGACTGTTGATGCCAAAGTAGCGGCGGGGCCACAGACGCTCCCCGACTGATGATGCCACAGTAGCGGCGGGGCCATGACGCTCCCCGACTGTTGATGCCACAGTAGCGGCAGGGCCATGACGCCCCCGACTGTTGATGCCACAGTAGCGGCAGGGCCACAGACGCTCCCCGACTGATGATGCCACAGTAGCAGCAGGGCCATGACGCTCCCCGACTGTTGATGCCACAGTAGCGGCGGGGCCACAGACTCTCACCGACTGATGATGCCACAGTTGCGGCAGGGCCATGACGCTCCCCGACTGTTGATGCCACAGTAGCGGCGGGGCCATGACGCTCACCGACTGATGATGCCACAGTAGCGGCGGGGCCATGATGCTCACCGACTGTTGATGCCACAGTAGCGGCGGGGCCATGATGCTCACCGACTGTTGATGCCACAGTAGTGGCGGGGCCATGACGCTCACCGACTGATGATGCCACAGTAGCGGCGGGGCAATGACGCTCACCGACTGATGATGCCACAGTAGCGGCGGGGCCATGACGCTCACCGACTGTTGATGCCACAGCAGCGGCGGGGCCACAGACGCTCACCGACTGTTGATGCCACAGTAGCGGCGGGGCCACAGACGCTCACCGACTGATGTTGCCACAGTAGCGGCGGGGCCATGACGCTCACCGACTGATGATGCCACAGTAGCGGCGGGGCCATGACGCTCCCCGACTGTTGATGCCACAGTAGCGGCGGGGCCATGATGCTCACCGACTGATGATGCCACAGTAGCGGTGGGGTCATGACGCACACCGACTGTTGATGCCACAGTAGCGGCGGGGCCACAGACGCTCACCGACTGATGTTGCCACAGTAGCGGCGGGGCCATGACGCTCACCGACTGATGATGCCACAGTAGCGGCGGGGCCATGATGCTCCCCGACTGTTGATGCCAAAGTAGCGGCGGGGCCACAGACGCTCCCCGACTGATGATGCCACAGTAGCGGCGGGGCCATGACGCTCCCCGACTGTTGATGCCACAGTAGCGGCAGGGCCATGACGCCCCCCGACTGTTGATGCCACAGTAGCGGCAGGGCCACAGACGCTCCCCGACTGATGATGCCACAGTAGCAGCAGGGCCATGACGCTCCCCGACTGTTGATGCCACAGTAGCGGCGGGGCCACAGACTCTCACCGACTGATGATGCCACAGTTGCGGCAGGGCCATGACGCTCCCCGACTGTTGATGCCACAGTAGCGGCGGGGCCATGACGCTCACCGACTGATGATGCCACAGTAGCGGCGGGGCCATGATGCTCACCGACTGTTGATGCCACAGTAGCGGCGGGGCCATGATGCTCACCGACTGTTGATGCCACAGTAGTGGCGGGGCCATGACGCTCACCGACTGATGATGCCACAGTAGCGGCGGGGCAATGACGCTCACCGACTGATGATGCCACAGTAGCGGCGGGGCCATGACGCTCACCGACTGTTGATGCCACAGCAGCGGCGGGGCCACAGACGCTCACCGACTGTTGATGCCACAGTAGCGGCGGGGCCACAGACGCTCACCGACTGATGTTGCCACAGTAGCGGCGGGGCCATGACGCTCACCGACTGATGATGCCACAGTAGCGGCGGGGCCATGACGCTCCCCGACTGTTGATGCCACAGTAGCGGCGGGGCCATGATGCTCACCGACTGATGATGCCACAGTAGCGGTGGGGTCATGACGCACACCGACTGTTGATGCCACAGTAGCGGCGGGGCCACAGACGCTCACCAACTGATGATGCCACAGTAGCGGCGGGGCCATGACACTCCCCAACTGTTGATGCCACAGTAGCGGCGGGGCCATGACGCTCCCGACTGTTGATGCCACAGTAGCGGCGGGGCCATGACGCTCCCCGACTGTTGATGCCACAGTAGCAGCGGGGCCATGACGCTCCCCGACTGTTGATGCCACAGTAGCGGCGGGGCCATGACGCTCACCGACTGATGATGCCACAGTAGCGGCGGGGCCATGACGCTCACCGACTGATGATGCCACAGTAGCGGCAGGGCCATGACGCTCCCCGACTGTTGATGCCACAGTAGCGGTGGGGCCATGACGCTCACCGACTGATGATGCCACAGTAGCGGCGGGGCCATGACGCTCACCGACTGATGATGCCACAGTAGCGGAGGGGCCATGACGCTCACCGACTGTTGATGCCACAGTAGCGGCGGGGCCACAGACGCTCACCGACTGTTGATGCCACAGTAGCGGCGGGGCCATGACGCTCACCGACTGATGATGCCACAGTAGCGGTGGGGCCATGACGCTCCCCGACTGTTGATGCCACAGTAGCGGCGGGGCCATGACGCTCACCGACTGTTGATGCCACAGTAGCGGCGGGGCCATGACGCTCCCCGACTGTTGATGCCACAGTAGCGGCGGGGCCATGACGCTCCCCGACTGTTGATGCCACAGTAGCGGCGGGGCCATGACGCTCCCCGACTGTTGATGCCACAGTAGCGGCGGGGCCATGACGCTCCCCGACTGTTGATGCCACAGTAGCGGCGGGGCCATGACGCTCCCCGACTGTTGATGCCACAGTAGCGGCGGGGCCATGACGCTCACCGACTGATGATGCCACAGTAGCGGCGGAGCCATGACGCGCCATGACGCTCCCCGACTGTTGATGCCACAGTAGCGGCTGGGCCATGATGCTCACCGACTGATGATGCCACAGTAGCGGCGGGGCCATGATGCTCACCGACTGATGATGCCACAGTAGCGGCGGGGCCATGACGCTCACCGACTGATGATGCCACAGTAGCGGCGGGGCCATGATGCTCACCGACTGTTGATGCCACAGTAGCGGCAGGGCCATGACGCTCACCGACTGATGATGCCACAGTAGCGGCGGGGCCATGACGCTCACCGACTGTTGATGCCACAGTAGCGGCGGGGCCATGACGCTCACCGGCTGATGATGCCACAGTAGCGGCGGGGCCATGACGCTCACCGACTGATGATGCCACAGTAGCGGCAGGGCCATGACGCTCCCCGACTGTTGATGCCACAGTAGCGGTGGGGCCATGACGCTCACCGACTGATGATGCCACAGTAGCGGCGGGGCCATGACGCTCACCGACTGATGATGCCACAGTAGCGGAGGGGCCATGACGCTCACCGACTGTTGATGCCACAGTAGCGGCGGGGCCACAGACGCTCACCGACTGTTGATGCCACAGTAGCGGCGGGGCCATGACGCTCACCGACTGATGATGCCACAGTAGCGGCAGGGCCATGACGCTCCCCGACTGTTGATGCCACAGTAGCGGCGGGGCCATGACGCTCACCGACTGTTGATGCCACAGTAGCGGCGGGGCCATGACGCTCCCCGACTGTTGATGCCACAGTAGCGGCGGGGCCATGACGCTCCCCGACTGTTGATGCCACAGTAGCGGCGGGGCCATGACGCTCCCCGACTGTTGATGCCACAGTAGCGGCGGGGCCATGACGCTCCCCGACTGTTGATGCCACAGTAGCGGCGGGGCCATGACGCTCACCGACTGATGATGCCACAGTAGCGGCGGAGCCATGACGCGCCATGACGCTCCCCGACTGTTGATGCCACAGTAGCGGCGGGGCCATGATGCTCACCGACTGATGATGCCACAGTAGCGGCGGGGCCATGATGCTCACCGACTGATGATGCCACAGTAGCGGCGGGGCCATGACGCTCACCGACTGATGATGCCACAGTAGCGGCGGGGCCATGATGCTCACCGACTGTTGATGCCACAGTAGCGGCGGGGCCATGACGCTCACCGACTGATGATGCCACAGTAGCGGCGGGGCCATGACGCTCACCGACTGATGATGCCACAGTAGCGGAGGGGCCATGACGCTCACCGACTGTTGATGCCACTGTAGCGGCGGGGCCACAGACGCTCACCGACTGTTGATGCCACAGTAGCGGCGGGGCCATGACGCTCACCGACTGATGATGCCACAGTAGCGGCGGGGCCATGACGCTCCCCGACTGTTGATGCCACAGTAGCGGCGGGGCCATGCCGCTCACCGACTGTTGATGCCACAGTAGCGGCGGGGCAACAGACGCTCACCGACTGATGATGCCACAGTAGCGGCAGGGCCATGACGCTCCCCGACTGTTGATGCCACAGTAGCGGCGGGGCCACAGACGCTCCCCGACTGTTGATGCCACAGTAGCGGCGGGGCCATGACGCTCCCCGACTGTTGATGCCACAGTAGCGGCGGGGCCATGACGCTCCCCGACTGTTGATGCCACAGTAGCGGCGGGGCCATGACGCTCCCCGACTGTTGATGCCACAGTAGCGGCGGGGCCATGACGCTCCCCGACTGTTGATGCCACAGTAGCGGCGGGGCCATGACGCTCCCCGACTGTTGATGCCACAGTAGCGGCGGGGCCATGACGCTCACCGACTGATGATGCCACAGTAGCGGCGGAGCCATGACGCGCCATGACGCTCCCCGACTGTTGATGCCACAGTAGCGGCGGGGCCATGACGCTCACCGACTGATGATGCCACAGTAGCGGCGGGGCCATGATGCTCACCGACTGTTGATGCCACAGTAGCGGCGGGGCCATGACGCTCCCCGACTGTTGATGCCACAGTAGCGGCGGGGCCACAGACGCTCACCGACTGTTGATGCCACAGTAGCGGCGGGGCCATGACGCTCACCGACTGATGATGCCACAGTAGCGGCGGGGCCATGACGCTCCCCGACTGTTGATGCCACAGTAGCGGCGGGGCCATGACGCTCCCCGACTGTTGATGCCACAGTAGCGGCGGGGCCATGACGCTCACCGACTGATGATGCCACAGTAGCGGCGGAGCCATGACGCGCCATGACGCTCCCCGACTGTTGATGCCACAGTAGCGGCGGGGCCATGACGCTCACCGACTGATGATGCCACAGTAGCGGCGGGGCCATGATGCTCACCGACTGTTGATGCCACAGTAGCGGCGGGGCCATGACGCTCCCCGACTGTTGATGCCACAGTAGCGGCGGGGCCACAGACGCTCACCGACTGTTGATGCCACAGTAGCGGCGGGGCCATGACGCTCACCGACTGATGATGCCACAGTAGCGGCGGGGCCATGACGCTCCCCGACTGTTGATGCCACAGTAGCGGCGGGGCCATGACGCTCACCGACTGTTGATGCCACAGTAGCGGCGGGGCCATGACGCTCCCCGACTGTTGATGCCACAGTAGTGGCGGGGCCATGACGCTCCCCGACTGTTGATGCCACAGTAGCGGCGGGGCCATGACGCTCCCCGACTGTTGATGCCACAGTAGCGGCGGGGCCATGACGCTCCCCGACTGTTGATGCCACAGTAGTGGCGGGGCCATGACGCTCCCCGACTGTTGATGCCATAGTAGCGGCGGGGCCATGACGCTCACCGACTGATGATGCCACAGTAGCGGCGGAGCCATGACGCGCCATGACGCTCCCCGACTGTTGATGCCACAGTAGCGGCGGGGCCATGATGCTCACCGACTGATGATGCCACAGTAGCGGCGGGGCCATGATGCTCACCGACTGATGATGCCACAGTAGCGGCGGGGCCATGACGCTCACCGACTGATGATGCCACAGTAGCGGCGGGGCCATGATGCTCACCGACTGTTGATGCCACAGTAGCGGCGGGGCCATGACGCTCACCGACTGATGATGCCACAGTAGCGGCGGGGCCATGACGCTCACCGACTGATGATGCCACAGTAGCGGAGGGGCCATGACGCTCACCGACTGTTGATGCCACAGTAGCGGCGGGGCCACAGACGCTCACCGACTGTTGATGCCACAGTAGCGGCGGGGCCATGACGCTCACCGACTGATGATGCCACAGTAGCGGCGGGGCCATGACGCTCCCCGACTGTTGATGCCACAGTAGCGGCGGGGCCATGACGCTCACCGACTGTTGATGCCACAGTAGCGGCGGGGCAACAGACGCTCACCGACTGATGATGCCACAGTAGCGGCAGGGCCATGACGCTCCCCGACTGTTGATGCCACAGTAGCGGCGGGGCCACAGACGCTCCCCGACTGTTGATGCCACAGTAGCGGCGGGGCCATGACGCTCCCCGACTGTTGATGCCACAGTAGCGGCGGGGCCATGACGCTCCCCGACTGTTGATGCCACAGTAGCGGCGGGGCCATGATGCTCCCCGACTGTTGATGCCACAGTAGCGGCGGGGCCATGACGCTCCCCGACTGTTGATGCCACAGTAGCGGCGGGGCCATGACGCTCCCCGACTGTTGATGCCACAGTAGCGGCGGGGCCATGACGCTCCCCGACTGTTGATGCCACAGTAGCGGCGGGGCCATGACGCTCACCGACTGATGATGCCACAGTAGCGGCGGAGCCATGACGCGCCATGACGCTCCCCGACTGTTGATGCCACAGTAGCGGCGGGGCCATGATGCTCACTGACTGATGATGCCACAGTAGCGGTGGGGCCATGACGCTCACCGACTGATGATGCCACAGTAGCGGTGGGGCCATGATGCTCACCGACTGTTGATGCCACAGTAGCGGCGGGGCCATGACGCTCCCCGACTGTTGATGCCACAGTAGCGGCGGGGCCACAGACGCTCACCGACTGTTGATGCCACAGTAGCGGCGGGGCCATGACGCTCACCGACTGTTGATGCCACAGTAGCGGTGGGGCCATGATGCTCACCGACTATTGATGGCACAGTAGTGGCGGGCCATGACGCTCACCGACTGTTGATGCCACAGTAGCGACGGGGCCACAGACGCTCACCGACTGATGATGACACAGTAGCGGCGGGGCCATGACGCTCCCCGACTGTTCATGCCACAGTAGCGGCGGGCCATGACGCTCACCGACTGTTGATGCCACAGTAGCGGCGGGGCCATGACGCTCACGACTGTTGATGCCACAGTAGCGGCGGGGCCATGATGCTCACGACTGTTGATGCCACAGTAGCGGCGGGGCCATGACGCTCCCCGACTGTTGATGCCACAGTAGCGGCGGCGCCATGACGCTCCCCGACTGTTGATGCCACAGTAGCGGCGGGGCCATGACGCTCACTGACTGATAATGCCACAGTAGCGGCGGGGCCATGATGCTCACCGACTGTTGATGCCACAGTAGCGGCGGGGCCATGACGCTCACCGACTGATGATGCCACAGTAGCGGCGGGGCCATGACGCTCCCCGACTGTTGATGCCACAGTAGCGGCGGGGCCACAGACTGTTGATGCCACAGTAGCGGCGGGGCCATGACGCTCACCGACTGTTGATGCCACAGTAGCGACGGGGCCATGATGCTCCCCGACTGATGATGCCACAGTAGCGGCGGGGCCATGACGCTCACCGACTGTTGATGCCACAGTAGCGGCGGGGCCACAGACGCTCACCGACTGTTGATGCCACAGTAGCGGCGGGGCCACAGACGATCACCGACTGATGATGCCACAGTAGCGGCGGGGCCATGACGCTCACCGACTGATGATGCCACAGTAGCGGTGGGGCCATGACGCTCCCCGACTGTTGATGCCACAGTAGCGGCGGGGCCATGACGCTCCCTGACTGATGATGCCACAGTAGCAGCTGGGCCACAGACGCTCACCGACTGATGATGCCACAGTAGCGGCGGGGCCATGACGCTCCCCGACTGTTGATGCCACAGTAGCGGCGGGGCCACAGACGCTCACCGACTGATGATGCCACAGTAGCGGCAGGGCCATGACGCTCCCCGACTGTTGATGCCACAGTAGCGGCAGGGCCATGACGCTTCCCGACTGTTGATGCCACAGTAGCGGCGGGGCCATGATGCTCCCCGACTGTTGATGCCACAGTAGCGGCGGGGCCATGACGCTCCCCGACTGTTGATGCCACAGTAGCGGCGGGGCCACAGACGCTCCCCGACTGATGATGCCACAGTAGCGGCGGGGCCATGACACTCCCCGACTGTTGATGCCACAGTAGCGGCGGGGCCTCAGACGCTCACCGACTGATGATGCCACAGTAGCGACGGGGCCATGACGCTCCCCGACTGTTGATGCCACAGTAGCGGCGGGGCCATTACGCTCCCCGACTGATGTTGCCACAGTAGCGGCGGGGCCATGACACTCCCCGACTGTTGATGCCACAGTAGCGGCGGGGCCACAGACGCTCCCCGACTGATGATGCCACAGTAGCGGCGGGGCCATGACGCTCCCTGACTGTTGATGCCACAGTAGCGGCGGGGCCATGATGCTCCCCGACTGTTGATGCCACAGTAGCGGTGGGGCCATGATGCTCCCCGACTGTTGATGCCACAGTAGCGGCGGGGCCACAGACGCTCACCGACTGTTGATGCCACAGTAGCGGCGGGGCCATGACGCTCACCGACTGTTGATGCCACAGTAGCGGCGGGGCCATGATGCTCACCGACTGTTGATGGCACAGTAGCGGCGGGCCATGACGCTCACCGACTGTTGATGCCACAGTAGCGACGGGGCCACAGACGCTCACCGACTGATGATGCCACAGTAGCGGCGGGGCCATGACGCTCCCTGACTGTTCATGCCACAGTAGCAGCGGGGCCATGACGCTCACCGACTGTTGATGCCACAGTAGCGGCGGGGCCATGACGCTCACGACTATTGATGCCACAGTAGCGGCGGGGCCATGACGCTCACCGACTGATGATGCCACAGTAGCGGCTGGGCCACAGACGCTCACCGACTGATGATGCCACAGTAGCGGCGGGGCCATGACGCTCCCTGACTGTTGATGCCACAGTAGCGGCGGGGCCACAGACGCTCACCGACTGATGATGCCACAGTAGCGGCGGGGCCATGACGCTCCCTGACTGTTGATGCCACAGTAGCGGCGGGGCCATGATGCTCCCCGACTGTTGATGCCACAGTAGCGGCGGGGCCATGACGCTCCCCGACTGTTGATGCCACAGTAGCGGCGGGGCCACAGACGCTCACCGACTGTTGATGCCACAGTAGCGGCGGGGCCATGACGCTCACCGACTGTTGATGCCACAGTAGCGGCGGGGCCATGATGCTCACCGACTGTTGATGGCACAGTAGCGGCGGGCCATGACGCTCACCGACTGTTGATGCCACAGTAGCGACGGGGCCACAGACGCTCACCGACTGATGATGCCACAGTAGCGGCGGGGCCATGACGCTCCCTGACTGTTCATGCCACAGTAGCGGCGGGGCCATGACGCTCACCGACTGTTGATGCCACAGTAGCGGCGGGGCTATGACGCTCACGACTGTTGATGCCACAGTAGCGGCGGGGCCATGACGCTCACCGACTGATGATGCCACAGTAGCGGCTGGGCCACAGACGCTCACCGACTGATGATGCCACAGTAGCGGCGGGGCCATGACGCTCCCCGACTGTTGATGCCACAGTAGCGGCGGGGCCACAGACGCTCACCGACTGATGATGCCACAGTAGCGGCGGGGCCATGACGCTCCCTGACTGTTGATGCCAAAGTAGCGGCGGGGCCATGATGCTCCCCGACTGTTGATGCCACAGTAGCGGCGGGGCCATGACGCTCCCCGACTGTTGATGCCACAGTAGCGGCGGGGCCACAGACGCTCACCGACTGTTGATGCCACAGTAGCGGCGGGGCCATGACGCTCACCGACTGTTGATGCCACAGTAGCGGCGGGGCCATGATGCTCACCGACTGTTGATGGCACAGTAGCGGCGGGCCATGACGCTCACCGACTGTTGATGCCACAGTAGCGACGGGGCCACAGACGCTCACCGACTGATGATGCCACAGTAGCGGCGGGGACATGACGCTCCCTGACTGTTCATGCCACAGTAGCGGCGGGGCCATGACGCTCACGACTGTTGATGCCACAGTAGCGGCGGGGCCATGACGCTCACGACTGTTGATGCCACAGTAGCGGCGGGGCCATGACGCTCACCGACTGATGATGCCACAGTAGCGGCTGGGCCACAGACGCTCACCGACTGATGATGCCACAGTAGCGGCGGGGCCATGACGCTCCCCGACTGTTGATGCCACAGTAGCGGCGGGGCCACAGACGCTCACCGACTGATGATGCCACAGTAGCGGCAGGGCCATGACGCTCCCCGAATGTTGATGCCACAGTAGTGGCGGGGCCATGATGCTCCCCGACTGTTGATGCCACAGTAGCGGCGGGGCCACAGACGATCACCGACTGATGATGCCACAGTAGCGGCGGGGCCATGACGCTCACCGACTGATGATGCCACAGTAGCGGCGGGGCCATGACGCTCCCCGACTGTTGATGCCACAGTAGCGGCGGGGCCATGACGCTCCCTGACTGATGATGCCACAGTAGCGGCTGGGCCACAGACGCTCACCGACTGATGATGCCACAGTAGCGGCGGGGCCATGACGCTCCCCGACTGTTGATGCCACAGTAGCGGCGGGGCCACAGACGCTCACCGACTGATGATGCCACAGTAGCGGCAGGGCCATGACGCTCCCCAACTGTTGATGCCACAGTAGTGGCGGGGCCATGATGCTCCCCGACTGTTGATGCCACAGTAGCGGCGGGGCCATGACGCTCCCCGACTGTTGATGCCACAGTAGCGGCGGGGCCATGACGTTCCCCGACTGTTGATGCCACAGTAGCGGCGGGGCCATGACGCTCCCCGACTGTTGATGCCACAGTAGCGGCGGGGCCATGACGCTCCCCGACTGTTGATGCCACAGTAGCGGCGGGGCCACAGACGCTCCCCGACTGATAATGCCACAGTAGCGGCGGGGCCATGACGCTCCCCGACTGTTAATGCCACAGTAGCGGCGGGGTCATAGACACTCACCGACTGATGATGCCACAGTAGCGGCGGGGCCATGACGCTCCCCAACTGTTGATGCCACAGTAGCAGCGGGGCCATGACGCTCCCCGACTGTTGATGCCTTAGTAGCGGCAGGGCCATGACGCTCCCCGACTGTTGATGCCACAGTAGCGGCGGGGCCACATACGCTCACCGACTGTTGATGCCACAGTAGCAGCGGGGCCATGACGCTCACCGACTGTTGATGCCACAGTAGCGGCGGGGCCATGATGCTCACAGACTGTTGATGGCACAGTAGCGGTGGGCCATGACGCTCACCGACTGTTGATGCCACAGTAGCGGTGGGGCCACAGACGCTCACCGACTGATGATGCCACAGTAGCGGCAGGGCCATGACGCTCCCCGACTGTTGATGCCACAGTAGCGGCGGGGCCATGACGCTCCCCGACTGTTGATGCCACAGTAGCGGCGGGGCCATGACGCTCCCCGACTGTTGATGCCACAGTAGCGGCGGGGCCATGACGCTCCCCGACTGTTGATGCCACAGTAGCGGCGGGGCCATGACGCTCCCCGACTGTTGATGCCACAGTAGCGGCGTGGCCACAGACACTCCCCGACTGATAATGCCACAGTAGCGGCGGGGCCATGACGCTCCCCGACTGTTAATGCCACAGTAGCGGCGGGGCCACAGACGCTCACCAATTGATGATGCCACAGTTGCGGCGGGGCCATCACGCTCCCCGACTGTTGATGCCACAGTAGCGGCGCGGCCATGACGCTCACCGACTGATGATGCCACAGTATCGGCGGGGCCACAGACGCTCACCGACTGTTGATGCCACAGTAGCGGTGGGGCCACAGATGCTCACCGACTGATGATGCCACAGTAGCGGCGGGGCCATGACGCTCACCGACTGATGATGCCACAGTAGCGGCGGGGCCATGACGCTCCCCGACTGTTGATGCCACAGTAGCGGCGGGGCCATGACGCTCACCGACTGATGATGCCACAGTAGCGGCGGGGCCATGACGCTCCCCGACTGTTGATGCCACAGTAGCGGCGGGGCCATGACGCTCACCGACTGATGATGCCACAGTAGCGGCAGGGCCATGACGCTCCCCGACTGTTGATGCCACAGTAGCGGTGGGGCCATGACGCTCCCCGACTGTTGATGCCACAGTAGCGGCGGGGCCATGACGCTCCCCGACTGTTGATGCCACAGTAGCTGCGGGGCCATGACGCTCCCCGACTGTTGATGCCACAGTAGCGGCGGGGCCACAGACGCTCACGACTGTTGATGCCACAGTAGTGGCGGGGCCATGACGCTCACCGACTGTTGATGCCACAGTAGCGGCGGGGCCATGATGCTCACAGACTGTTGATGGCACAGTAGCGGCAGGCCATGACACTCACGACTGTTGATGCCACAGTAGCGGCGGGGCCACAGACGCTCACCGACTGATGATGCCACAGTAGCGGCAGGGCCCTGACGCTCCCCGACTGTTGATGCCACAGTAGCGGCGGGGCCATGACGCTCCCCGACTGTTGATGCCACAGTAGCGGCGGGGCCATGACGCTCCCCGACTGTTGATGCCACAGTAGCGGCGGGGCCATGACGCTCCCCGACTGTTGATGCCACAGTAGCGGCGGGGCCACAGACACTCCCCGACTGATAATACCACAGTAGCGGCGGGGCCATGACGCTCCCCGACTGTTAATGCCACAGTAGCGGCGGGGCCACAGACACTCACGACTGTTGATGCCACAGTAGTGGCCGGGCCATGACGCTCACCGACTGTTGATGCCACAGTAGCGGCGGGGCCATGATGCTCACAGACTGTTGATGGCACAGTAGCGGCAGGCCATGACGCTCACGACTGTTGATGCCACAGTAGCGGCGGGGCCACAGACGCTCCCCGACTGTTGATGCCACAGTAGCGGGGGGGCCATGACGCTCCCCGACTGTTGATGCCACAGTAGCGGCGGGGCCATGACGCTCCCCGACTGTTGATGCCACAGTAGCGGCGGGGCCACAGACACTCCCCGACTGATAATGCCACAGTAGCGGCGGGGCCATGATGCTCCCCGACTGTTAATGCCACAGTAGCGGCGGGGCCACAGACTCTCACCGATTGATGATGCCACAGTTGCGGCGGGGCCATGACGCTCCCCGACTGTTGATGCCACAGTAGCGGCGCGGCCATGACGCTCACCGACTGATGATGCCACAGTAGCGGCGGGGCCACAGACGCTCACCGACTGTTGATGCCACAGTAGCGGCGGGGCCACAGACGCTCACCGACTGATGATGCCACAGTAGCGGCGGGGCCATGACGCTCACCGACTGATGATGCCACAGTAGCGGCGGGGCCATGACGCTCCCCGACTGTTGATGCCACAGTAGCGGCGGGGCCATGACGCTCACCGACTGATGATGCCACAGTAGCGGCGGGGCCATGACGCTCCCCGACTGTTGATGCCACAGTAGCGGCGGGGCCATGACGCTCACCGACTGATGATGCCACATTAGCGGCGGGGCCATGACGCTCCCCGACTGTTGATGCCACAGTAGCGGCGGGGCCATGACGCTCCCCGACTGTTGATGCCACAGTAGCGGCGGGGCCATGACGCTCGCCGACTGTTGATGCCACAGTAGCGGCGGGGCCATGACGCTCCCTGACTGTTGATGCCACAGTAGCTGCGGGGCCATGACGCTCCCCGACTGTTGATGCCACAGTAGCGGCGGGGCCACAGACGCTCACGACTGTTGATGCCACAGTAGTGGCGGGGCCATGACGCTCACCGACTGTTGATGCCACAGTAGCGGCGGGGCCATGATGCTCACAGACTGTTGATGGCACAGTAGCGGCAGGCCATGGCGCTCACCGACTGTTGATGCCACAGTAGCGGCGGGGCCACAGACGCTCACCGACTGATGATGCCACAGTAGCGGCGGGGCCATGATGCTCCCCGACTGTTGATGCCACAATAGCGGCGGGGCCACAGACGCTCACCGACTGTTGATGCCACAGTAGCGGCAATGCCATGATGCTCCCCAACTGTTGATGCCACAGTAGCGGCGGGGCCATGACGCTCCCCGACTGTTGATGCCACAGTAGCGGCAGGGCCATGACGCTCCCCGACTGTTGCTGCCACAGTAGCGGCGGGGCCATGACGCTTCCCGACTGTTGATGCCACAGTAGCGGCGGGGCCATGATGCTCCCCGAATGTTGATGCCACAGTAGCGGCGGGGCCATGACGCTCCCCGACTGTTGATGCCACAGTAGCGGCGGGGCCACAGACGCTCCCCGACTGATGATGCCACAGTAGCGGCGGGGCCATGACACTCCCCGACTGTTGATGCCACAGTAGCGGCGGGGCCACAGACGCTCCCCGACTGATGATGCCACAGTAGCGGCGGGGCCATGACGCTCCCTGACTGTTGATGCCACAGTAGCGGCGGGGCAATGATGCTCCCCGACTGTTGATGCCACAGTAGCGGTGGGGCCATGACGCTCCCCGACTGTTGATGCCACAGTAGCGGCGGGGCCACAGACGCTCACCGACTGTTGATGCCACAGTAGCGGCGGGGCCATGACGCTCACCGACTGTTGATGCCACAGTAGCGGCGGGGCCATGATGCTCACCGACTGTTGATGGCACAGTAGCGGCGGGCCATGACGCTCACCGACTGTTGATGCCACAGTAGCGACGGGGCCACAGACGCTCACCGACTGATGATGCCACAGTAGCGGCGGGGCCATGACGCTCCCCGACTGTTCATGCCACAGTAGCGGCGGGGCCATGACGCTCACCGACTGTTGATGCCACAGTAGCGGCGGGGCCATGACGCTCACGACTGTTGATGCCACAGTAGCGGCGGGGCCATGACGCTCACCGACTGATGATGCCACAGTAGCGGCTGGGCCACAGACGCTCACCGACTGATGATGCCTTAGTAGCGCGGGGGCCATGACGCTCCCCGACAGTTGATGCCACAGTAGCGGCGGGGCCACAGATGCTCACCGACTGATGATGCCACAGTAGCGGCAGGGCCATGACGCTCCCCGACTGTTGATGCCACAGTAGCGGCGGGGCCATGATGCTCCCCGACTGTTGATGCCACAGTAGCGGCGGGGCCACAGACGATCACCGACTGATGATGCCACAGTAGCGGCGGGGCCATGACGCTCACCAACTGATGATGCCACAGTAGCGGCGGGGCCATGACGCTCCCCGACTGTTGATGCCACAGTAGCGGCGGGGCCATGACGCTCCCTGACTGATGATGCCACAGTAGCGGCTGGGCCACAGACGCTCACCGACTGATGATGCCACAGTAGCGGCGGGGCCATGACGTTCCCCGACTGTTGATGCCACAGTAGCGGCGGGGCCACAGATGCTCACCGACTGTTAAAGCCACAGTAGCGGCGGGGTCATGACGCTCACCGACTGTTGATGCCACAGTAGCGCCTGGGCCATGCCGCTCACCGACTGTTGATGCCACAGTAGCGGCGGGGCCACAGACGCTCCCCGACTGTTGATGCCACAGTAACAGCGGGGCCATGACGCTCCCCGACTGTTGATGCCACAGTAGCTGCGGGCCATGACGCTCCCCGACTGTTGATGCCACAGTAGCAGCGTGGCCATGACGCTCCCCGACTGTTCATGCCACAGTAGCGGCGGGGCCATGACGCTCCCCGACTGTTGATGCCACAGTAGCGGCGGGGCCATGACGCTCACCGACTGATGATGCCACAGTAGCGGCAGGGCCATGACGCTCCCCGACTGTTGATGCCACAGTAGCGGTGGGGCCATGACGCTCCCCGACTGTTGATGCCACAGTAGCGGCGGGGCCATGACGCTCCCCGACTGTTGATGCCACAGTAGCTGCGGGGCCATGACGCTCCCCGACTGTTGATGCCACAGTAGCGGCGGGGCCACAGACGCTCACGACTGTTGATGCCACAGTAGTGGCGGGGCCATGACGCTCACCGACTGTTGATGCCACAGTAGCGGCGGGGCCATGATGCTCACAGACTGTTGATGGCACAGTAGCGGCAGGCCATGACACTCACGACTGTTGATGCCACAGTAGCGGCGGGGCCATGACGATCCCCGACTGTTGATGCCACAGTAGCGGCGGGGCCATGACGCTCACCG